>CM040424.1:169269983-169620471 GCA_022702705.1 Papilionanthe hookeriana x Papilionanthe teres
CAAAAAGTTAAATTTGGTCAAAAAGGCCAATCTTTGACCCAATGATAAACCCATTGACCCCAACGGGTCAATTTTTCACCAATAAGTCAACTTTGATCAAAATAGTCAATTTCTGACCCAATGACCAACAAATCGACCTAATATGTCAACTTTTGACCAAAAAGTCAACTTTGGTCAAATTGGTCAATCATTAAACTAATAACAAACCCATTGACCCAAGGGGTCAATATTTGACCAGAAAGTCAATTTTATTCAAAATAGTTACTTTTTTACCTAATGACCCATTATTTACCTAATAAGCCAATCTCTTACCAAGAATTCAACCATGGTCAAAAAGTTTAATACTTGATCCAATGACCAACTTATTGACCCAATAGGTCAATATATGATCGAAAATTCAATTTTGGTCAAAACAGTCAATTTTTCACCTAATGATCGACTATTGACCCAATATGTCAATCTCTTTCCCAAAAGTCAACTTTAGTCAAAATGGTCAATCCTTAACCCAATGACCAACCCATTGACCCAATAGGTCAACTTTTGACCAAAAAGTCACTTTTGATCAAAATAGTCAATTTTTGTCCTAATGACCACCCAATTGACCCAATAGGTCAACTTTTGATCAAAAAGTCAACTTTGGTCAAATTGGTCAATATCTAACCCAATGAACAACTCATTCAAATTTGGTCAAATTGGTTAATCCTTGACCCAATGACCAACTCATTGACCCAATAGGCCAACTTTTAACCAAAAAGTTAATTTTGGTTAAAATAGTCAAATTTTGACCTGATGACCACCCCATTGACCCAATAGGTCAACTTTTGACCAAAAAGTCAAGTTCGGTCAAAATGGTCAATTTCTTAGCCAATAACCAACCCATTGACCGAATAGGTTAACTTTTAGCCAAAAAGTCAACTTTGCTCAAAATGGTCAATTTTCGACCTAATGACCACCCCGGATCAATCTAAGGTCAATCTTTGACTCAGATAAGTTCAACTTTGGTCAAAATAATAATTTTTCGACCTAATGACCAATTATCGATCCAAAAAGTCGATCTCGACCAAAAAGATAACTTTGGTCAAAATGGTCAATCTTCGACCTAATGAGCAACCCATGTACCTAATAGCCACTTCGACCAACAAGTCAACTTTAATCAAAATGGTCAATCTTCGACCCAATGACCAACCCATCGACCCAATAGGTCAATCTTCAACAAAAAGTTAATTTTGGCTAAAATAGTCAATTTCGATCTAATGACCACCCATTAACCCAACAGTCAACTTTTGACCAAAAACTCAACTTTGGTCAAAATGTTCAATTTCTGATCCCAATGACAAACCCATTAATCCAATAGGTCAACTTTTGACTAAAAAGTTAACTTTGGTCAAAATGGTCATTTCTTGACCCAATGACTATCTTTTTGACGCAATAGGTTAACCTTTAAACAAAAAGTCAATTTTGTTCAAAATAGCTAATTTTTGACATAATGACCAATTATTGACCCAATAAGTCAATCTTTGACCAAAAAGTCAATTTTGGTCATAATGGTCAATCTTCACCCAATGACCAACTTATCGATCCAACAGTCGACTCTCAGTCGACTTTCGACCAAGAAATCAACTTCTGATCAAAATGTTAAATCCTCGACCCAATCAATTACTCCAATGACCCAATATGATCAACTTTCGACGAAAAAGTCAATCTTGGTCAAAATCGTCAAATTTCGAACCTAATGACCAATTATCAACTCCAATAAGCCAAACTCCTAACCAAAACGTCAACTTTGGTTAAAATGGTCAATCATTGACCCAATGAAGAACCCATTTACCCAATTGGTCAACTTTTGACCAAAAAGTCAAATTTGGTCAAAATGGTTAATCCTTGACCCAATGACCAACCCATTAAACCCAGTATGTCAACTAATGACCACCCTATTGACCCAATACATCAACTTTTGACCAAAAAGTCAAATTTGGTCAAAATAGTCATATTCTGACCAAATGATCAAACTCCGTCAATCTACAGTCAGCTGTTTACTAAAGTTAACTTCGACCAAAATGGTTCATCTCGACGCAATGACTTCATCGATTGGACCCAAAGAGATCAATTTTAGTCAAAATATCCAATAATCGACCTAATGACCAACTATCAATCAATAAGTCAATCTTCGATCCAAAAAGTCAACTTGTTCAAAATGGTCAACTTCGACTCTAATGCCAATCCCATCGACACAATGAGTCAACTTTTCGATCGAAAAAGTTAATTTTAGTCAAAATAATCAATTTACGAATCGAATGACTCACCCCATCGAATCAACAGTCAACTCTTCAGTCAAACTGGTCGACTTCGACCCAACGAGTAACCCATCGACCCAATATACCAACTTCGACCAAAAAGTTAACTTTGGTCGAAATGATCAATCCTCGACCCAAAGACCAACCCATCGAATCTAACATGTCAACTTTTGACAAAAAGTCAATTTCGATCAAATTAACTAACTTCGACTTAATGACCAATTCATTGACCAACAAGTCAACTTTCGACCAAAAAGTCAACTTTAGATCAAAATGGTCAATCCTTCACCAATGACCAACTGCATTGACATAATAGGTCAACGTTTGACAAAAAAGTCAATTTTGGTAAATATAGTCAATTTTTGACCCAATGACCACCCCGTTGACCCAATATGTCAAATTTTGACCAGGAAGTAAACATTAGTTAAAATGGTTAATTTCTGACCTAACATCCACCACATTGACCGAATGGGTAAACTTTTGACCAAAAATTAAATTTCGATAAAAAAAGACAATTTTTGGCCTAATGACTAATTATTGTCCCAATAAGTAAATCTCTAACCAAAATGTCAACTTTGGTAAAAATGATCAATCCTTGACCCAAGGACCGACCTAATGACCCAATGGTCAACTTTTGACCAAAAAGTTAACTTTGGTCAAAATGGTCAATTTCTGACATAATGACCAACCCATTGATCCAAATATGTCAACTTTCGACCAAAAAGTCAACTTTGGTCAAAATGGTCAATTTTCGACCCAATGACTCAACCCATCGAACCTAACAGTCAACTTCGACCAAAACATCAACTTCAGTCAAAATGGTCAACTTCGAATTCTCGAGCAACCAATTGACCCAATAGCTAAACTTTTGACCAAAAAGTTAATTTTAGGAAAAATGGTCAATACTTGACCCACTGACCAACCTAGTGACCCAATAGGTCAACTTTTTACAAAAAAGTCAATTTTGTCAAAATGGTCAATCTTCGACTCAATAATCAACCCATCGACTCAATAAATTAATCTTTCGACCAAAAGTCAATTTGGTTAAAATAGTCAATTTTGACCTAATGACCACCACATTGACAGAATGCGTCAACTTTTGACCAAAATATGAATTTTGGTCAAAATGATCAATTCTTGACACAATAACGTACCCATCGAATCTAATCAATCAACTTCGACAAAAAGTAAATTTGATCAAAATAGCTAGCTTAACCTAACTACCACCCCATCAACTCAATAAGCCAACTTTTGACAAAAAGCCAACTTTGGTAAAAATGGATCAATTCTCGACCTAATGACCAACCCATCGACCTAATAAGGTCAACTTGCACCAAAAAGATAACTTTAGTCAAAATGTTCAATCTTCGACCAAATGACCAACCCATAGACCTAATAGGCCAACTTTTGATCAAAAAGTCAATTTTGGTCAAAATACTCAATCCTTGACACAATGACCATCCCATTAACCCAATAGGTCAACTTTTGACCGAAAAGTCAATTTTTGTCAAAATAGTCAATTTTTTACCTTATGACCAACCCATTGACCCAGTAGGTCAACTTTTGACAAAAAAAGTCAATTTCGGTCAAAATGATCAATTTCTTATCTAATGACCAACCCATCGACCCAATAAGTTAACTTTTGTCAAAAAGTTAACTTTGCTAAAATTAGTTAATTCTCTATCATAATGACCAACTCAATTGACCCAATAGGTCAACTTTCGACCAAAAAGTCAATTTTGGTTAAAATAGTCAATTCTTCAACCGAATGACCAATCCATCGATCCAACAATAACATCTTTCGACCAAAAAGTCAACTTTGGTTAAAATAGCCAATCTTCAACCCAATGACCAACCCATCGACCTAATATGTCAACTTTCGACCAAAAAGTCAATTTTGTCAAAATGGTCAATCTTCGACCCAATGACTAACCCATTAACACAATATAGTCAACTTTCGACTAAAAAGTCAATTTTGGTCAAAATTGTCAATTTTCGACCCAATGACCACACCCATCAACCCAATAAAGTCAACTTTCGACCAAAAAGTCAAGTTTAGTTAAAATGATTAATTTATGACCTAATGACCAACCCATCGACGCAAATAAGTCAATCTTCGACTAAAAAGTCAACTTTCGTCAAAATGATCAATCCTTAACCCAATGATCAACCCATCGATCTAACTGTCAACTTTCACCAAAAAGTCAACTTTAGTCAAAATAGTCAATATCTTGACATAATGACCAACCTCATCGACACAATAGGTCAACTTTTCGACCAAAAGTCAATTTTGGTCAAATATAGTCAACTTATCGACCTAATGACCGATCTCATCGACTCAATAGTCAACTTTCGACTAAAAAGTCAACTTCAAGTCACAATAAGTCAATTTCGTCGACCCAATGAACACTCCATTGACACAATAGGTCAACTTTTCGACGAAAAAGTCAATTTTGGTCAAAATGGTCAATTTTTGACCTAATGACTACCCCATCAATCTAATATGTCAACTTTTAACCAAAAAGTCAACTTTGGTCAAAATGGTCAATTTCGACCCAATGACGAACCCATCGACCTAATGAGTCAACTTTTGACCCAAACGTCAATTTTGCTCAAAATAGTCAATTTCTTACCCAATGACTAACAATTATCAATAAGTCAAACTCTCGACCAAAAAGTCAACTTCGGTAAAAATGGTCAATCCTCGACCCAATGATCAACCTATCGACCCAATATGTCAATCTTTCGACCAAAAAGTCAACCATAGTTAAAATGGTCAATCATTCGATCCAATGACAACCAATATATCAATCGTCTTCGACCAACAAAGTCAATTTTGGTTAACATAGTCAACTTTTGACCTAATGCCTACCCAATCAACCCAATAAGTCAACTTTCGAACAAAAATCGACTTTGGTCAAAATGATTTATTTTTTGACTCAAATGACCAACCCATCGACCCAATATGTTAACTTTCGACCAAAAGGTCAACTTTTGTCAAATGTAGCCAATTTTCGATCCAATGACTAACCCATTGACCAAACAGGTCAACTTTTAACAAAAAAGTCAATTTTGGTTAAAATAGTCAATTTTTGTCCTAATGACTAATTATTGACCCAATAAGTCAATCTCCTACCAAAAACTCAACTTTAGTTAAAATAGTGAAACCTTGACCTAATTACCGACCCATCAATCCAATAGGTCAACTTTTACCAAAAGTCAACTTTGGTCGAAATGGTTAATTTCTAACACAATGACCAACCCATTTATCCAAAAGTCAACTTTTGACCATAAAGTTAACTTTGGTCAAAATGGTTAATCCTCGACACAATGACCAACCCATCGAATCTAACAAGTTATCTTTTGACAATAAATTCACCTTTCGTCAAAATCTTCAAACTCGACCCAATGACCAACTAATCGACCCAATAAGTCAACTTTCGACCAAAAAGTTAATTTTAGTCAAATTGGTCAATCCTTCGATCTAATGACCAACCCATTGTCCCAATAGGTCGACATTTTACAAGAAAGTTAACTTTGGTCAAAATTGTCAATCCTTGACCAAATAACAAACCCAAGAACCCAATAGAATAAATTTTAACCAAAAAGACAATTTTGGTCAAAATAGGCAATTTTTTACCTAATGACCACCCCATTGACCCAAGGGGTCAACTTTTGACCAAAATGTGAATTTTTGTCAAAATGGTAAATCCTTAAAATAATGACATACCCATCTACCCAATCGTCCGCCTTCAATAAAAATGTAAGTTTTCATCAAAATGGACAATTTTTAACCTAACAACCACCTCATCGATCCAACAAGTCAACTTCAACAAAAAGTCAACTTTAGTTAAAATGGTCAATTTTCGCCTAATAACCAACCCATCGACCTAATAGGTCAACTTTAGACCAAAAAAGCAACATTGGTCAAAATGGTCAATCCTTGACCTAATGACCAACCCATTGACCCAATAGGTCAAATTCTGACCAAAAAGTCAATTTTGGTCAAAAAAGGTCAATCCTTGACCCAATGACCAAACCATCGATCTAATAGGTCAATTTTGGACCCAAAAGTTAATTTTTGTCAAAATAAATCAATTTTTTACCTAATGAACACCCCATTCACCCAATAGGTCAAGATTTCAAAAAAAAGTCAAGTTTGGTCAAAATGGTCAATTTCTTATCCAATGACCAACCCTTTGACCCAATAGACAAAAAGTCAACTTTGATCAAAATGGCAATTTCTGACAAATGACCACCGAATTGACCCATTGGGTCAACTTTTGACCAATAATACAATTTGGGTCAAAATAATTAATTTTTGACCAAATGAGCAATTATTGACCCAATTAGTCAATCTCCGACCAAAAAGTCAACTTTGGTCGAAATGGTCAATCTTTGACCCAATGACTAACCCATTGACCTAATAGGTCCACTTTTGACCAAAAAGTCAACTTTAGCTAAAATGGTCAATCTTTGACCCAATGACCAACACATTAACCCATTAGGTCAACTTTTGACCAAAAAGTCAATTTTGGTCAAGATAGTCAATTTCTTACCCAATGACCTACCCATTGACCCAATATGTCAACTTCTGACCAAAAAGTCAACTTTTGCCAAACTGATCAATCCTTGACCCAATGACCAGCCCATTGACCCATTATTTCAACTTTTGACCAAAAAGTCAACTTTGGTCAAATGGTCAATCATTAACCCAATATAAACCCATAAACCCAACAAGTCAAATTTTGACCAAAAGTCATCTTTGATCAAAGTTGTCAATTTCTGACCCAATGTTCAGCAAATTGACCCAATAAGTCAACTTTTGACCAAAAAATCAATTATGGTCAAATTGGTCAATCCTTGACCTAATGACCAACCCATTGGCCCAATTGGTTAATATTTAACTAAAAGACCATTTTGGTCAAATTAGTTAATTTGTTGGCCTAATGACCAATTATTAACCCAATAAGTAAATCTCTTTCCAAAAAATCAACATTGGTCAAAATGATCAATCCATGACCCAATGACTAACCCATTGGCCCAATAGGTCAACTTTTGACCAAAACGTCAACTTTTGTAAAAATGGTCAATCCTTGACCCTCTGACCAACCCAATGATCTAATATTGTCAACTTTTGACTAGAAAGTCAAGTTTGGTCAAAATAGTTACTTTTTGACCCATTGACCAACCGATTGACTCAAAAGGTCATCTTTTAATCAAAAAGTCA
The DNA here is from genome assembly GCA_022702705.1 of Papilionanthe hookeriana x Papilionanthe teres. Classification (NCBI taxonomy): domain Eukaryota; kingdom Viridiplantae; phylum Streptophyta; class Magnoliopsida; order Asparagales; family Orchidaceae; genus Papilionanthe; species Papilionanthe hookeriana x Papilionanthe teres. Next base: position 169,277,508 of record CM040424.1, read on the forward strand.
ACTTTGTTCAAAATGGTCGACTTCTGACACAATGACTACCCCATTGACCTAATGGGTCAATTTTTTACCAAAAATTCAACATTAATCAAAAAAATCAATTTTTGACCGAATGACTAATTGTTGACCCAAAAAGTCAAACTCTGACAAAAAAGTCATTTTTGGTCAAAATGGTCAATATCAATCTAATCAGAGAACTTTCGACCAATAAGTCAACTTTAGTAAAAATGGTCAATCCTCGACCCAATGACCAACCCTTTCGCTCCAATAGGTCAACTTTCGACAAAAAAGTCACTTTGGTCAAAATAGATAATTTTTGGCCTAATGACCACCCAAATGACCTAATAGGTCAACTTTTTATCAAAATGGTCATTTTCTGACCCATTGACCAACCCATTTACCCAATAGGTTAACTTTTGACAAAGAAGTCAAATGTGGTCAAAATGGTCGATCCTTGACCCAATGACTAACCATTCGACCTAACAGTCAACTTTTAACCAAAAATTAAATTTTGGACAAAATTTTAAATTTTTGAACTAATGACCACACCATTGACCGAACAGGTCAACCTTTGAGCTAAAAGTCAACTTTGGTTAAAATGATAAATTTTTCACCAAATGACCAACCCAATGACCTAATTGGTCAACTTTTGAGCAAAAAGTCAACTTTGGTCAAAATGGTCAATCCTTGGCCCAATGACCAACCCATTGACCCATTAGGTCAACTTTTGACCAAAAAGTCAATTTTGGTTAAAATAGTCAATTTCTGACCCAATGACCTACCCATGGACCCAATAGGTTAACTTTTGACCAAAATGTCAACTTTTGTCAAAATGGTCAATCCTTGACCCAATGACCAACCATTGACCCATTATTTCAACGTTTGACCAAAAAGTCAACTTTGGACAAAATGGTCAATATTTAACCCAATGATAAACCCATTGACCCAACAGGTCAAATTTGACCAAAAAGTTAACATTGATCAAAATGGTCAATTTATGACCCAATGACCAACAAATTGACCTATTATGTTAACTTTTTGACCAAAAAGTCAACTTCGATCAAAATGGTCAATCCTTGACCCAAAGACTAACCCATTGACCCAATTGGTCAACTTTTGACCAAAAAGTGAACTTTAGTCAATATAGTAAATCCATGACACAATGACCAACTCATTGACACAAAAGGTCAACTTTTAGCCAAAAAGTCAATTATGGTCAATATAGTCAATTTTTGATTTAATGACCGCCCCGTTGACCCAATAGGTCAACCTTTGACCAAAAAGTCAACTTTGGTCAAAATAGTCAATTTCTCACCAAATGACACAATAGATCAACCTTTGACCAGAAAGAAATTTTGGTCAAAATAATCAATTTTTGACCTAATGACCACCCAATTGACCTAATATGTCAACTTTGACTAAAAAGTCGACTTTTCTCAAAATGGTCAATTTCTGACCTAATGACCAACCCATTGACCCAATATGTCAACTTTTGACAAAAAAGTTAAATTTGGTAAAAATGGTCAATCCATGACCCCATGACAAACCCATTGAATCAATAGGTCAACTTTTGACCAAAAAGCCAACCTTGGTCAAATTGGTCAATCCTTGACCCAATGACAAACCCATTGACCCAATAGGTCAACTTTTAACCAAAAATTCAATTTTGGTCAAAATAATAAATTTTTGACCTACTGACCAATTATTGATCCAATAAGTCAATCTCTGACCAAAAAGCCAACTTTGGTCAAAATGTTCAATCCTTGACCCAATTACCAACCCATTGACCCAATAAGTCAATATTTGACCAAAAAGTGAACTTTTGTCAAAATAGTCAATCCTTGACACAAAACCAACCTGTTAACAAAATAGATCAACTTTTGACCAAAAAGTTAATTGTGGCCAATATAGTAAATTTTTGACTTAATGACAACCCCATTAACCCAATAGGTCAATTTTTGACCAAAACGTGAACTTTAGTCAAAATGGTCAATTTCTGACCCAATGACCACCCCATTGATCTAATGGGTCAACTTTTGACCAAAAATTTAATTTTGGTCAAAATTGTCATTTTTTGACTGAGTGAACAATTATTGACCCAATAAGTCAATCTCTGACCAAAAGTCAACTTTGATCGAAATGGTCAATCTTCGACCCAATAACTATCCCATCGACTTAATAGGTCAACTTTTTATCAAAAAGTCAACTTTGGTTAAAATGGTCAATCTTGACACATTGACAAACCCGTTGACCCAATTGGTGAAGATTTGACCAAAATATAAACTTTGGTCAAAATATTCATTCCTTGACTCAATGACCATCCCACTGCCCAACAAGTCAAATTTTGACCAAAAAGTCAACTTTGGTCAAATTAGTCAAATTTTTACCTAATAAACATCCCTTGACCAAAGAGGTAATCTTTTGTCCAAAAAGTCAACTTTGGTCGAAATGGTCAATTTCTAACCCAATGACCACCCCATTGAACCAATGGGTGAACTTTTGACCCAAAATTCAATTTTGGTCAAAATAAATAATTTTTTACCTAATGACAATTTATTTACCCAATAAGTCAATCTCTAACCAAAAAGTCAACTTTGGTCAAAATGGTCAATCATCGACCTAATGACCAACCCATCGACCCACAGTCAACTTTTGACCAAAATGTAAACTGGTCAAAATATTCATTCCTTGACCTAATGACCATCTCATTGCCTAATAAGTCAAATTTTGACCAAAAAGTCAATTTTGGTCAAAATAGTCAATTTTTGATATTATAAAAATTCCATTGACCAAATAAGTAATCTTTGGACCAAAAAGTCAACTTTGGTCGAAATGGTCAATTTCTGTCCCAATGACCACTTCGTTGAACCAGTGGGTGAACTTTTGACCAAAAAGTCAATTTTTGTCAAAATAGATAATTTTTGACCAAATGACAATTTATTGACCCAATAAGTCAATCTTTGACCAAAAAGTCAACTTTGGTCAAAATGGTCAATCATTGACCTAATGACCAACCCATTGACCTAATAGGTTAACTATTGACCAAAAAATCAAGTTTGGTCAAAATGTTCAATTCCTGACCCAATGACCAAACCCTTGACCCAATAGGTCAACTTTTGACCGAAAAGTCCACTTTGGTCAAAATGGTAAATTTCTGACCTAATGACCACCCCATTGACCCAGTGGGTCAACTTTTGACCAAACTTCAATTTTGGTCAATATAATCAATTTTTGACCTAATTACCATTTATTGACACAATAAGTCAATCTCTGACCAAAAAGTCAGCTTTGGTCAAAATGATCAGTCTTTCACCCAATGATAAATCAATTGACCCAACAGGTCAAATTTTGACCAAAAAGTCAACTTTGATCAAAATGGTCAATTTCTGACCCAATGACCAAAAATTGACCCAATATGTCAACTTTTGACCAAAAAATCAACTTTGGTCAAATTGGTCAATCCTTCACCAAATGACCAACCACTGTCCCAATAGGTCAATATTTGACCAAAAAGTCAATTTTGGTCAAATTTGTCAATTGTTTGACCTAATGACCAATTATTGACCCAATAAGTCAATCTCTTTCCAAAAATTCAACTTTGGTCAAAATGATTCATCCTTAACCCAATGACCCAATAAGTCAACTTTTGACCAAATAGTCAACTTCGGTAATAATGGTCAGTCCTTGACACTATGACCAACCCATTGACCCAATATGTCAACTTTTGACTAAAAAGTCAAGTTTGGTCAAAACGGTCAATTTCTAACCCAACGACCTACCCATTGACCCAATAGGTCAACTTTTGACCAAAAAGCCAACATTTGCCAAAATGGCCAATCCTTGAACCAATGACCGGCCCGTTGTTACAATAGTCAAATTTTGAGCAAAAAGTCAACTTTGGTCAAAATTGTCAATTTCTGACCCAATGACTACCCCGATGATCCAATTGGTCAACTTTTTACTAAAAATTAAATTTTGGTGAAAATAGTCATTTTTGAGCCTAATGACCAATTATTGACCCAGTAAGTCAACCTCAGACCAAAAGTTAACTTTGGTGAATATGATCAATCTTCAACCTAACGACCAACCCATCAATCTAACATGTCGACTTTCGACAAAAATCAACTTTGGTCAAAATGGTCAACCTTTGACCAAATGACACAATGGATCAACCTTTGACTAAAAAAGCAATTTTGGTCAAAACAGTCAATTTTTGACATAATGACCACCCAATTGATCCATATGCCAACTTTGACCAAAAAGTCAACTTTGGTCAAAATGGTCAATTTCTGACCCAATGACCAACCCATTAACCTAATAGGTCAACTTTTGACAAAAAAGTCAACTTTAGTAAAAATGGTTGATCCTTGACCCGATGACAAACCCAATGACCCAATAGGTCAACTTTTGACCAAAAAGTCAACTTTAGTCAAAATGGTCAATCCTTGACCCAATGACCAACCCATTAACCTAATAGGTCAACTTTTGATCAAAAATTCAATTTTGGTCAAAATAGTCAATTTTTGGCCTATTGACCAATTATTGACCCTTTAAGTCAATTTCTGACCAAAAAGTCAACTTTGGTCAAAATGTTCAATCCTTGACCCAATAACAAACCCGTTGACCTAATTGGTCAACTTTTGACCAAAATATAAACTTTAGTCAAAATGTTCATTCCTTGACTTAATGACCATCCTATTGCCCAATAAGTCAAATTTTGACCAAAAAGTCAATTTTGGTCAAAATAGTCAATTTTTTACCTAATAAACATCTCGTTGACCAAATACGTAATCTTTCGACCAAAAAGTAAACTTTTGTCGAAATGGTTAATTTCTGACTCAATGACCACCCAGTTGACCCAATGGGTGAACTTTTGACATAATGACCCATTACTTATCCAATGACCAACCCATTGACCTAATAGGTCAACCTCTGACAAAAAGTTAACTTTGGTCAAAATGGTCAATTTCTGACATATTGACCACTCAATTGATCCAATGGGTCAACTTTTGACCAAAAATACAATTTGGGTCAAAATAATTTATTTTTGACCTAATGACCAATTATTGACCCAAAAAGTGAATCTTTGACCAAAAAGTCGACTTTGATCGAAATGATCCCAATGACAAACCCGTTGACCGAATAGGTCAACTTTTGACCAAAAAGTTAACTTGGTCAAAATGGTCAATCTTTAACACAAAGATAAACCCATTGACCCAACAGGTCAACTTCTAACCGAATGACCAACCCATTGTCCCAATAGGTCAATATTTCAAAATGGTCAATTTCTAACCGAATGACCAACAAATTGACCCAATATGTCAACTTTTGACTATAAAATCAACTTTGGTCGAATTGGTCAATCCTTGACCCAATGACCAACCCATTGTCCCAATAGGTCAATATTTGACCAAAAAGTTCATTTTGGTCAAATTAGTCAATTTTTTGACCTAATGACGAATTATTGACCCAATAAGTCAATCTCTTTCCAAAAAGTCAACTTTGGTCAAAATGATCAATCAATGACCCAATGACCAAACCATTGACTCAATTGGTCAAGTTTTAACCAAAAAGTCAACTTTAGTAAAAATGTTGAATCCTTGACCCTATGACCAATCCATTGACCCAATATGTCAACTTTTGACTAAAAAGTCAAGTTTGGTCAAAATGGTTATTTTTTGACCCAATGACCAACCCATTAACCCAATAGGTCATCTTTTGAACAAAAAGTCAACTTTGGGCAAAATTGTCAATCTCTTACACAATGACCACCCCATTGACCCAATGGGTCAATTTTTTACCAAAAATTCAATTTTTTACCAAAAATTCAATTTTTGTCAAAATAATCAATTTTTGACCGAATGACTAATTATTGAGCCAATAGGTCAATCTCTGACCAAAAAGTTAAGTTTGGTCAAAATGGTCAATTCTTGATCCAATTGGTCAACTTTTGACCAATAAGTCAAGTTTAGTATAAATGGTCAATCCTTAACCCAATGATCAACTCATTGACCCAATATGTCAACTTTTGACAAAAAATCACTTTTGGTCAAAATAGACAATTTTTTACCTAATGACCACCGAAATGACCTAATAGGTCAACATTTTTTAAAAAGGTCAATTTCGGACCCAATGACCAACCTATTGACCCAATAGGTCACTTTTTGACAAAAAAGTCAAATTTAGTAAAAATGGTCAATCCTTGACCCAATGACTAACCGATTGACCAAATAGGTCAACTTTTGACCAAAAAGCAAATTTTGGTCAAAATTTTCAATTTTTGACTTAATGACCACCCCATTGACCCAATAAGTCAACCTTTAAGCAAAAAATTAACTTTGGTGAAAATGATCAATTTTTTACCAAATGACCAACCCATTGACCTAATAGGTCAACTTTTGACCAAAAAGTCAACTTTGGTCAACATGGTCAATCCTTGACCCAATGACCAACCCATTGAACCATTAGGTCAACATTTGACCAAAAAATCAATTTTGGTCAAAATAGTCAATTTCTGACCCAATGACTTACCCAAGGACCCAATAGGTCAACTTTTAACCAAAAAATCAACTATTGTCAAAATAGTCAATCCTTGACCCAATGACCAACCCATTGACCCATTATTTCAACTTTTGACAAAAAAGTCAACTTTGGTCAAAATTGTCATTCTTTAACCCAATAATAATCCTATTGACCCAATAGGTCAAGTTTTGATCAAAAAGTCAACTTTGATCAAAACGGTCAATTTATGACCCAATGACCAACAAATTGACCCAATATGTCAACTTTTGACTAAAAGTCAACTTCGATCAAAATGGTTAATCCTTGACCCAATGACCAAGCAATTGACCCAATTGGTTAACTTTTGACCAAAAAGTGAACTTTAGTCAATATAGTAAATCCATGACACAAAGACCAACCCATTGACACAATAGGTCAACTTTTAACCAAAAAGTCAATTTTGGTCAATATAGTCAATTTTTTACCTAATGACCGCCCTGCTGACCCACAAGTCAACCTTTCGACTCAAAAGTCAACTTTGGTCAAAATAGTCAATTTCTGACCCATTGACCACCTCATTGACCCAATGGGTCATCTATAGATGAAAAATTCAATTTTGGTGAAAACATTCAATTTTTGCCGCAATAAGTCAACCTCTGACTAAAAGGTCATGTTTGGTTAAATTGGTCAATCCTTAACCCAACGACCAATCCATTGACCCAATAGGTCCTCTTTTGACGAAAAAGTAAACTATGGTCAAAATGGTCAACCTTTGACCCAATGACACAATAGATCAACCTTCGACCAAAAAGCAATTTTGGTTAAAAAAGTTAATTTTTGACCTAATGACCACCCAATTTACCCAATATGTCAACTTTGACCAAAAAGTCAACTTTGGTCAAAATGGTCAATTTCTGACCCAATGACCAACCCATTGACCCAATAGGTCAACTTTTGACCAAAAAGTTAACTTTGGTAAACATGGTCAATTCTTGACCTGATGACCTACCCATTGACCCAATGGGTCAACTTTTGACTTAAAATTCAATTTTGGTCTAAAAAGTAAATTTTTGGCCTAATGACCAATTATTGACCCAACAAGTAAATCTCTAATCAAAAAGTCAACTTTGGTCAAAATGGTTATTCCTTGACCTAACGACCAACTCATTAATCTAATAGGTCAACTTTTAACCAAAAAGGTCAACTTTGGTCAAAAGGATCAATTCTTGACCCAAAGACCAACTCATCGACCCAATAGGTCAACTTTTGAACAAAATCTGATATTTGCTTAAAATAGTCAATTTTTTACTTAATGACTACCCATTGAGCAAATAGGTCAACTTTTGACCAAAAAGTTAACTTTGGTCAAAATGTTTAATTCCTGACCCAATGACAAAACCATTAATCCATTAGGTCAACTTTTGACCAAAAGTGGGTCAAAATGGTCAATTCGTGACCCGATGACCAACTCATTGACCCAATAAGTCAAATTTTGAACAAAAAGTCAATTTTGGTCTAAATAGCCAATTTTTGACCTAATGACCAATTATTGACCTCAATAAGTCAATCTACTCGAAGAAAGTCAACTTTGGTCATAATGGTCAATCCTTGACCAAATGACCCACCCATTAACCCAATAGGTTAACTTTTGACCAAAAAGACAACTTTGGTCAAAATGGTAAATCCTTGGTGCAATGACCAACCCACTGACCCAATAGATCAACTATTGACCAAAAGCCAATTTTGGTCAAAATTGTCCAATTTTAACCTAATTTTGGTCAAAATTGTCCAATTTTGATCTTATAACCAATTATTGACCCAATAAGCCAATCACTGACCGAAATGTCAACTTTGGTCAAAAAGGTCAATCCTTGACCCAATGACCAACCCTTGACCTAAAATATAAACTTTTGACTAAAAAGTAAATTTTTTCGATATAGTAAATTTTTAACCTAACGACCACCCCAATGACTCAATAGGTCAACTTTTAACCAAAAAGTCAACTTTAGTCAAAATGGTCATATTCTAACCCAATGACCAACCCATCGACCCAATAGATGAGTTTTTGACCAAAAATTTAACTTTGGTAAAAATGGTTAATCCTTGACGCAATGACTAACCCATTGACCCAGTAGGTCAACTTTTGACCAAAAAGTCAATTTTGGTCAAAATAGTCAATTTTTCACCTAATGACCAATTATTTACCCAATAAGTCAATCTCTAACCAAAAAGTAAACTTCTTCAAAAGGGTATATCCTTGACCCCATGACCAACCCATTGACCCAATAAGTCAACTTTTGACCAAAAAGTTAACTTTGGTCAAAATGGTCAATCGTTGACCCAATGACCAACTCATTCGCCCAATAAGTCAACTTTTGACCAAAAAGTTAACTTTGGTCGAAATAGTCAATTTTTGACGTAATGACCAACCCATTGACACAGTAGGTCAAATTTGGATAATATGGTCAATTTTTGACAGGACGACTAACCCATCGACCCAATAGGTAAACTTTTAACCAGAAAGTCAACTTTCATCGAAATGATCAATGCTTGACCTAATGACCAACTAATTAACCAATAGATCAACTTTTGTCTAAAAAGCCAATTTTGGTCAATATAGTCAATTTTTGACCTAGTGACTAATTATTAACTCAAAAAGTCAATTTCTGATCAAATAGTCAACTTTGATCAAAATGGTCAATCCTTGACCCAATGACCAACCCATTCACCAAATAGGTCAACTTTTGAACAAAAAATCAACTTTGGTCAAATTGGTCAATCCTTGACCAAATGACCAACCAACTGACCCAAGAGGTCAACTTTTGACCAAAATGTCAATTTTTTTCATAATAGTCAACTTTTGAACTAATGACCACCCCATTGACTAAATAGGTCAACTTTTGACCCAAAAGTAACCTTTGGTTAAAATGGTCAATTTTTGACCCAATGACCAACCAATTGACCCAATAGGTCAACTTTTGAACAAAAAGTCAACTTCAATAAAATGGTCAATCCTTCGACCCAATTACTAACTCATCAATCTAATTGGTCAACTTTAGACTAAAGTACAATTTTGGTCAAAATAGTCAATTTTTGACCCAATGACCAATTATTGATCCAATAAGTCAATCTCTGACGAAAAAATTAATTTCTTCAAAATGGTATATCGTTGACCCCATGACCAACCATTTGACCTAATAGGTAACTTTTGTCTAAAAAGTCAACTTTGGTCAAAAAGGTCAATCCGTGACCCAATGACTAACCCATCGACCCAATAGATCAACTTTTAACCAAAAAATCAATTTTAGTCAAAATAGTCAAATTTTGACCTAATGACCACCCCATTCACCCAATAGATCAACTTTGGTTAAAATGGCCAATTTCTGACCCAACGACTAACACATTGACTCAATATATTAACTTTTGTCCAAAAAGTCAATTTTGGTCCATATAGTCATTTTTTGACCTAATTACCACCCAATTAGCCGATTAGGTCAACTTTTGACCAAAAAGTCACCAATTTGTCAAAATGTCATTTTCCGATCTAATGACTAACCGTATCGATCTAATAGTCAACTTCTTTGAACTAAAAGTTTATCTCCGGTAAAAAGGCTCAATCCTTGAATCATTATTGCAATAACAAATATGTCCTCAATAAGTTATTTTTCACTAAAAAGTCAACTTCTGTCAAAGTCGTTAACTTCGATGCAACGACCAACCCATCGACCTAACAGGTCAACATTCGACCAAAAGTTAATTTTGGTCAACATAGTCAAGTTTCGACTTAATGACTCACCCCATCGACCTAATCGGTCAACTCACTAAAAGTTAATCTCGGTCAAAATGGTCAATTTCTGACCCAATGACAACCCCTTTGACCCAATAGGTTAATTTTTAATCAAAGATTTAATTTTTATCTGAATAGTCAATTTTTGACATAACGACCAGTTATTGATCCAATAAGTAATTGTTTGACAAAAAAGTCAACTTTGGTTAAAATGGTCAATCCTTGACCCGATGACCAACTTATTGACACAATAGGTCAACTTTTAACCAAAATGTCAACTTTGGACAAAATGGATAATTCTCGACCCAATGCCTCAATAGGTTAAGTTTTGACCAAAATGTCAATTTTTGTCAAAATAGTCAATTTTTTACCTAATGCCCACCCATTGACTTAATAAGTCAATCTCTGACCAAAAAGTCATGTTTGGTCAAAATGCTCAATCTTTGACCAAATGACCAACCCATTGACCCAATAGGTCAACTTTTGAACAAAAAGTCAACTTTGGTCAAATTTTTCATTCCTTGACACAATAGCCAAACTATTAACCCAATAGGTTAACTTTTGAGCAAAGATTCAATTTTTATCAATATAAGTTTTAACAAAATGACCACTCTATTGACCCAATAGATAAACTTTTGACCTACATGTCAATTTGGACAAATAGTTAATTTTTCACCTAATAACTACCTCATTGATCCAATAGTTCAACTTTGGTTAAAATGCTCAATTTCTGACCCAACGACAAACACGTTGACTCAATATGTCAACTTTTGACCAAAAAGTCAATTTTGGTCGATATAGTCATTTTTTGACCTAATGACCACCCAATTGGCCCAATAGGTCAACTTTTGACCAAAAAGTTAACCTTGGCCAAAATGGTCAATTTCTATCTCAATGACAAACCCATTGAACCAAAAGGTCAACTTTTGAACAAAAAGTCAACTTTGGTCAAAATGGTTAATCCTTGACCCTATGACCAACAGGTTGTTTCAAAAGGTTAACTTTTGACCAAAAGGTCAACTTTGGTCAAAATTGTCAATCCTTGACCCAACGACCAATTATTGACCTAAGAGTTCAACATTTGACCAAAAAGTTAATTTTAGTCAACATAGTCAAGTTTTGACCTAATGACCACCCCATTGACCCAGTTGGTCAACTTTTGACCAAAAAGTCAACTTCGGTCAAAATGGTCAATTTCTGACCCAATGACAACCCCTTTGACCCAATAGGTCAACTTTTAATCCAAAATTTAATTTTAGTCTAAATAGTCAATTTTTGAGACCCAATAAGTTAATCTCTGACAAAAAAGTCAACTTTGGTCAAAATGGTCAATCCTTGACCCGATGACCAACTCATTGACCCAATATGTCAACTTTTACCAAAAGTCAATCTCGGTAAAAATGGTTAATCCTCGACCCAATGACTCAATCAGGTCAAGTTTTCACTCAAAAAATCAATTTTCGCCAAAATAGCCAATTTTCGACCTAATGCACATCCATCGACCTAATAAGCTAAATCTTCGACCAAAAAATCATGCTTCGGTCAAAATGGTCAATTCTCGACCCAAAATGACCAAACCATTCGACCCAATAAATCAACTTTTGAACAAAAAGTCAACTTTAGTCAAAATCGTCAATTCCGACCCAACGACTAACCCATTAACCCAATAGTCAACTTTTCGAGCAAAAATTCAATTTCGTCAATACAAGTTTTAACCTAATGATCACACTTCATCGAATCTAACAGTCAACTTCGACTTACAAGTCAATTTTGACAAAATAGTTAATTTTTCACCTAATGACTACCTCTATCGAATCCAATAAGCTCAAATTTGGTTAACAAAATGCTCAATTCTTCGACCAAAATGACTACCCCATCGACCTAATGGCCAACTTTTCGATCAAAAGTCAACTTTGGCCAAAATGTTCAATCTTCGACCTAATGACCAACCCATTAACCCAATAGGTTAACTTTTGACCTTAACTTTCGAACAAAAAGTCAATCTGCCTAAATACACAATCCGACCTAATGACCAATTCATCGACATCAATAAGTCCATCTCCGACCAAAAAGTAACTTGGTAAAAATGGTCAATCTTTTCACTTAATGACCAATCCATCAATCTAATAGTCAACTTTCACCAAAAGTAAACTTTGGTCAAAATTGTCAATTCTCACCCAATGACTAACACATCGACCTAAATCAGTCTAACTTTGACACAAAAATTAATTTGGTCAAAATGGTTAATTTCTCAACCATATGACTAATTCATCGACCAGTCAAGTACAAGCTTCAACTCAAAAAGTCAACTTTGCGTCAAAATGGCAATCTCGAACTTATGATCAATTCAATCGACTTCAGTAAGTCAACTTCTCACCAAAAAGTCAACTTTGATTAAAATGGTCAATTTCGATTAATGACTCAATGACCTAATACAAGTCAACTTTCGAGTGAAAAAGCCAATTTTAGCTAAAATAATGTCAATTTTCACCTAATAACAAATCGACCCAATCGGTCAACTTTCGACTCAAATGTCAACTTCGATCAAAATGATCAATTCTCGACCCAATGACTAACCCATCGACACAATAAGCAAACTTTTAACTAAAAAGTCAACTTCAAGTAAAATGGTCAATCTCGGACCCAATGACCAACCCATCGACTCTAATAGATCAACATTTGACCAAAAAGTCAATTTTGGTCAAAATAATCGACTTTGACCGAATGAATAAATTGTCGACCTAATAAGCCAATCTCCTGAAGAAAAAGTCAACTTCAAGCTAAAATGGTGAATCATCGACCCAACGACTAACCCATCGATTCAACAGTCAACTTTCGACCAAAAAGTCAACTTCGTCAAAATGGTCAATCCTTAACCCAATGACAACCCATCGACTCAATAGGTCAAATTTGCACCAAAAGGTCAATTTTGGTCAAAATACCAACTTTGACCTAATGACCTCTCATTGACCCAATAAGTCAACTTTTAACCAAAAAGTTAAGTCATATTAAAAGGTCAGTTTATGACCCAATGACCCACCCATTGACCCAATAGGTTAACAATTGACCAAAAAGTAAACTTTGGTTAAAATGGTCAATTTCTTACACAATGACCACCCCATCGATCTAATCGAGTCAACTTTCGACCAAAAATTTAATTTGGTCAAAATAATTAATCTTTGATCTAATAAGTAATTCATTTACCTACAAAGTCAATCTCGAGCCAAAAGTTAATCTCGTCAAAATAATCAATCTTCAATCTAATGACCAACCGATCGACTAAATAGTCAACATTCGACCAAAAAGTCAACTTCGTCAAATTGATCAATCTTTCAACCCAATGACTACCATCAATAGGTCAACTTTTGACCAAAAAGTCAATTTTGGTCAAAATAGTCAACTTTTGGCCTAAAAACACCCTATTGACCCAAAAGGTCAACTTTTGACAAAAAATTCAACTTGGTTCAAAATGGTCAATTTCTGACCTAATGACTAACCCATTGATCAAATCGGTCAACTTTTGACCAAAAAGACAACTTTGGTCAAAATGGTCAATCCATGACCTAATGACCAACCCATTGACTCAATATGTTAACTTTTGAACAAAAAGTCAACTTTGGTCAAAATGGTTAATCCTTGACCCAACGACAAACCCATAGATCCAACAAGTCAACTTTTGACCAAAATATCAACTTTGGTCAAAATGTTTAATCCTTGAACCAAGGACATACACATTGACCTAATGGTCAACGTTTGATCAAAAGTCAATTTTGGTCAAAATAGTCAATTTTTAACCTAATGACCACCCAATGACCCAATAGGTCAACTTTTGACCAAAAAGTTAATTTTGGTTAAAATGGTTAATTTTCGACCTAATGACCATTTATTGATCCAATAAGTCAATCTCTGACCAAAATGTAAACTTTGGTCAAAATGGTTAATCCATGACCCAATGACCAACCCATTGACCCAATTGGTCACTCATTTGACAAAATGTCAATTTCGTCAAGAAAGTCAATTTTTGACATAATGACCAATTATTACCCAGTAAGTCAATCTGTGACCAAAAGTCAACTTTGGTTAAAATGTTCAATCTTTGACCTAATGACCAACCCATTGATCCTATAGGTCAGCTTTTGACCAAAAGGTCAATTTTGGTCCAAAAAGTCAATTTTCGACATAATGACCAATTATTTCCCAATAAGTCGATCTGTGACCAAAAAGTCTACTTTGGTCAAATTGGTCAATCCTTGACCCAATGACCACCTCATTGACTGAATAAGTCAACTTTTACAAAAGTTAATCTTTGGTCAAAATGGTCAATTCTTCGACTCAATGACCAACTCATCGACCTAATAGTTAACTTTGACTCATAAAGTCAACTTCGATCAAAATTGTCAATCCATCGACCCAATGACTAACCCATCAATCTAATCAGTCAACCTTCGACCAAAAAGTCAATTTTTGTTAAAATAGTCAATTTTTGACTTAATGATCACCACATTGACCCAATAGGTCAACTTTTCACCAAAATGTCAACTTTGGTTAAAATAGTCAATTTATGAATCAAAGACCACCCCATTGACCCAATGGGTCAACTTTTGACCAAAAATTCAATTTTGGTAAAAAATAGTCGATTTGTGACCTAATGGTTATTGACCAAATAAGACAATCTTGGCCGAAAAAGTCAACTTTGGTTAAAATGGTCAATCCTTGATGCAATGATGAACCCATTGACTGAATAGGCCAACTTTTGACCTAAAAGTCAATTTTGGTCGATATAGTCAACTTTTTACATAATGACAACCTTATTGACCAAATAGGTCAATTT
The DNA here is from genome assembly GCA_022702705.1 of Papilionanthe hookeriana x Papilionanthe teres. Taxonomy (NCBI): domain Eukaryota; kingdom Viridiplantae; phylum Streptophyta; class Magnoliopsida; order Asparagales; family Orchidaceae; genus Papilionanthe; species Papilionanthe hookeriana x Papilionanthe teres. The sequence continues at coordinate 169,292,624 of CM040424.1, forward strand.
TTGACTTAAAAGTCAACTTTAGTCAAAAAGTTCAATTTCTGACCCAATGAAAAACCCATTAATCCAATAGGTCGACTTTTGACCAAAAAGTCAACTTTGGTCAAAATGGTCAATTCTTGACCCAATGACCAACTCATTAATCCAATAGGTCCACTTTTGAGAAAAGAATCAATTTTGGTCAAAATAGCCAATTTTTGACCTAATGACCAATTATTTACAAAATAAGTCAATCTCTGACCAAAAAGTCAACTTTGGTCATAATGGTCATTCTTAGACCCATGATCAACACATTAACCCAATGGATAAACTTTTGACCAAAAAGTCAACTTTGATCAAAATGGTACATCCTTGATGTAATGACCAACCCACTAACCCAATAGATCAATTTTTGAGCAAAAAGTCAATTTTGGTTAAAATCGTTAAATTTTGACCTAATGACTAATTATTGTCCCAAAAAGTCAATCTCTGACCAAAACGTAAACTTTGGTCAAAATGGTTAATCCTTGACCCAATGACTAACTCTTTGACCAAATAGGTCAACTTTTAACCTAAGGGTTAACTTTGGTCAAAATGGTCAATCCTTGACCGAAAAACCAACCTATTGACACAATTTATCAACTTTTGACCAAAAAGTCAATTTTGGTCGATATAGTCATCTTTTGACCTAATGACCACTCAATTGACCCAAATGTTAACTTTGGACAAAATGGTCGATCCTTGACGCAATGACTAACCCATTGACCTAGTAGGCCAACTTTTAACCAAAAAGACAATTTTAGTCAAAATAGTCAATTTTTAACATAATGATCAATTATTGACCCAATAAGTCAATCTCTGACTAAAAAGTCAACTTTGGTTAAAATGGACAATCCTTGACCCAATGACCAAACCATTCACCTAATAGGTCAACTTTTGAACAAAAAGTCAAATTTGGTCAAAATAGTCAATTTTTGAACTAATGACCACCCAATGGCAAACCCATTAACCTAATTGGTCAACTTTTGACCAAAATGTCAACTTTGGTAAAAATGGTTAATCCTTGACACAATGACCAACCCACTGACCCAATTGGTTAACTTTTGACCAAAAATTCAATTTTGGCCAAAATAATCAATTTTTGACCTAATGACCAATTATTGACTCAATAAGTCAATCTCTGACCAAAAATTGAACTTTGGTCAAAATGATCAATCATTGGCCCAATGCTTAACCCAATGACCATGTAGGTCAACTTTTGACCATAAAGTCAACTTTGGTCAAAATGAACAATCCTTGACCCAATGATCAACCCATTGATGTCATATGTCAACTTTTGAACAAAAAGTCAACTTTGGTAAAAATGGTCAATCCTTGACCCAATGAACAACCAATTGACTAAATAGGTCAACTTTTAACCAAAATGTCAATATTGGTCAAAATTGTCAATCCTTGAACCAATGACATACACATTGACCCATTAGGTCAACTTTTGACCAAAAAGTCAATTTTGGTCAAAATAGTCAATTCTTAACCTAATGACCACCCATTAACCCAATAAGTCAACTTTGGTAAAAATGATCAATTTCTGACCCAATGACCAACCAATTGACCTAATGGGTCAACTTTTGTCAAAAAAGTCAACTTTGGTCAAAATGGTTAATCGTTGACTAAATGACCTAATAGGTCAACTTTTGACAAAAAAATTAATTTTGGTCCAAATTGTTAAATTTCGACCTAAGGACCATTTATTGACCAATAAGACAATCTCTGACCAAAATGTAAACTTCTGTCAAAATGGTAAATTCTTAACCCAATGACCAACCCTTTGACCCAATATGTGAACTTTTGACCAAAAAGTCAACTTTGGTCAAAATGATCAATCCTTGACCTAATGACCAACCCATTGACCCAATAGGTCAACTTTTGACCAAAAGGTCAATTTTGGTAAAAAAAAAGTCATTTTTTGACATAATGATCAATTATTGACCCAATAAGTCAATTTGTGACTAAAAAGTCAACTTTGGTCAAAATGGTCAATCCTTGACCCAATGACCAACTCATTGACTCAAAAGGTCAACTTTTGAACAAAAGTCAAATTTGGCCAAAAAGCTAAATCCTTATCCAATGACTAACCCATTGATCCAACAGGTCAACCTTTTACCAAAAAGTTAATTTTGGTCAAAATAGTCAATTTTTGGCCTAATGACCACCCCATTGACCCAATAGGTTAATTTTTGACCAAAATGTCAACTTTGGTCAAAATGGTCAATTTCTGACCTAATGACCACCCCATTAACCTAATGGGTCAATTTTTGAACAAAAATTTAATTTTGATCAAAAAAGTCAATTTTTTGACTTAATGACCAATAATTGACCAAATAAGATAATCTAGGTTCAAAGAGTCAACTTTGGTCAAAATGGCCAATCCTTGGCGCAATGACCAACCCATTAACTGAATATGTCAACTTTTGACCAAAAAGTCATTTTTTGTCGATATAGTCAATTTTTGACCTAATGACCACCCAATTGACCCAATAGGTCAACTTTTGACTAAAAAGTGAACTTTGGTGAAAATGTTCAATTTCTGACCCAATGACAAACCCATTATCTAATAGATCGACTTTTGACCAAAAAGTCAACTTTGGTCAAAATGGTTAATTCTTGACCCAATGACCAACTCAATCACTCAATAGGTCAACTTTAAAAAAAAAGTTAATTTTAGTCAATATAGCCTATTTTTGACATAATGACCAATTGTTGACCCAATAAGCCAATCTCTGACCAAAACGTCAACTTTGGTCAAAATGGTCAAACCTTGACCCAATGACCAACCCTTTGACCCAATAGGTCAACTTTTGACCAAAAAGTCAACTTTGGTCAAAATGGTCAATTCTTGACCCAATTACCAACCCATTTACGCAATAGGTCAACTTTTAACCAAAAAGACAATTTTTTGTCGATATACTCAATTTTTGACCTAATGACCAACCAAATTACCCAGTAGGTCATCTTTTAACCAAAAGTCAACTTTAGTCAAAATGGTCAATTTCTGACCCAATGACCAACCCATTTACCTTTTAGGTCAAAATGGACATAATGGTTAATCCTTCACCCAATGATCACCCATTAACCCAATAGGTTAACTTTTGGCGAAAAAGTTAATTTTGGTCAAAATAGTCAATTTTTTACCTAACGACCAATTATTAACCTGTTATGTCAAACTCTTTCCAAAAAGTCAACTTTAGTCAGAATGGTCAATCCTAGACCCAATGACCAACCCATTGACCTAATAGGACAACTTTTAACCAAAAATTCAATTTTGGTCGAAATAAACAATTTCTGAACTACTGACCAATTTTTGACCCAATAAGTCAATCTCTGACCAAAAAGTCAACTTTGGTCAAAATGGTCAATCCTTGACCCAATCACTAACCCATTGACCCAAATTGTCAACTTTTGACCAAAAAATCAACTTTGGTCAAAATGATCAATCCTTGACCCAATGACCAACCCATTGACCCAATAGGTCAACTTTTGACAAAAAAGTGAACTTAAGTCAAAATAGTCAATCATTGACACAATGACCAACCCACTGACACAAGTCAACTTTTGACCAAAAAGTCAATTTTGATCAATATAGTCAATTTTTGACCTGATGACCACCCCCTTGACCCAATGGGTCAACTTTTGACCAAAAAGTCAACTTTTGTCAAAATAGTCAATTTCTGACAAAATGACCATCTCATTGACCTAATGGGTCAACTTTTGACCAAAATTTCAATTTTCATCAAAATGGTCAATCTTTGACCCATTTACCCAATAGGTCAACTTTTGTCCAAACGGTAACTTTGGTCGGAATTGTCAATTTTTGACCTAATGACCACCGAATTGACCCAATATGTCAAATTTTGACCAAAAAGTTTACTTTGGTTAAAATAGTCAATTTCTGACCCAATGACTAACCCATTGCCCCAAAAGGGCAACTTTTGACCAAAAAGTTAACTTTGGTCAAAATGGTCAATTCTTTACCCAAGACCAACCCATTGACCCAATAGGTCAACTTTTGATCAAAAAGTCAGTTTTAGTCAAAAAATTAATTTTTAACCTAATGACCTAAAAGTCAACTTTGGTCAAATTGGTCGATCCTTGACCTAATGACAAACCCATTGACCCAATTGGTCAGCATTTGAGCTAAAAGTCAACTTTGGTCAAAATGGTTATTCCTTAATCCAATCACCAACCTATTGACCCAATAACTCAACTTTTGACCAAAAAGTTAATTTTGATCAAAGTTGTCAATTTTTAACCTAATTACCACCCCATTAACCTAATAGCACAACTTTTGACCAAAACATCAAGTTTGGTTAAAATGGTCAATTTCTGACCCAATGACCAACCCATTAATACGATAGGTAAACTTTTGACCAAAAAGTCAACTTTTGTCAAAATGGTCAATCCTTGACCCAATGACCTACCCATAGACCGAATATGTCAACTTTTGAGTAAAATAATCAATTTTAAACATAATGATCAATTATTAACTTAATAAGTTAATCACTGAAGAAAAAGTTAACTTTGGTCAAAATGGTCAATCCTTGACCCAAAGACTAACTCATTGACTCAATAGGTCAACTTTTGAGCAAAACGTGAACTTTAGTCAAAATAGTCAATCCATGACACAACGACCAACCCATTGACACAATAAGTCAACTTATGACCAAAAAGTCAATTTTGGTCAATATAGTCAATTTTTGACCTAATGACCACCACATTGACCGAATAGGTCAACTTTTGACTAAAAAGTCAACTTTGGTCAAAATGGTTCATTTCTGAACCAATGACCACCCCATTGACCTAATAAGTTAACTTTTGAGCAAAAAGTTAATTTTGGTCAAAATAGTGAATCGTTGACCCAATGACCACCTCATTGACACAAAAGGTCATCCTACGACAAAAAGTCAACTTTTGTCAAAATGATCATATTCTGACCCAATGACCAACCCCTTATCCAATAGGTCAACCTTTGACCAAAAAGTCAACTTTGGTCAAATTAGTGAATCCTTGACCCAATGTCCAACCTATTGATCCTATAGGTCAATTTTTGAGGAAAAAATCAATTTTGGTCAAAATAATAATTTTTAACATAATGACCACCCATTACCCAATAGGTCAACTTTTGACCAAAAAGTCAACTTTAGTTAAAATGGTCAATTTCTGACCCAATGACCAACCCATTTACCCAATGGTCAACTTTTGATGAAAGAGTCAGCTTTGGTCAAAATGGTCAATCCTTGACCCAATAGGTCAACTTTTGACAAAAAACTCAATTTTGACCCAACAGGTCAAATTTTGATGAAAGAGTCAAGTTTGATCAAAATGGTCAATTTATGACCCAATGCCAACAAATTGACCCAATATGTCAACTTTTGACCAAAAAGTCAACTTCAGTCAAAATTGTCAATCCTTGACCCAATGACCAACTCATTGACCCAATTGGTCAAGTTTTAACCAGAAAGTGAACTTTAATCAAAATAGTAAATCCTTGACACAATGACCAACCCATTGACACAACAGGTCAAATTTTGACCAAAAAGTTAATTTTGGTCAAAATAGTTAATTTTTTGACCTGATGACCCCCCGTTGACCCAATAGGTCAACTTTTTACAAAGAAGTCAACTTTGGTCAAAATAGTCAATTTCTGACCCAATGACCACCCCATTGACTTAATGGGTCAACTCATGACAAAAAATTCAATTTTGGCGAAAATTGTCAATTTTTGACCTAATGCCCAATTATTGACCCTATAAGTCAACCTCTTACCAAAAAGTCAACTTTAGTCAAAATGGTCAATCCTTGACCTAATAATAAACCCATTGACCCAATATGTCAACTTTTGACCAAAAAGTCAACTATGGTTAAAATGGTCAACCTTTGACCCAATGACTCAATAGATAACCTTTGACCAAAAAGCAATTTTTGTCAAAATAGTCAATTTTTGAACTAATGACCACCCAATTGACCGAATATGTCAACTTTGACCTAAAAGTCGACTTTGGTCAAAATGGTCAATTTCTATCCAAATGACCAACCCACTCGCCCAATATGTTAACTTTTGACCAAAAAGTCAACTTATGTCAAAATGGTTAAACCTTAACACAATGACTAACCCATTCACCCAACAGGTCAACATATGACCAAAAAGTCAATTTTGGTCAAAATAGTCAATTTTTGTCCTAATGACCAATTATTGACCCAATAAGTTAAACTCCGACCAAAAACTCAACTTTAGTTAAAATGGTCAATCCTTGACCTATTGACTGACCCATTGACCCAATAGGTCAACTTTTGACCAAAAAGTCAACTTTGGTCAAAATGGTCAATTTCTAACACATTGAACAACCCATTGATCCAATACGACAACTTTTGACCACAAAGTCAACTTTGGTCAAAATGGACAATTCTTGACCCAGTGACCAACCCATTGACCCAATAGGTCAACTTTAACAAAAAATTCAACTTTGGTCAAAATTGTCAAACCTTGAACTAATGACCAACCAATTGACCCAATAAGTCAACTTTTAACCAAATAGTTAATTTTAGCCAAAATGGTCAATCCTTGACCCAATGACCAGCCCATTGACCCAATAGGTCAACATTTTACCTGAAAGTCAACTTTGGTCAAAATGGTCAATCCTTGACCAAATAACAAATCCAAGGACCCAACAGAACAACTTTTGACCAAAAAGTCAATTTTGGTCAAAATAGTCAATTTTGTACCTAATGACCACCCCAATGACCCAAAGGGTCAACTTTTGACCAAAATATGAATTTTGGTCAAAATGGTCAATCCTTGAAACAATGACATAACCATTGTCCCAATTGGTCAAATTTTAAAAAAAAATAGTTTTGGTCAAAATAGACAGTTTTGAACATAATAACCACCCCATTAACACAAAGGTCAACTTTTGACCAAAAAGTCAACTTTAGTTAAAATGGTCAATTTTTGACCCAATAACCAACCTATTGACTTAATAGGTGAACTTTAAACCAAAAACACAACATTGGTCAAAATGTTCAATCTTTGACCTAACGACCAACTCATTAACCTGATAGGTCATTTTTTGACTAAAAAGTCAACTTTGGTCAAAATGGTCGATCTTTGACCCAATGACAAACCCATAGACCCAATAGGTCAACTTTTGACTAAAATAGTCAATTTTTGACATAATGACAAATTATTGACATAATAAGTCAATCTCTGACTAAAAAGTCAACTTTGGTCAAAATGGTCAATCCTTGACCAAATGACAAACTAATTGACCCAATAGGTCAACATTTGACTAAAAAGTGAACTTTAGTCAAAATAGTCAATCAATGACACAATGATCAACCCATTCACACAATAGGTCAACTTTTGACTAAAAAGTCAATTTTAGTCAATATAGTTAATTTTTGACCTAATGGCCACCACATTGACCCAATAGGTCAACTTTTGACAAAAAAATAACTTTGGTTAAAATGGTCCACTTCTGACCCAATGAGCACCCCATTGACCTAAGAAGACAAATTTTGAGCAAAAAGTCAATTTTGGTCATTTTGGTCAAAATGGTCATTCCTTGACCCAATGAACACCTCATTGACCCAAAAGGACATCTTATGACCAAAAGTTAACTTTAGTCAAGATAATTAATTTCTGACCCAATGATCAACCCATTATACAATAGGTCAACTTTTGATCAAAAAGTCAACTTTGGTCAAAATGGTCAATCCTTGACCAAATGACCAACCTATTAATCCCATAAGTCAACTTATGACCAAAAAGTCAACTTTTGTCAAAATGATCAATCGTTGACCCAATGACTAACCCATTGACCCAATAGGTCAACTTTTGAACAAAAAGCCAATTTTGGTCAAAATAGTAATTTTTAACATAAAGACCACCCATTACCCAATAGGTCAACTTTTGACCAAAAAGTCAACTTTGGTTAAAATGGTTAATTTCTAACCCAATGACCAACCCATTTACCTAATGGTCAACTTTTGACCAAAAAGTCAACATTGGTCAAAATGATCAATCCTTGACGTAATAGGTCAACTTTTGACCAAAAAGTCAATTTTGGTCAAAATAGTCAATTTTTGACTTAATGACCAATTATTGCCCAATAAGTCAAAAGTCAACTTTGGTTAAAATGGTCAATCTTTGACCCAATGATAAACCCATCGACCCAACGGGTTAACTTTTCACCAATAAGTCAACTTTGATCAAAATGGTTAATTTCTGACACAATGACCAACAAATTGACCCAATATGTCAACTTTTGACCAAAAAGTCAACTTTAGTCAAATTGGTCAATCATTAAACCAATGACAAACCCATTGCCCAAGGGGTCTATATTTGACCAAAAAGTCAATTTTGTTCAAAATAGTCAATTTTTGACATAATGACCAATTATTTACCCAATAAGCCAATCACTTACCAAGAAGTCAACCTTGGTCAAAATAATCAATCATTGACCCAATGACCAACCCACTGACCCAATAGGTCAATATTTGATCAAAAAGTCAATTTTGGTCAAAATAATCAATTTTTGAACTAATGACCAATTATTGACCCAATAAGTCAATCTCTTACCCAAAAGTCAACTTTAGTTAAAAAGGTCAATCCTTGACCCAATGACCAACCCATTGACCCAATAGGTAAACTTTTGACCAAAAAGTCACTTTTGGTCAAAATAGTCAATTTTTTTACCTAATGACCAACCAATTGACCCAATAGGTCAACTTTTAATCAAAAAGACATGTTTGGTCAAATTGGTCAATTTGTGACCCAATGAACAACTCATTGACCCAATAGGTCAACTTTTAACAAAATGTCAAATTTGATCAAATTGGTCAATCCTTGACCCAATAACCAACTCATTGACCCAATAGGTCAACTTTTAACCAAAAAGTCAATTTTGGTTAAAATAATCAATTTTTGACCTAATGACCACCCCATTGACCCAATAGGTCAACTTTTGACCAAAAAGTCAACTTCGGTAAAAATGGTCAATTTCTGACCCAATAACCAACCCATTGACCGAATAGGTTAACTTTTGGCCAAAAAGTCAACTTTGGTCAAAATGGTCAATTTCTGACCCAACAACCACTCCGTTGTCCCTGTGGGTCAACTTTTGACCAAAAATTCAATTTTGGTCAAAATAGTCAATTTTTTGCCTAATGACCAATTATTGACCCAATAAGTCGATCTTTGACCAAAAAGACAACTTTTGTCAAAATGGTCAATCCTTGACCCGATGAGCAACACGTTGACCTAATAGGTCAACTTTTGACCAACAAGTCAACTTTGGTCAAAATAGTCAATCCTTGACTCAATGACCAACCCATTGACCCAATAGGTCAACTTTTGAAAAAAAAAGTTAATTTTGGTTAAAAATTGCCTATTTTTGACCTAATGACCACCCATTAACCCAATAGGTTAACTTTTGACCAAAAACTTAACTTTAGTCAAAATGTTCAATTTTTTATCTAATGACAAACCCATTAATACAATAGGTCAACTTTTGACCAAAAAGTTAACTTTGGTCAAAATGGTCATTTCTTAACCGAATGACTAACTCTTTGACCCAATAGGTTAACCTTTTGACCAAAAAGTCAACTTTGGTCATAATTGTCAATCCTTGACCCAATTACTAACCCATTAACCCAATAGGTCGAATTTTAGGTCGACGTTTGACAAAAAGATCAACTTTGGTCAAAAATGGTAAATCCTTAACGCAATCACATACCCATTGACCAAACAGATCAACTTTGACGAAAAAGTCAATTTTGGTCAAAATCATCAAATTTTGACCTAATGACCAATTATTGACCCAATAAGCCAACACTGACAAAAACGTCAACTTTAGTCAAAATGGTCAATCTTTGACCTAATGACCAAACCATTGACCCAATTCGTCAACTTTTGACCAAAAAGTCAAATTTGGTCAAAATGGTCAATCTCGAACCCAATGAGCAACCCATTCAACCTAGTATGTGAATTAATGACCACCCCATTGACCCAATACGTCAACTTTTGACCAAAAAGTCAACTTTGGTCAAAATAGTCTTATTCTGACCCAATGACGAACCTGTTGACCCAATGGTCAGTTTTTGACCAAAAAGTTAACTTTGGTCAAAATGGTTAATCCTTGACACATTGACTAACCCTGTGACCCAGTAGGTAAACTTTTTACCAAAAGTCAATTTTGGTCAAAATAGTCAATAGTTGGCCTAATGACCAATTATTAAACCAACAAGTCAATCTCTATCCAAAAAGTCAACTTGTTTAAAATGGTTAATCCTTGAACCAATGCCAACCCATTGATCCAATGGGTCAACTTTTGATCAGAAAACTTAATTTTAGTCAATATAGTCAATTTATGACCAAATGACCACCCCATTGACCAATATGTCAACTTTCGTTAAACCGATCAATTTCTGACCAAACCACTAACCCATTGACCCAATGGCCAACTTTTGACCAAAAAGTCAACTTCGGTCAAAATGATCAATCCTTGACCCAAAGACCAACCAATTAACCCAATAGGTCAACTTTTAACCAAAAAGTAATTTTGGTCAAATAGTCAATTTTTTACTTAATGACCAATTATTGACCCAATAAGTCAATCTCTGACCAAAAAGTCAACTTTTGTCAAAATGGTCAATCCTTGTCCCAATGACCAACACATTGACATAATAAGTCAACTTTTGACGAAAAAGTCAATTTTGGTCAATATAGTCAATTTTTGACCTAATGACCACCCCATTGACCCAATATGTCAAATGTTGACCAAAAAGTAAACTTTGTTCAAAATGGTTAATTTCTGACCCAATGACCACCCCATTGACCCAATAGGTCAACTTTTGGCTAAAAATTCAATTTCGATCAAAATAGTCAATTTTTGACCTAATGACCAATTATTGTCCCAATAAGTCAATCTCTAACCAAAAAGTCAACTTTGGTTAAAATGATTAATCCTTGACCCTATGACCAACCCATTGACCCAATAGATCAACTATTGACCAGAAAGTCAACTTTTGTCAAATTGGTCAATTTCTGACACAATGACCAACCCATTGATCCAATAGGTAAACTTTTGACCAAAAATCCAACTTTGGTCAAAATGGTCAATCTTTGACCCAATGACCAACCCATTGAACCAATAGGTCAACTTTTGACCCAAAAGCCAATTTCAGTAAAAATGGTCAATTCTTGACCCAATGACCAACTCATTGACCCAATAGGCTAACGTTTTTCCAAAAATTCAACTTTGGTCAAAATGGTATCCTTAACCAAATAACCAACCCATGGACCCAATGGATCAAGTTTTAACCAAAAGTCAATTTGGTCAAAACAGTCAATTTTAGACCTAATGACCACCACATTGACCCAATGGGTCAACTTTTGAACAAAATATGAATTTTGGTCAAAATGGTCAATTCTTGACACAATAACATACCCATTGAACCAATTGGTCAACTTTTGACAAAAAAGTAAATTTGATCAAAATAGTCAAATTTTGACCTAACTACCACACCATTGACCCAATAGGTCAATTTTGACCAAAAAGTCAACTTTAGTTAAAATGATCAATTTCTGACTCAAAAACCATCCCATTTAGCCAATAAGCCAACTTTAGACCAAAAAGACAACTTCAGTCAAAATGTTCAATCCTTGACCTAATGACCAACTCATTTACTTAATAGGTCAACTTTTGATCAAAAAGTCAATTTTAGTCAAAATACTCAATCATTGACCTAAAGACCAACCCATTAACCCAATTGGTCAACTTTTGATCGAAAAGTAATTTTTTGTCAAAATAATCAATTTTTTACTTAATGACCAACCCATTGACCGAGTAGGTCAACTTTTAACAAAAAAGTCAAGTTTGGTCAAAATGGTCAATTTCTTATCCAATGACCAACCAACTAACCCAATCGGTCAACTTTTAACAAAAAGTTAACTTTGGTAAAAATGGTAAATTTCTATCATAATGACCACCCAATGGGTCAACTTTTGGCCAAAAATTTAATTTTGGTTAAAATAATCAATTTTTGACCGAATGACCAATTATTGACCCAACAAGTCAATCTCTGACCAAAAAGTCAACTTTGGTCGAAATGGCCAATCTTTGACCCAATGACCAACCCATTGACCCAATATGTTACCTTTTGACCAAAAAGTCAATTTTGGTCGAAATGACTCAATGACCAACCCACTATCCTAATATGTCAACATTTGAATAAAAAGTTAATTTTGGTCAAAATTGTCAATTTTTGACCAAATGACCACACCACTAACCCAATTGGTCAACTTTTGACCAAAAAGTCAAGTTTAGTTAAAATGGTCAATTTCTAACCCAATGACCAACCCACTGACCCAATAAGTGAACTTTTGACCAAAAAGTCAACTTCGGTCAAAATGGTCAATCCTTGACCCAATGATCAACCGATTGACCCAATTGGTCAGCTTTTGACCAAAAAGTGAACTTTAGTCAAAATAGTCAACCCTTGACACAATGACCAACCCATTGATCCAATAGGTCAACTTTTGACCACAAAGTCAACTTTGGTCAAAATGGTCAATCCTTGAGCCAATGACCAATCCATTGATCCAATAGGTCAACTTTTGACAAAAAATTCAACTTTGGTCAAAATGTTCAAACCTTGACCTAATGACCAACCAATTGACCCAATAAGTCAACTTTTGACCTAAAAGTCAATTTTAGTCAAAAAAGTCAATCATTGATCCAATGACCAACCCATTGACCCAATAGGTCAACATTTTACCAGAAAGTCAACTTTGGTCAAACTGGTCAATCCTTGACCAAATAACCAACCCAAGGACCCAAAAGAACTACTTTTGACCAAAAAGTCAATTTTTGTCAACCTAACAACCACCTTATTTATCAAACAGGTCAACTTTTGACCAAAAGTCAACTTTAGATAAAATGGTCAATTTCTGACCCAATAACAAACCCATTGACCTAATAGGTCAACTTTAGACCAAAAAGACAACATTGGTCAAAATGGTCAATCCTTGACCTAATGACGAACCCATTGACCCAATAGGTCAACTTTTGACCAAAAAGTTAATTTTGGTCAAAAAAACATCAATCCTTGACCCAATGACCAACCCATTGACACATTAGGTCAACTTTTGACCTAAAAGTCAATTTTGGTCAAAATAGTCAATTTTTTTCCTATTGACCACCCATTGACCCAATAGGTCAACATTTCAAAAAAAAGTCATGTTTGGTCAAGATGGTCAATTTCATATCCAATGACCAACCCATTGACCCAATAGTTCAACTTCTGACAAAAAGTCAACTTTGGTCAAAATGATCAATTTCTGACAGAATGACCACCTAATTGACCCAATGGGTCAACTTTTGACCAACAATACAATTTTGGTAAAAATAATCAATTTTTGACTGAATGACCAATTATTGACCCAAAAAGTCAATCTCTAACAAAAAAGTCAACTTTTGTTGAAAAGGTCAATCTTTTACCCATTGACCAACTCATTGACCCGATAGGTCAACTTTTGACTAAAAAGTCTACTTTGGTCAAAATGGTCAATCCCTGACCCAATGAGCAATCAATTGACCCAATAGATCAACTTTTGACCAAAAAGTCAATTTTAGTTAAAATGTTTAATCCTTGACCAAATGACCAACCCATTGACCCAACAGGTCAACTTTTGACCAAAAAAATTAATTTAGTCAAAATAGTCAATCCTTGACCCAATGACCAACCAATTATCCTAATAGGTCAACTTTTCACTAAAAAGTCAATTTTGGTCAAAATAGTCAATTTTTTATCTAATGACCACTTCATTGACCCAATTGGTCAACTTTTCACAAAAAAGTCATGTTTGGTCAAAATGGTCAATTACTTATCCGATGACTATGCCATTGACCCAATAGATCAACTTCTGACAAACAGTCAACTTTGGTCAAAATGGTCAATTTCTGATATAATGACCATCGAATTGACCCAAGGGTCAACATTTGACCAAATATACAATTTTGGTCAAAATAATCAATTTTTGACTGAATGATCAATTATTGAACCACTAAGTCAATCTCTGATCAATTATTGAACCACTAACCCAATAAGTCAATCTCTGATCAAAAAGTCAACTTTGGTTGAAATGGTTAGTCTTTGAACCACTAACAAACCCATTGACCCAATAGGTCAACTTTTGAACAAAAAGTCAACTTTGGTCAAAATGGTCAATCCTTGACCCAATGACCAACCCATTGATCCATTATTTCAACTTTTGACCAAACCCTTGACACAATAGGTCAACTTTTGATCAAAAAGTTAATTTTGGTCAATATAGTCAATTTTTTACCTAATGGCAGCTCTGTTGACCCAATATGTCAACTTTTGACCAAAAAGTCATCTTTGGTCAAAATAGTCAATTTCTGACCCAATGACCACCTCATTGACCCAATGGGTCAACTTATGAAATAAAAACATTTAGTGAAAACAGTCAATTTTTGACCTAATGACCAATTATTGACCCAATAGTCAATCTCTGACCAAAAAGCCAATTTTGGTCAAAATAGTTAATCCTTGACCCAATGACCAACCCATTGACCCAATAGGTCAACTTTTGACCAAAAAGCCAACTATAGTCAAAATGGTCAACCTTTGACCCAATGACACAATAGATCAACCTTTGACTAATAAGCAATTTTGGTCAAAATAGTCAATTTTTGGACTAATGACCACCCAATCGACCCAATATGTCAACTTTGACCAAAAAGTGGAGTTTGGTTAAAATGGTCAATTTTTGACCAAATTACCAACCCATTGGTCCAATAGGTTAACTTTTGACCAAAAAGTCAACTTTTGTCAAAATAGTCAATCCTTGACCCAATGACCAACCCATTATCCCAGTAGGTCAACTTTTGACCAAAAAGTCAATTTTGTTCAAAATAGTCAATTTTGTTCAAAATAGTCGATTTTTTACCTAATGACCACCCCATTGACCCAATTGGTAACTTTTCACAAAAAAGTCAACTTTGGTCAAATAGGTCAACTTTGATCAACCCATTGACCCAATGGGTCAACTTTTGACCAAAAATACAATTTGGGTCAAAATAATCAATTTTTAAGCGAATGACCAATTATTGCCCTAATAAGTCAATTTTCAACCAAAAAGTCATCTTTGGTCAAATTGCTCAATCTTGAGCCAATGACCAACCCATTGACCCAAGAGGTCAACTTTTGACCAAAAAGTCAACTTTGGTCAAAATGATCAATCCTTGACCCAATAACCAACCCATTGACCCATTATTTCAACTTTTGACCAAAAAGTCAACTTTGGTCAAAATGATCATTCTTTAACCCAATGAAAAACCCATTGACCCAACAGGTCAAATTTTGACCAAAATGTCAACTTTGATCAAAATGGTCAATTTATGACCCAATGACCAACAACTTGACCCAATATGTCAACTTTTGACAAAAAGTTCAACTTCGATCAAAAAGGTCAATCCTTGACCCAATTACCAACCCATTGACCTAATAGGTCAACTTTAACCAAAAAATCAATTTTGGTCGAAATAAACAATTTCTAACCTACTAACCAATTTTGACCCAATAAGTCAATCTCTGTCCAAAAAGTCAACTTTGGTCAAAATGGTCAATCGTTGACCCAATTACCAAACCATTGACCCAAATTGTCAACTTTTGACCAAAAAATCAACTTTGGTCAAAATGATCAATCCTTGACCCAATGTCCAACCCATTGACCCAATAGGTCAACTTTTGACCAAAAGTTGAACGTTAGTCAAAATAGTCAATCCTTGACACAATGACCAACCCTCTGACACAATAGGTCAACTTTTGACCAAAAAGTTATATTTAGTCAATATAGTCAATTTTTGACCTGATGACCACCCCCTTGACCCAATGGGTCAACTTTGACCAAAAAGTCAACTTTTATCAAAATAGTCAATTGCTGACCCAATAACCATCCCATTGACCTAATGGGTCAACTTTTGACCAAAATTTCAATTTTGATCAAAATCAATCTTTGACCCATTTACCCAATAGGTTAACTTTTGTCCAAACAACAATTTTGGTCAAAATTCTCAAATTTTGACCTAATGACCACCGAATTGACCCAATAGGTCAACTTTTGACCAAAAATTTTACTTTGGTTAAAATAGTCAATTTCTGACCCAATGACTAAACTATTGCCCCAAAAGGGCAACTTTTGACCAAAAAGTTAACTTTGGTCAAAATGGTCAATTCTTTACCTAATGACCAACCCATTGACCCAATAGGTCAACTTTTGATCAAAAAGTTAATTTTGGTCAAAAAAAATTAATTTTTAACCTAATGACCTAAAAGTTAACTTCGGTCGAAATAATCGATCCTTGACCTAATGACTAACCCATTGACCCAATTGGTCAGCATTTGAGCCAAAAGTCAACTTTGGTCAAAATGGTCAATCCTTAAACCAATAACCAACCTATTGACCCAATAGCTCAACTTTTGACAAAAAAGTTAATTTTGATCAAAGTTGTCAATTTTTAACCTAATTACCACCCCATTAACCTAATAGCACAACTTTTGACCAAAACATCAAGTTTGGTTAAAATGGTCAATTTTTGACCCAATGACCAACCCACTAATACGATAGGTAATCTTTTGACCAAAAAGTCAACATTGGTCAAAATGGTCAATCCTTGACCCAATTACCAACCCATAGACCGAATATGTCAACTTTTGACTAAAATAGTCAATTTTAGACATAATGATCAATTATTGACTTAATAAGTCAATCACTGAACAAAAAGTCAACTTTGGTCAAAATGGTCAATCCTTGACCCAAAGACCAACTCATTGACTCAATAGGTCAACTTTTGAGCAAGAAGTGAACTTTAGTCAAAATAGTCAATCCATGACACAATGACCAACCCATTGACCAAAGTTGACTTATTGGGTTAGTGGTTCAATAATTGATCAGACATTGACTATTTGGTTAGAGATTGACTTAGTGATTGACCCAATGACCAACCCATTTAACCAATAGTTTAACTTTTGACCAAAAAGCTAATTTCATAAAAAATGGTCAATTCGAACCCAATGACCAGCTCATTGACCCAATAGGTCAATTTTTTTCCAAAAATTCAACTTTGGTCAAAATGGTCAATCCTTGACCAAATAACCAATCCATGGACCGAATAGATCAACTTTTGACAAAAAGTTAATTCGCCAAAATAAGTCAATTTTCGACGAATGACTAACCACATCGACCCAATGGAATCAACTTTTCGACCAAAATACGAATTTCGGTCAAAATGGTCAATTCTTGACACAATAACATACCCATTGAACCAATTGTTCAACTTTTGGCAAAAAAGTAAATTTGGTCAAAATAGTCAATTTTTAACCTAACTACCACTCCATTGGCCCAATAGGTCAACTTTTGACCAAAAAATCAACTTTAGTTAAAATGGACCATTTCTGACTCAAAAACCAACCCATTGAGCCAATAAGCCAACTTTAGACCAAAAAGACAACTTCGGTCAAAATGTTCAATCCTTGACCTAATATCCAACCCATTTACTTAATAGGTCAACTTTTGATCAAAAAGTCAATTTTAGTCAAAATACTCAATCTTTGACCCAATGACCAACCCAATAACCCAATTGGTCAACTTTTGACCGAAAAGTCAATTTTTACTTAATGACCACCCCATTGACCTAGTAGGTCAACTTTTAACAAAAAAGTCAAGTTTGGTCAAAATGATCAATTTCTTATCCAATGACCAACCAATTGACCCAATCGGTCAACTTTTAACAAAAAGTTAACTTTGGTAAAAATGGTAAATTTCTATCATAATGACCACCCAATGGGTCAACTTTTGGCCAAAAATTCAATTTTGGTTAAAATAATCAATTTTTGACCCATTGACACAATAGGTCAACTTTTGACCAAAAAGTCGGTTTTGGTCAACATAGTCAATTTTTGACTTAATGACCGCTTCATTGACACAGTAAGTAAACTTTTGACCAAAAAGTCAACTTTGGTCAAAATAGACAATTTCTAACCCATTGACCACCCCATTGACACAATAGGTCAACTTTTGACGAAAAAGTCAATTTTGGTCAATGTAGTCAATTTTTGACCTAATGACCACTCTATTGACCCATTATGTCACCTTTTAACCAAAAAGTAAACTTTGGTCAAAATGATTAATTTCTGACCCAATGATCACCCCATTGACCCAGTGGGTCAAATTTTGAGCAAAACATAAATTTTGCTCAAAATGGGCAATTTTTGACCTCATGACAAACTATTGACCCAATTAGTCAACCTCTGACCAAAAAGTCAACTTTGGTCAAATTGGTCAATCCTTGACCTAATGGTCAACCTATTGACCCAATAGATCATCTTTTGACAAAAAAGTCAGCTATGGTCAATATGGTCAATCTTTGACCCAATGACCCAATATATCAACCTTTGACCAACAAGCAATTTTTGTCAATATAGTAAATTTTTGACCTAATGACCACCCAATTGACCCGATATGTCAACTTTGACCAAAAAGTCCACTTTGGTCAAAATGGTTTATTTTTGACCAAATGACCAACTCAATGGCCCAATAGATTAACTTTTGACCAAAAGGTCAACTTTTGTCAAAATGTTCAATCCTTGACCCAATGACCAACCCATTGACCCACCAACTCATATTTTGACGAAAAAGTCAATATTGGTCAAACTAGTCAATTTTTGTCCTAATGATCAATTATTGACCTAATAAGTCAATCTTTGACCAAAAACTCAACTTTAATCAAAATGGTCAATCCTTGACCTAATGACCGACCCATTGACCCAATAGGTTAACTTTTGACCGAAAATCAACTTTCGTCAAAATGGTCAATTTCTAACACAATGACCAACCCATTGATCCAATAGGTCAACTTTTGACCATAAAGTCAACTTTAGTCAAAATGGCTAATCCTTGACCCAATGACCAACCCATTGACCGATTAGGTCACCTTTTGACAAAAAAATTAACTTTGGTCAAAATGTTCAAACCTTGACCCAATGACCAACCAATTGACCCAATAAGTCAATTTTTGACCTAAAAGTCAATTTTAGTCAAAATGGTCAATCTTTGATCCAATGACCAACCCATTGGCTCAATAGGTCAACATTTTACCAGAAAAGTCAACTTTGGTCAAACTGGTCAATCCTTGACCAAAATACCAACCCAAGGACCCAATAGAACTACTTTTGACCAAAAAGTCATTTTTTGTCAAAATAGTCAATTTTTTACCTAATGACCACCCCATTGACCCAAGGGGTCAACTTTTGACAAAAATGTGAATTTTTGTTAAAATGGTCAATCCTTGAAACAATGAAATACCCATTGGCCCAATTGGTCAACTTTTGAAAAAAAAGTAAGTTTTCGTCAAAATGGACCATTTTTAACCTAACATCCACCTCATTTACCCAACAGGTCAACTTTTGACCAAAAGTCAACTTTAGATAAAATGGTCAATTTCTAACCCAATAACCAACTCATTAACCTAATAGGTCAACTTTAGACCAAAAAGACAACATTGGTCAAAATGTTCAATCCTTGACCTAATGACGAATCCATTGACCTAATAGGTCAACTTTTGACCAAAAAGTTAATTTTGGTCAAAAAACGTCAATTTTCGACCCAATGACCAACCCATCGACACATTAGGTCAACTTTTCGACTCAAAAGTCAATTTTGGTCAAAATACCAATTTTTTCTATTGACTCACCCATCGACCTAACAGTCAACATTTCAAAAAAAGTCATGTTTGGTCAAGATGGTAAATTTCTTATCCAATGACCAACCTATTGACCCAATAGTTCAACTTTTGACAAAAAGTCAACTTTGGTCAAAATGGTCAATTTCTGACAGAATGACCACCTAATTGACCCAATGGGTCAACTTTTGACCAACATACAATTTTGGTCAAAATAATCAATTTTTGACCGAATGACCAATTATTGACCCAATAAGTCAATCTCTAACAAAAAAGTCAACTTTTGTTGAAATGGTCAATCATTGACCCAAAAAGTTGACTTTGGTCAAAATGATCAATCCCTGACCCAATGAGCTACCAATTGACCCAATAGATCAACTTTTGACCAAAAAGTCAATTTTAGTCAAAATGTTTAATCCGTGACCCAATGACCAACCCATTGACCAAATAGGTCAAATTTTGACCAAAAAATTAATTTGGTCAAAATATTCAATCCTTGACCCAATGACTAACCCATTAACCCAATAGGTCAACTTTTGACTAAAAAGTCAATTTTGGTCAAAATAGTCAATTTTTTACCTAATGACCACCCCATTGACCCAATTAGTCAACATTTCACAAAAAAGTCAAGTTTGGTCAAAATGGTCAATTACTTATCCGATGACCATGACATTGACCCAATAAATCAACTTCTGACAAAAAGTCAACTTCGGTCAAAATGGTCAATTTCTGACATAATGACCACCGAATTGACCCAATGGGTCAACATTTGACCAAATATACAATTTTGGTCAAAATAATCAATTTTTTACCGAATGACCAATTATTGACCCAATAAGTCAATCTCTAACCAAAAAGTCAACTTTGGTCGAAATGGTCAATCTTTGAACCACTAACCAACCCATTGACCCAAAAGGTCAACTTTTGACCAAAAAGTCAACTTTGGTCAAAATGGTCGATCCTTGACCCAATGACCAACCAATTGACCCATTATTTCAACTTTTGACCAAAAAGTCAACTTTGGTCGAAATGATCAATCTTTAACCCAATCAAAAACCCATCGACCAAACAGGTCAAATTTTGACAAAAAGTTAACTTTGATCAAAATAGTTAATTTATGGTAATGACCAACAAATTGACCCAAAATGTCAACTTTTGACCAAAAAGTTAACTTCGGTTAAAATGGTCAATCCTTGACACAATGACCAACCCATTGACCCAATTGGTCAACTTTTGACCAAAAAGTGAACTTTAGTCAAAATAATAAATCCTTGACACAATGACCAATCCATCGACACAATAGTCAACTTTCGACCAAAAGTCAATTTTGGTCAATATAGTCAATTTTTGACCTAATGGCCGCCCTGTTGACCCAATAGGTTAATTTTTGACCAAAAAGTCATCTTTGGTCAAAATAGTCAATTTCTGACCCAATGACCACCACATTGACCTAATGGGTCAACTTATGAAAAAAAAATTTAATTTTAGTGAAAATGGTCAATTTTTGACCTAATGACCACTTATTAACCGAATAAGTCAATCTCTGACCAAAAAGTCAATTTTGGTCAAAATTGTTAATCCTTGACCCAATGACCAACCCATTGACCCAATAGGTCAACTTTTGACCAAAAAGCCAACTATAGTCAAAATGGTCAACCTTTGACCCAATGACACAATAGATCGACCTTTGACTAATAAGCAATTTTGGTCAAAATAGTCAATTTTTTGCCTAATGACCACCCAATTGACCCAATATGTTAACTTTGACCAAAAAGTCGAGTTTAGTTAAAATGGACAATTTTTGACCAAATGACCAACCCATTGGCCTAATAGGTTAACATTTGACTAAAAAGTCAACTTTTATCAAAATAGTCAATCCTTGACCCAATGATGAACCCATTATCCCAGTAGGTCAACTTTTGACCAAAAAGTTAATTTTGTTCAAAATAGTAATTTTTTTACCTAATGACCACCCCATTAACCCAATTGTCCAACTTTTCACAAAAAAGTCAAGTTTGGTTAAAAAGGTCGATTACTTATCTGATGACCAACCCATTGACCCAATATGTCAACTTCTGACAAAAAGTCAACTTTGGTCAAAATGGACAATTTTTTACATAATGACCACCGAATTGACCTAATGGGTCAACTTTTTACCAAAAATACAATTTGGGTCAAAATAATAAAATTTTTACCGAATGACCAATTATTGCCCTAATGGGTCAACTTTGGTCTAAATGATCAATCTTTAATCCAATGACCAACCCATTGACCCAAGAGGTCAACTTTCGACAAAAAAGTCAACTTTGGTCAAAATGATCAATCCTTGACCCAATAACCAACCCATTGACCCATAAATTCAACTTTTGACCAAAAAGTCAATTTTGGTCAAAATGATCATTCTTTAACCAAATGAAAAACCCATTGACCCAACAGGTCAAATTTTGACCAAATTGTCAATTTTGATAAAAAATGGTCAATTTATGACCCAATGAACAACTACTTGACCCAATATGTCAACTTTTGACAAAAAATTCAACTTCGATCAAAATGGTCAATCCTTGACCCAATGACCAACACATTGACGCAATCGGTTAACTTTTGACCAAAAAGTGAACTTTAGTCAAAGTAATAAATTTTGACGCAATGACCAATCCATTAACACAATAGGTCAACTTTTGACAAAAAGTCAATTTTGGTTAATAAAGTCAATTTTTTACCTAATGACCGCCATGTTGACCCAATAGGTCAACTTTTGACCAAAAAGTTAACTTTGGTCAAAATAATCGATTTATGACCCAATGACCACCCCATTGACCCAATGGGTAAACTTATGACAAAAAATTCAATTTTGGTGAAAATAGTTAATTTTTGACCTAATGACTACTTATTGAACTAATAAGTCAACCTCTGACCAAAAAGTCAACTAGGTCAAAATGGTCAATCCTTGACCCAAAGAACAACCCATTGACCCAATAGGTCAACTTTTGACCAAAAATTCAACTATGGTCAAAATGGTCAACCTTTTACCCAATAACACAATAGATCAACCTTTGACCAAAAAATAATTTTGGTCAAAATAGTAAATTTTTTACCTAATGACCACCCAATTGACCCAAGATGTCAACATTGACCAAAATGTCAACTTTGGCTAAAATGGTCAATTTTTGACTAAATGACCAACCCATGGCCCAATAGTTGACTTTTGACCAAAAAGTCAACTTTTATCAAAATGGTCATTCCTTGACCCAATGACCAACCCATTGACTTAACATGTCAACTTTTGACCAAAAAGTCAATTTTGGTCAAAATGTTCAATTTTTGTCAAAATGACCAATTATTGACCCAATAAGTTAATCTCTAACCAAAAACTAAACTTTAGTCAAAATTGTCAATCGTTAACCTATTGACCGACCCATTGACCCAATAAGTCAACTATTTACCAAAAAGTCAACTTTGGTCAAAATGGTCAATTTCTAACACAATGACCAACCCATTGATCCCATAGGTCAACTTTTGACCACAAAGTCAACTTTGGTCAAAATGGCCAATCCTTGACCCAATGACTAACCTATTGACCCAATAGGTCAACTTTCGACTAAAAATTCAACTTCGGTTAAAGTGGTCAAACTTGACCCAATGACCAACCAATTGATCCAATAAGTCAACTTTTGAACAAAAAGTCAATTTTAGTCAAAATGGTCAATCCTTAAGCCAATGACAAAACCCATTGACCAAAAGGTCAACATTTTACCAGAAAGTCAACTTTCGTCAAAATGGTCAATCCTTGACCAAGAAACCGAACCAAGGACCGAATAGAATAACTTTTGACCAAAAAGTCAAATTTTTACCTAATGACCACCACATTGATCCAAAGGGTCAACTTTTAACCAAAATGTGAATTTTGGTCAAAATGGTCAATCCTTATAACAATGACATACTCATTGGCCCAATTGGTCAACTTTTGAAATAAAGTAAGTTTTCGTCAAAATAGACAATTTTTAACCTAACAACCAACCCATTGACCCAAAAGTTCATCTTTTGACCAAAAAGTCAACTTTAGTTAAAATGGTCAATTTCTGACCCAATAACCAACCCATTGACCTAATAGGTCAACTTTAGACCAAAAAGACAATATTGGTCAAAATAGTCAATCCTTGAACTAATGGCCAACCCATTGACCCAATATGTCAACTTTTGACCAAAAAGTCAATATTGGTCAAAATAGTCAATCTTGACCCAACGAACAACCCATTGACCCAATAAGTCAACTTTTGACCAAAAAGTCAATTTTGGTCAAAATAGTCAATTTTTTACCTAATGACCACCCCGTTGACCCAATAGGTCAAGATTTCAAAAAAATCAAGTTTGATCAAAATGATCAATTTCTTATCCAATGACCAACCCATTAACCTAATCGTCAACTTCTGACAAAAAAGTCAACTTTGGTCAAAATGGTCAATTTCTTATAGAATGATCACCTAATTAACCCAATGGGTCAACTTTTGACCTATAATATAATTTTGGTCAAAATATTCAATTATGACCGAATGACCAATTATTAACTCAATAAGTCAATCTCTGACCAAAAAGTCAACTTTGGTCGAAATGGTCAATCTTTGACCCAATGACCAACCCATTGACCCAATAGGTTAACTTTTGACCAGAAGTTAACTTTGGTCAAAATGGTCAATCCTTGACCCAATGAGCATCCAATTGACCTCATAGGTCAACTTTTGACCAAAAAGTCAATTTTAGTCAAAACGGTCAATCCTTGACCCAATAAACAACTCATTGATCCAATAGGTCAACTTTTGACCAAAAAGTTAATTTTAGTCAAAATAATCAATCCTTAACCCAATGACCAACCCATTAACCCAATAGGTCAACTTCTGACAAAAAGTTAATTTTGGTCAAAATAGTTAATTTTTTACCTAATGACCACCCCGTTGACCCAATAGGTCAAGATTTCAAAAAAAAGTCAAGTTTGGTCAAAATGGTCAATTACTTATCAAATTATCAACCTATTGACCCTATAGGTCAACTTCTGACCAAAAATACAATTTGGGTCTAAATAATCAATTTTTGACCCAATGACCAATTATTGACCCAATAAGTCAATCTCTGACCAAAAAGTCAACTTTGGTCGAAATGGTTAATCTTTGACCAATTGACCAACCCTTTGACCCATTAGGTTAACTTTTGACAAAAAAGTCAACTTTGGTCAAAATGGTCAATCTTTAACCCAATGATAAACTCATTGACCCAACAGGTCAAATTTTGACCAAAAACTCAACTTTGATCAAAATTGTTAATTTCTGACCCAATGACCAACAAATTGACCCAATATGTCAACTTTTGACCAAAAAATCAACTTTGGTCAAATTGGCCAATCCTTAACTTGATGACCAACCCATTGTCCCAATAGGTCAATATTGGCCAAAAAGTCCATTTTGGTCAAATTAGTCAATTTTTGACTTAATGACAAATTATTGACCCAATAAGTCAATCTCTTTCCAAAAAGTCAACTTTGGCCAAAAAGATCAATCCATGACCCAATGACCAACCTATTGACCCATTTGGTCAACTTTTGACCAAAACATCAACTTTGGTAAAAATGGTCAATCCTTGACCCTATGACCAACCCATTGACCCAATATGTCAACTTTTGACTAAAAACTCAAGTTTGGTCAAAATGGTTAATTTTTGACCCAATTACCAACCCATTTACCCAATAGGTCATCTTTTGAACAAAAAGTCAACTTTGTTCAAAATGGTTAATTTCTGACACAATGACCACCCAATTGACCCAATATGTCAACTTTGACAAAAAAGTCGACTTTGGTAAAAATGGTCAATTTCTGACCCAATGACCAACCCATTGACTCAATAGGTTAACTTTTGACAAAAAAGTTAACTTTGGTAAAAATGGTCAAACCATGACTCGATGACCAACCCATTGAACCAATAGGTTAACTTTTGATCAAAAAGTTAACTTTGGTCAAAAAGGTCAATCCTTGACCCAATGACCAACCCATGTACCCAATAGGACAACTTTTAAAAAGAATTCAATTTTGGTCAAAGTTGTAAAATTTTGACCTTCTGACCAATTATTGATCCAATAAGTTAATCTCTGGCCAAAAAGTCAACTTTGGTCAAAATGGTCAATGCTTGACCCAATGACAAACCCATTGTCCCAATTGGTCAACTTTTCACCAAAATATATACTCTGGTGAAAATATTCATTCCTTAACCCAATGGCCATCCCATTGCCCAATAAGTCAAATTTTGACCAAAAAGTCAATTTTGGTCAAAATAGCTAATTTTTGACCTAATAAACATCCCATTGACCAAATAGGTAATCTTTTGACAAAAAAGTTAACTTTGGTCGAAATGGTCAATTTCTAACCCAATGACTACCCCGTTGAACCAATTAGTGAAATTTCGACCAAAAATTCAATTTTGGTCAAAATAGTCAAATTTTGACCTAATGACAATTTAATGACCCAATATGTCAATCTCTGACCAAAAAGTCATCTTCGGTCAAAATGGTCAATCATTAACCTAATGACCAACCTATTGACTGAATAAGTCAACTTTTAACCAAAAAGTCAAGATTGGTCAAAATGGTTAGTTCCTGACTCAATGACCAAACCCTTGACCAAATAGTCAACTTTCGACCAAAAAGTCAACTTTAGTCAAAATGGTCAATTTCTTACCTAATGACCACCCCTATCGACCTGATGGTCAATTTCGATCAAAATTTAATTTTAGTCAATAAAATCAATTTTCGACCTAATTACCATTTATCGACACAATAAGTCAACTTCGACCAAAAATTCAACTTTGGTCAAAATGATCAATCTATGAACCAATGACAAATCCATTGACCCAAGAGGTCAAATTTTGACCAAAAAGTCAACTTTGATCAAAATGGTCAATTTTTGACCCAATGACCAACTAATTAACCCAATATGTCATTTTTGACCAAAAAATCAACTTTGGTCAAATTGGTCAATCCTTGACCCAATGACCAACCCACTGTCCCAATAGGTTAATATTTGACCAAAAGTCCATTTTGGTCAAATTAGTCAATTTTTTTGACTTAATGACCAATTATTAACCCAATAAGTCAATCTCTTTCCAAAAAAGTTAACGTTGGTCAAAATGATTCAACCTTAACCTAATGACCAACCCATTGACCCTATAAGTCAACTTTTGACCAAAAAGTCAACTTTGGTAAAAATGATCAATCCTTGACCCTATGACCAACACCTTGACCAAATATGTCAACTTTTAACTTAAAAGTCAAGTTTGGTCAAAATGGTCAATTCTCGACCTAATGACGTACCCATCGACCTAAAAGGTCAACTTTCGACCAAAAAGTCAACTTTTGTCAAAATGGTCAATCCTGGACCCAATGAACTGCTCGTTGATACAATAGTCAACTTTTGAAAAAAAAAGTCAACTTTGGTCAAAATGGTCAATTTCTGATCTAATGACCTCCCTGTTGACCTAATGGGTCAACTTTTTACTAAAAATTCAATTTTAATGAAAATAGTCAATTTTTGGCCTAATGACCAATTATTGACCCAATAAGTCAACCTCTCACCAAAAAGTCAACTTTGGTCAAAATGGTCAATCCTTGACCCAATGACCAACCCATTGACCCAATAGGTCAACTTTTGACCAAAAAGTCAACAATGGTCAAAATGGTCAACCTTTGACCCAATGACACAATAGATTAACATTTGGTCAAACAGCAATTTTTGTCAAAAAAGTCAATTTTTGACCAAATGACCACCAATTGATCCAATATATCAACTTTGACCAAAAAGTCAACTTTGGTCAAAATAATCAATTTCTGACTCAATGACCAACCCATTAACCCAATAAGTCAACTTTTGACCAAAAAGTCAACTTTGGTAAAAATGGTCAATCCTTGACCCGATGACCAACCCATTAACCCAATAGGTCAACTTTTGACTAAAAAGTCAACCTTAGTCAAAATGGTCAATCCTTGACCCTATGACTAACCCATTGATCTAATAGGTAAACTTTCGATCAAAAATTCAATTGTGGTCAAATTAGTCAATTTTGGCTTATCGACCAATTATTGACTCGACAAGTCAATTTCGACCAAAAAGTCAACTTCGGTCAATATTGTCAATCCTCGACCTAATGACAACCCCGTCAGACCCAATCGTCAACTTTTGACCAAAATATAAATTTTCGTAAAAATGTTCATTCCTCGCTCCAATGACCATCCCATCTGTTTAATAAGTCAAATTTTGACCAAAAAGTTAATTTTGGTCAAAATAGTAAATTTTTGACCTATTAAACATCCCATTGACCAAATAGGTAATCTTTTGACCAAAAAGTCAACTTTGGTCGAAATGGTCAATTTCTGACCCAATGACCACCCCGTTAACCCAATGGGTGAAGTTATGACATAATGACCCATTACTTATCCAATGACCCATCCATTGACCCAATAGGTGAACTAACAAAAAGTCAACTTTGGTCAAAATGGTCAATTTCTGACATAATGACCACTAAATTGGGTCAACTTTTGACCAAAAATACAATTTAGGTCAAAATAATCAGTATGTCAACTTTTGACCAAAAAATTAACTTTGGTCAAATTGGTCTATCGTTGACCTAATGACCAACCCATTGTCCCAATAGGTCAATATTTGACCAAAAAGTCCATTTTGGTCAAATTAGTCAATTTTTTGACCTAATGACCAATTATTGACCAAATAAGTCAATCTCTTTCCAAAAAGTAAACTTTGGTCAAAAAGATCAATCCATGACCCAATGACCATCCCACTAACCCAATAGGCCAACTTTTGACCAAAAAGTCAACTTTGGTAAAAATGGTCAATCCATGACCCAATGACCAACCCATTGACTCAACATGTCAACTTTTGACTAAAATGTCAAGCTTGGTCAAAATGATTAATTTTTGAACCAATGACTAACCCATTTACTTAATAGGTCATCTTTTAACAAAAGTTAACTTTGATCAAAATGGTCAATTCTCGACACAATGATCACTCCATTGAATCTAATGGGTCAAATTTTGACAAAAAATTCAATTTCGGTCAAAATAATCAATTTTTGACTGAATGACTAATTATTGACCCAATAAGTCAATCTCTGACCAAAAAGTCAAGTTTGGTCAAAATGGTCAATACTTGACCCAATAGGTCAACTTTTGACCAATAAGTTAACTGTAGTCAAAATGGTCAATCCTTGACCCAATGACCAACCCATTGATCCAATAAGCCAACTTTTGACAAAAAAATCACTTTCTGTCAAAATAGAGAATTTTTGACCTAATGACCACCCAATTGGCATAATAGGTCAACTTTTGTTAAAATGGTCAATTTCCGACCAATGACCAACCCATCGACCTAACAGTCAACTTTCGACAAAAAGTCTAATTCGGTCAAAATGGTCAATCCTTGACCCAATGACCTACTGATTGACCAAATAGGTCAACTTTTAACCAAAAAGCAAACTTTGGTCAAAATTTTATATCTTTGACTTGATGTCCACCCCATTGACCCAATAGGTCAACCTTTGAGCAAAAAGTTAACTTTGGTGAAAATGGTCAATTTTTTTACCAAATGACCAACCAATTGACCCAATAGATCAAGTTTTGACCAAAAAGTCAACTTTGGTCAAAATGGTCAATCCTCGACCGAATGACTCAACCCATTGACCCATTAGGTCGACTTTTAACCAAAAAGTTAATTTTTTGTCGAAAATAATCAATTTCTAACCCAATTACCTACCCATGAACCCGATAGGTAAACTTTTGACCAAAAAGTCAACTTTTGTCAAAATGGTCGATCTCGACCTAATGACTAACCCATCGACCCATTATTTCAATTTTTGACAAAAAAGTTAACTTCGTCAAAATGGTCAATCTTTAATCTAATGATAAACCCATCGACCTAACGAAGTCAAATTTCGACCAAAAAGTCAACTTTGATTAAAATGGTTAATTTATGACCCAATGACCAATAAATTGACCCAATTTGTTAACTTTTGACCAAAAAGTCAACTTCGATCAAAATGGTCAATCCTTGACCCAATGACCAACCCATTGACCCAATTGGTCAACTTTTGACCAAAAAGTGAACTTTAGTCAATATAGTAAATCCATGACACAATAACCAACCCATTGACACAATAGGTTAATTTTTGACCAAAAAGTTAATTTTGGTCAATATAGTCAATCTTTGACGAAATGGCCGCTCTGTTGACCTAATATGTCAACTTTTGACCAAAAAGTCATCTTTGGTCAAAATAGTCAATTTCTGACCCAATGACCACCACATTGACCCAATTGGTCAACTACTGACAAAAAAGTCAATTTTGGTGAAAATAGTCAATTTTTGACCTAATGACCAATTACTGACCCAATAAGGCAACCTCTGACCAAAAAGTGAACTTTGGTCAAAATGGTCAATCCTTGACCCAATGACCATCCCATTGAGCCAATAGGTCAACTTTTGCCCAAAAAGTAAACTATGGTCAATATGGTCAACCTTTGACCCAATGACACAATAGATCAACCTTTGACCAAAAAGCAATTTTGGTCAAATAGTCAATTTTTGACCTAATGACCACCCACTTGACCCAATATGTCAACTTTGACCAAAAAGTCCACTTGGGTCAAAATGGTCAATTTCTGACCCAATGACCAACCCATTGACCCAAAAGGTCAACTTTCGACCAAAAATTTAACTTTGGTAATAATGGTCAATCCTCGACCCGATGACCAACCCATCGACCCGATCAGTCGACCTTTGACCAAAAAGTCAACTTTGATCAAAATGGTCAATCATTGACCCAATGACCTACCCATTGACCCAATAGGTTAACTTTTGAGCAAAAAATCAATTTTGGTCAAAATAGCTAATTTTTAACCTAATGACCAATTATTGACCCAATAAGTCAATCTCTGACTAAAGAGTCGACTTTGGTCAAAATGGTCAATCCTTGACCCATTGGTCAACTTTGGTCAAAATGTTCATTCCTTGACCCAATGACCATCCCATTGCCCAAAAAGTCAATTTTGGTCAAAATAGCTAATTTTTGACCTAATAAACATCCCATTGACCAAATAGGTAATCTTTTGACCAAAAAGTCAACTTTGGTCGAAATGGTCAATTTCTTCCCCAATGACCACCCCGTTGAACCAATTGGTGAAATTTTGACCAAAAATTCAATTTTGGTCAAAATAGTAAAATTTTGACCTAATGACAATTTAATGACCCAATATGTCAATCTCTGACCAAAAAGTAATCTTCGGTCAAAATGGTCAATCATTAACCTAATGACCAACCTATTGACTGAATAAGTCAACTTTTGACCAAAAGTCAAGATTGGTCAAAATGGTTAGTTCCTGACTCAATGACCAAACCCTTGACCAAATAGGTCAACTTTTGACCAAAAAGTCAACTTTAGTCAAAATGGTCAATTTCTTACCTAATGACCACCCCCATTGACCCAGTGGGTCAAATTTTGACCAAAATTTAATTTTGGTCAATAAAATCAATTTTTGACCTAATTACCATTTATTGACACAATAAGTCAATCTCTGACCAAAAATTCAACTTTGGTCAAAATGATCAATCTATGAACCAATGACAAATCCATTGACCCAAGAGGTCAAATTTTGACCAAAAAGTCAACTTCGATCAAAATGGTCAATTTTTGACCCAATGACCAACAAATTAACCCAATATGTCAATTTTTGACCAAAAAATCAACTTTGGTCAAATTGGTCGATCCTTGACCCAATGACCAACCCACTGTCCCAATAGGTTAATATTTGACCAAAAGTCCATTTTGGTCAAATTAGTCAATTTTTTTGACTTAATGACCAATTATTAACCTAATAAGTCAATCTCTTTCCAAAAAAGTTAACGTTGGTCAAAATGATTCAACCTTAACCTAATGACCAACCCATTGACTCTATAAGTCAACTTTTGACCAAAAAGTCAACTTTGGTAAAAATGATCAATCCTTGACCCTATGACCAACACCTTGACCAAATATGTCAACTTTTGACTAAAAAGTCAAGTTTGGTCAAAATGGTCAATTTCTGACCCAATGACGTACCCATTGACCCAAAAGGTCAACTTTTGACCAAAAAGTCAACTTTTGTCAAAATGGTCAATCCTGGACCCAATGAACTGCTCGTTGATACAATAGTCAACTTTTGAAAAAAAAGTCAACTTTGGTCAAAATGGTCAATTTCTGATCTAATGACCACCCCGTTGACCTAATGGGTCAACTTTTTACTAAAAATTCAATTTTGGTGAAAATAGTCAATTTTTGGCCTAATGACCAATTATTGACCCAATAAGTCAACCTCTCACCAAAAAGTCAACTTTGGTCAAAATGGTCAATCCTTGACCCAATGACCAACCCATTGACCCAATAGGTCAACTTTTGACCAAAAAGTCAACAATGGTCAAAATGCTCAACCTTTGACCCAATGACACAATAGATTAACATTTGGTCAAACAGCAATTTTTGTCAAAAAAGTCAATTTTTGACGAAATGACAACCAATTGATCCAATATATCAACTTTGACCAAAAAGTCAACTTTGGTCAAAATAATCAATTTCTGACTTAATGACCAACCCATTAACCCAATAAGTCAACTTTTGACCAAAAAGTCAACTTTGGTAAAAATGTTCAATCCTTGACCCGATGACCAACCCATTAACCCAATAGGTCAACTTTTGACCAAAAAGTCAACCTTAGTCAAAATGGTCAATCCTTGACCCTATGACTAACCCATTGACCCAATAGGTAAACTTTTGATCAAAAATTCAATTGTGGCCAAATTAGTCAATTTTTGGCCTACTGACCAATTATTGACCCGACAAGTCAATTTCTGACCAAAAAGTCAACTTTGGTCAAAATTGTCAATCCTTGACCCAATGACAACCCCGTTGACCCAATTGGTCAACTTTTGACCAAAATATAAACTTTCGTAAAAATGTTCATTCCTTGCCCCAATGACCATCCCATTGCCCAATAAGTCAAATTTTGACCAAAAAGTCAATTTTGGTGAAAATAGTCAATTTTTGACCTATTAAACATCCCATTGACCAAATAGGTAATCTTTTGATTAACAAGTCAACTTTGGTCGAAATGGTCAATTTCTGACCCAATGACCACCCCGTTAACCCAATGAGTGAAGTTATGACATAATGACCCATCACTTATCCAATGACCCATCCATTGACCCAATAAGTCAACTTCTAACAAAAAGTCAACTTTGGTCAAAATGATCAATTTCTGACATAATGACCACTCAATTGACCCAATTGGTCAACTTTTGACCAAAAATACAATTTAGGTCAAAATAATAGATATGTCAGCTTTTGACCAAAAAATTAACTTTGGTCAAATTGGTCTATCGTTGACCTAATGACCAACCCATTGTCCCAATAGGTCAATATTTGACCAAAAAGTCCATTTTGGTCAAATTAGTCAATTTTTTGACCTAATGACCAATTATTGACCAAATAAGTCAATCTCTTTCCAAAAAGTAAAATTTGGTAAAAAAGATCAATCCATGACCCAATGACCATCCCACTAACCCAATAGGCCAACTTTTGACCAAAAAGTCAACTTTGGTAAAAATGGTCAATCCATGACCCAATGACCAACCCATTGACTCAACATGTCAACTTTTGACTAAAATGTCAAGTTTGGTCAAAATGGTCAATTTTTGACCCAATGACCAACCCATTTACCCAATAGGTCATCTTTTGAACAAAAAGTTAACTTTGATCGAAATGGTCAATTTCTGACACAATGATCACTCCATTGACCCAATGGTTCAATTTTTGACAAAAAATTCAATTTCGGTCAAAATAATCAATTTTTGACTGAATGACTAATTATTGACCCAATAAGTCAATCTCTGACCAAAAAGTCAAGTTTCGTCAAAATGGGCAATACTTGATGTCGGCATATTTTCAGGTCGTGTTTTATTTTGAAGAGGGGTCGCCTAACAGAAATCTGTCGGCGAATTTTTTAATTTAATTAAAATAAATAATTTGAAAAAGTAGTATTTGATTTTGAAAATAATTTTAAATTTGAAGGTTTTAAGATATGAGATTAAACCGACCTCACATCCCAAATAGTTTATATAAACGAGCACCGCACCACAAATCGTGTATCTATCCCTAAGGATAGACACATCTGCTTGATGGTGGGGCTTGATTAAATAAACTAGAAGATTAGTGACATCCGTTTGGTCCGCGAACCAATTTTATAAGCCGACAAGTTTCCCCGCTTAATATGAAAACATTAAACAGGGTTTATATTACCAGGTTCTTTAAAATTCCCTATAAGGGCAAGCCCCTATAGTTAATTACATCTTAAGTGACGGGAATCACCTAAGAAAACTCTCGATAATAACCAATAATTTCGCTCTCAAGAATTTCAAAGTTTAAGGTTTTCAAAGATTGAATTTTGGAATTTCAATAGGGAATGGATCAAGTTTTGGAACATTTTGTTTTGTGAATCCAAAGGAAGAGAGGTAGGAGAAATCACCGATTCGAAGTGAACTTCGATAATTTCCCGACTATCCTATTGTTCGGTTCGAATTTAGGAAAGTCCTAATGTTTATTTGATATTTCGATCTTGCCAATTTTAATTAATTAGGACTTATATTTGTATGATAAAATCAAACAAATAGCTCTAGAAGATGTGAGGGTTTATTGTCGTATCGGACGACTACCTCGGAATCCTAAGACCGGTTAGGGCTTAATTTGCAATGCAAATGCACTAACGAAGAGTTGAGGATTTATGTTGCACTAGTGCGAGCTACCTCGAAGTCCTATGGCTTGGTTATTTAATTCTAAAAGTTTTGCTGAAGTAGGTCCGAGTTTCATTGATGACGATGGTCGTGCTTGCCCACCATGCTCCGAGCTCCTTATTGTTGCAGAGGTTTAGTTTTAGAAGTCATAAATCGGGAGATGAGAGAAGTGTTTTGGTCTAGAGAAGTCTTAATTTTCCAAGTGTTTTGTATTTTGATTAAAACAAATCTTAAAGTTGATTATAACGACACCGGTTAAGATCCCACTGGTTCCATCCTTCCGGCATCATTATTTTTATCGGATTCACTTAGATCCGAGATGAATTTGCTAAACTCAACCGAATGAGTTCCACACTTTCATTTAGACCGTGGGAAATCCCGTTAAGCAACACGTAGGTTACATCATCCGAGGTATTCCTGATCATCCAACGAGACGTTTTAATTTAGTTGTAGTTGTAGTTTTGTGTTCTGTTTGTGATTAAATTTTGAGTTGTTTTATATTTTGAAATGTTGTGGCGGTGAATTTTATCTTGCAATAACTTTTAACTTAGTTTTGGTTTCAGTTTTAGGGGCTATCCTAAAGGTGTGGGTTTTCATGCAACAGTTGTTTTATCATGCAAGAAAAATAAAGTACAATGCAGTTGCAATAAAGTAAATTGCAATAATGTAAATTGCTGGAAAATAAATTGCAGGAAAGTAAATTGCAATAATACAAATGCGTACCTGGAGGGTCTTCCCGTCATCCCAAGCTACACTTAAAACACAATTAGCATACTTAAGCAAGTTCCTAGGTAAGGCTAGGGGATAGGTTATGGTTTTCTACCAAATTCCTAATCCTATAGCTAGTCATTTCCTATGACGTCTAGAGTTCTTTGTGTTTTGGTTTAAGGACGATTTTCTTCATCAAAGAATAATCAAATTCGATTGTTCTTACAAATGTCCTATCATATCGAGGAAGTGCTTAAGAAGGATCTTAAACATCTTTTCAATATTTCTAGGATTGTTTTAAGTCCAAATGAATTTAATTATACAAATGAATTAATCGTCCAAGAATTTCAAGTTTTGTTAACTTGCTCAGTGAACTAGGACATTTGAATACCCTATGAGTGAAGTGACACTTCATTTAATGTTTTATTTAGGAGTTATAATAACTAAAGCTTTCAAGGGTAAGTTAAGTATTCAAATGATCTGGTTTAAGTTAAAGAATTTAAATTTGGAATAGTGTTCAAGTTGTTTTTAAATTTATTTTCTTTCTGTTTTAAGTGATGTTATATTTAATTCAATTCAATTTAATTTTAATTGAGTTTTAATTTAATTTAATTTGATTGAGTTTGATTTAATTTGATTTGATGTTTAATTAATTTGATTTGATTTAATTCAATTTTATTTAATTTAATTTAATTCAATTATTTAATTTAATTAATTTAATTTAATTTAATTTGATTTAATTCAATTTTATTTAATTAATTTAATTAATTTAATTTAAATTAATTTAATTTAATTTAATTGTTTAATTTAATTTAATTTAATTATTTAATTTAATTTAATTTAATTTAATTTAATTTAATTTAATTTAATTTAATTGTTTAATTTAATTTAATTTAATTTAATTGTTAAATTTAATTTAATTTTAATTTATCCTTAATTTACTTTATTTTTAATTTTAATTAAAATTTTAAAAGAGTTTAATAATTTAATTAAGTCTTTTAATGTTTCAAATTTGAGTTATCATTTTAATTAAGAGTTGAATATTAATGAGATAATTAATTTAGGGACTTTTTAAATTAAAGAATAAATCTCTTCCTAATAAATATCCCTTATTTTAATAATTCCAATTTATTATTACTCCAAATTTAATCTATTATTTAATTAAAGTTTAATCATTTTAAAATTATTTAATGGGTTTCTACCCTTTAATTATTTAAATTTCAATCATCCAAATCAGATTAAGATCAAATATTTTACTTGTTGATTTTTTATTAAACCTAAAGTTTTAATTAAGGGTTAAAAGTTTAATTACCATTTTACCCCTTTAGCTTAATAATTTCATAACTCACTAAATTGAACTCAAATGAACTTGAAATTTTTATGTGACTTCACTCATATGTCAATAAAGACATGAGAGGAGAAAATGTGATTTTTCTGTATTTAATTTATTTATATAATTATTTTTGGTGGAAAATAGAGATTTTCAAGGAAAATTTAATAACATGACCAAGGGAAAGTTTCTGTCCTTAAGAAAATTAGGGGACATTCCTAATGACCAGAGAAGCACTTGGACCAATTTTGGTGATTTTTTGAATCATATTATTTTTATTATAATTATTTTAAGTTTTGGAGTATTAATTAATTAAAAAATAAAATAAATGTTGAAAAATGGGTTTTATATTTTTCAAAAATCTCTCTGATACCAAGGAAACCAGAGAAGCAAATTTTGCAATTTTTTGATTTTTTTATGATTTATTGTAATTATTTTAGTGAAAATGCTAGAAAATACATTTTTTTAATTTTAAAATTACCCTAGGGTTTTAAAATTCAATATCTCACTAAATAGACCTAGGAAAAATGTGGGATTTGTTCCTAAGTGATTAAAATTCAAAATATGACATTTTGGTGAATTTTATTATTTTTGTGATTTTTATTATTTTTTAATTATTAAAAATATTAAAATATTATTAAAAATCAACTTTTTTAGAAAATTGAAATTTTAATTTTCTTAGGTTTCCCTGATATCAGAGAGGCTCCAAAATCAATTTGGTGAATTTTTTAAAAGTATTTTAAAAGTTATGAATTTTTAAAGTTTAAAATGGCTAAGTGACTTAATCAACCCAATTAGTAGGGCTAACCAAGTCCAATTGACCTCAAATTTTTATGGTGGGTTCCTCTGATCCTAAAGGTCAGTGGAGAATTGATTTCAAGTCAATTTGATGCCCGGTTAACTCTAATTAATTAAAGACCTATTTTGGGTGTTTAAGCCGATTAGGGTTGTTTTAAATAAACTAAGTCAAAACCTATTTTTCCTAGGGTTCTCTGGTCATAAGGAACATCACCAAATTTTCCTAGAATTTATTTCACAACATGCTATTTACCTGGAATTAAAATACTCAAAACAGTGACCTGAACTTGAAAAATCAAGAACTCTTCATAGGGATGGCCTCTGACTTTGGAAAATTCAGGAATGTTCCCAAATTCAGAGGCTTCAAAAGCCCTATGGTCTCATGCCATGGTGAATTGTATGCATGCATGGAGAATTAAAATAATGCGAGAGAGTAAATAAATTATAAAAAATAAAATATTTGATGAAATTAAATGATTTCTTTTCCACATTATTCTCCTCTCTTCACCGAGCAAGAGGGTATTTTTATTTTATTTTTGTGATTTTTCTACACGTAGATATGAATTTTCGAAGTTTAGGGAATTAAATAAATAAGAAAATACCCTATTTATCTATTTATCCACGCGGCGCCGCGTCAACCTCGGCAGCCTCCGAACGCACACGCGTCGCGCTCCCATTCGACGCCGCCACCCGAGTCGGCAGCCCGGGCCCCGCGGTTCTCGTACCGTCTCCCGGTCCGACGCGATCCCCGCCGTCCGTGCGCGCGTGTATCGAATGGACGGCATCCGTTCATCGTCCCCAAGTGTTCTCACCCGAGAGCCGTCCACACTAAATCCTTAAGATCTCACTCGATTCTCAATGGATTTTTACGTTCTTATACTTCTATGTGATTCGTCTCGAAGAGACGAACACATCTATACGGCTAACATGCATCGAAACTAAGGCATTTGAAATGGAGAATCTCCAGAAGCTCGGGATGGATAGTTAACTCATACCTTAGCTCGGAGAAGTGTGGCTTCAATCCGAGAGTTGTTGCACCTTCGATCGGGTCCCGAGCAAGCTCCGCGATGAAGTCTCCCGGTCCAGTGAATTGCTCTAGCTATGAAAGTGACCACGCCCGATCACAAAGCTTGGAGGCCGGAGCAACCGGGTGGCCCGGAGATGGGGCTTTTGATGGTGGACACCTTCCCTCGGTCCGGTGAAGGTGTAGAGCCAATCAATTTGGGGATCGGCTCACCTGTGGAGAAGTGTCCCGGTTTTGGGTAGAATTTCGACTCGGAAATCGAGCTTACGAAGGAGAAATGGCAGGGGATCTCACCGGGGATCAAGTGCTCTAAGAGTGGAGAAGGGTCCGGAACAATTTTGGTAGAGTTTCGGCAAGGTTTGTGCTTCGGCTTCTCTCATGGCCGAGAGGGGTGGAGTTTAAATAGGAGAGGCTGGAGGGCCTCCTGGGGAGAGTTAGGGCTTGGGATCAGCACTGCCTCGGTGAGGAGAAGATCGGCCATGGTGACCACTAGGGATGTGGGCGACTCGGCAAGTGAGAATTTCAATGTTGGCTCACATGTGAGCTCTCGGCCATGGTGTTTTCCCGGCGGCCGGTGGCCGGCCGGCCAGGCATGGGTCACCCTCGAGGTCAGGTGGGTCGGGGTACGGAGGTTTGTGCAATCAATTGGCCATGGACATGTGTAAAGGCTTTGATCCAAAGTGGAATGGGGCATGGCTAGATTTGGACCTAAATGGGTCAACCCACCCATTCGGGCTAGGTGCACCACCCA
Source organism: Papilionanthe hookeriana x Papilionanthe teres (assembly GCA_022702705.1). Lineage (NCBI taxonomy): Eukaryota > Viridiplantae > Streptophyta > Magnoliopsida > Asparagales > Orchidaceae > Papilionanthe > Papilionanthe hookeriana x Papilionanthe teres. Next base: position 169,331,895 of record CM040424.1, read on the forward strand.
AGGTCTGGTTTAGGCTGAGGAGAAAGTGATTTGGATCAGCTTGATTAGTGGGGTCAAGTCACAATCCAAGTACAATTAGGCTTAAGCATGGTTTAAGTGGAATCATGGAAGTGGTTAACCACCTTTAGGAGTTAAGGAAAGAGCCTCCTCCTTTTGCCCAAAATGGCATGGTGACATGTAAAGAGGCTCTCATGGCTTGCATATGGCTTATGCATGGCTCCATGGCTCCATTCGGCTTGGGAAAAGTGAAGTCAATTTCATGGAAATGGATTTAAGGAAAATTTTGGTATTTAGGGGTGATTTGGCATGAGGCTTGATTTGGAATTATTTGATGATGAATTTAGGACTTAGGGATGATTTTAATTGAAAGTATGATGAGGGGAAATGTCATATGGGCTTTGGAAGAATTTTGGGCTTTTTTGAAAGGGTTTTAGATGGGCTTTTAAGATGGATTAGGAAAGTGGGCTTTCGAATTTTAAAATGGATTTTTGGGATGAAATTTTGTAAAGAGGTTGGGCCAAATAATTGTCGGGTTTAGCTCATGGGTGTGTCATGAGTGACTTGAAGCAAATTTGGGGTAGTTTGGGCTTGAATTGGGTCGGATTTGAATTCTTTTGGTGAATGGGCCAATATAGGTCCAAGTGGGCCAAGTTGGGCCAATGTTGGGCTAGAGTTGAAATTGATGTAAAATAAATGTTTAGAAATGTTTATGGGAGTGTTTCAAAGAGGTTTTGGCTTTGGTTGGGTTTTGATTTTGAGGTTTGGGCCTATTTGGGTTAGGTTTGGGTTTAGGTCAAAATCGGGCTTTAAGGCCAAAAGTGGAATCGGATCCAAATGTCAACCAAATTGGACTTGGATTTGGTCTAGATTGGTATTGGGGATGTTGAATTGAAGTTTAGAATTGAATTGGACCAGAATTTGGGTCAATTGGATAGGTTTGGTTTAACATCGGGTCCACTTTGGGTTAAAATGGGTCAATTTGGGGGTTTTGACAAAAGTAGGGTAAATTGACAAAACTGGCCCATGGTGTAGTTGGACAAAATGAAATTGGGAATAGTTAGGATTTTCTGGAATTTTCTGGGAATTTTTTGAATTTTTGGATTTTTAGGCCAAGAAGGGTATTTTGGGTTATTTGGAGGGTATTGGGGGTATTCTTGGAATCTTTGGTATTTTTGGGTATGGATGATCAATTTAAGTGATGTGGAGATGTTTGGGATTGATTTTGGAAAATTTTGGGTAATTTGGAAATTTTGCAAAAATTGGGTAATTTCAAGGGTTTTGGGTAGGCTTAGTAGGTGTAGGGTCTCTGGGGTCAAAAATCGAAAATTTGGAAAATTGGAGATCGGGTGAATTTAGGTGGAAAGAAATCATTTTGGTTGAGCCATGAAGCCATTTCAAGCCCTTATGAGCCATGAGAGGACTCATTTGAGCGCATTCACTATGTTGTTCCTAACCCTCTTAGCCAAGGGCTTAGGGGTTAAGGACCATCCATGTGAATCACCTACATGAGTCGGAGGTTAAGTCGGGTATGGGTGTGGTTTTAGGAAGTGTGTGGAAATGTAGTGTGTAAGTGTAGTGTAAGTCAGCTCCTTCACTGCACCAGGCCACCTGTAGGCGCTCCCAAGGCCAAAGAGTCCTATAGAACTCATCCTTTAAACTTCCACATTCGATTTCAACCCTCTAGGTGATTAGGGTCTATAGCAAGTTTGTGGAGCTTGCAGGGAGTTTAGAAGTGGTTTGAATTTCTAAAAGGCGGGTCCCAATTCTAGTCCTCTAAGATAGTCAAAGGAAAAGCCTAAGGCTAGATCCTAAGCACTAAAAAGAAGAAGCGAAGACCTCATCAAAAATGAGGTCAACAAATGGACCCCCAATAGGTGTGGTGAGCTGACGGAGCACACCGCACGTATTGGCGTTGACCGAAGAGATCAACACAACCAACACAGATGTCCAAGTGACAAACTTAGGACGAAGTAGAAGAGTTTCCGCTGGGGAGTGTCAAGTATATCTCTGGAACCGGAGATTCTTGAACTCTCGCTGGGGAAAGGAAAAGGAGGTGAATCCCAAATCACATGATCTGGGGGAATTTCGATTTAGATTTTATTTTGTTTTAGATTTATGTTTTGATGTGTGAGTTTAGATTTCAACTTGGAGTGTTTTTTTAGATTGAAGTTTGTCAAAATTGATTTGAAGGATTTGATTTGAAATTAAAATCGGAGTTCGAGGTTTTAGATGTAACATCTCCAACCTCGAAAGGAAATTGAATTGATTACATTGAATCGTTGCAATGAGAAGAGATCTCGGAGCAAAGCGGTGTCGGATGTAAAATCCTTAACCTCAAGAGTTCGATTTTGATGTATTTCATTGCGATAGGGAAATGATCCTAAAGCAATGCGAGTCTCGGATGTAAAATCCTTAACCCCGGAATTCGATTTGATGTATTTCAAAGTGCAACAGGGAAAGAATCCTAAAGTCAAGCTGCAGTCTTGGATGTAAAATCCTCGACCCAAAAGTTGTCGGGAATCAATTCGATGTATTTCAAAGGTCAGCATAGGAAAGAATCCTAAAGCAGTATGGACTTGGATGTAAAATCCTCGACCCAAAAGTTTGAATTTGATGTATTTCAAGGCAATAGGAAAGAATCCTAAGCAAATGCAGTCTTGGATGTAAAATCCTCGACCCAAAAGGTTTGAATTTGATGTATTTCAAAGGCACAGGAAAAGAATCCTAAAGATGCGATACTGGATGTAAAATCCTCGACCCAAAAGGTTTGAATTTTGATGTATTTCAGAAGTGCAATAGGAAAAGAATCCTAGTAGCGAAGTAGCGATCTTGGATGTAAAATCCTCGACCCAAAAGGTTTGAATTTGATGTATTTCGAAGGCGATAGAGAAAGAATCCTAAAGCGATGCAGCTTCGATGTAAAATCCTCGACCCAAAAGTTTCGAATTTGATGTATTTCATAGGCATAGGAAAAGAATCCTAAAGCAGAGGCAGTCTTCGCGATGTAAAATCCTCGACCCAAAAGGTTTGAATTCTGATGTATTTCAGTGCATAGGTAACAGAAAAAGAACTCCGTGAAGAAGACCTAAAAGTAGTCTTGGATGTAAAATCGCTCGACCCAAAAGGTTTTGAATTTGATGTATTTCAAAGGCAATAGAAAAGAATCCTAAAGCAAGGTCAGTCTTGGATGTAAAATCTCGACCCAAAAGGCTCGAATTGGATGTATTTCAACAGGCAATAGGAAAAGAATCCTAGCAAAGGTCAACTGGATGTAAAATCCTCGACCCAAAGAGTTTGAATTTCGATGTATTTCAACAGGCTAATAGCGAAATAGAATCTCTAAAAGCAAAGGTATCTGATGTAAAATCCTCGACCCAAAAGGTTTGAATTTTGATGTATTTCAAAGCAATAACAGAAAAGAATCCTAGCAATGCTACATATCGATGTAAAATCCTCGACCCAAAAGGTTTGAATTTCGATGTATTTCAAAGGCAACAGAAAAGAATCCTAAAGCAAAGGCATTGGATGTAAAAATCCTCGACCCAAAAGAGTTTGATTTTGATGTATTTCAAGGCAGTAGAGAAAAGAATCCTAAGGATAGGTACTTGGATGTAAAATCCTCGACCCAAAAGGTTTGATTTTGATGTATTTCAGCAGCAATAGGAAAAGAATCCTAAAGCGAGCAAGTCTTGGATGTAAAATCCTCGACCCAAAAGGTTCGAATTTGATGTATTTCAAGTGCAATAGGAAAAGAATCCTAAAGCAGTACGGTCTTGGATGTAAAACCTCGACCCAAAAGGTTCGAATTTGATGTATTTCAGGTGCAATAGGAAAAGAATCCTAAAGCAGGTGCAGTCTTGGATGTAAAATCCTCGACCCAAAAGGTTTGAATTTGATGTATTTCGGTACGATAGGAAAGTCCTAAAGCTACTCTTGGTTAAACTCGACGAATTTCTCTACAGCAATAGGAAAAGAATCCAAAGCGGTGCGGTCTTGGATGTAAAATCCTCGACCCAAAAGAGTTGAATTTGATGTATTGATATTTGATTCGAGATCCGGAAGAAATTGAATTTGATTGAGACTTGAAGCCTGGAAAGGTTGAATTCGGAAATTTGGAAATTTGGAAGGATGAGTTTGAACTCGATTGAAATTCGATTTAAGATTTGATTTGAAATTTGGAAGATCAAGTTTGAAACTTGATCGAGATCGGATTTGGAATTTGATTGAGGATTTGATTCGAGATTTGGGAAGATCAAATTTGAAATTTGATCGAGAGTGGATTTGGAATTTGATCGAGAATTTGATTTGAGATTTGAAAAGATTGAAATTTGATTCGAATTTGGAAGGATGGAATTTGATTTCGAAGTTTGGAAGGATGGAATTTGATTTTGAAGTTGATTTCGTTTATCTTTTAATGGTTCAAATTTTATTTTATTGTTTATTTAATGTTCATGTGAACTTAGTGTTTGTCATTTTTAGATTTTTTTTTATATTTTCGAATTTAACGAGAATGAAGTAGGATAAGATCCGGAAAGAGATCTCGATTTGGAGAAGAAAACGAGGAAAACTTTATTATCATGATTTTATTTATTTTAGCACATTTTATTATTTTGAGTTCTGGACCCAATCATAAGTAATTACTCACCCGTGTTTCTTAGGGATGAAGAATTCATTCCTTCGAAACATCGTGTAGCTGTGAATACTTTTTCAAGTATCGTCCGTCGATCGGAAGCATATGTCGTTCTCCCCGGCAATTCACTAGCCGGCAGAATCCCCCCGGTATCTTGTTTCAACCTACAGCTGGTCCTTCCGAGTGAATGTAATTTTCCTCCTATGCGGTGTGCGAATGAGTCTCTTGAGAACGAGAACTAAATCACGACTTTGAAGGTTCTTGGGCGGACCGGTTGTCATGGGCTTGAACCATCTTAGCTTGGTATAGTTCTAAATTCTGTTGCGGCGCAAGTCTTTTCCTCCAAGCTTTCTAATTCTTCGAGTCGTAGTACGGCGTTTTCTTCGTCGTGATCTTGTTTGCAGCGCGATTACGAGTGAAGGGCGGAACCTCTAAAGGTAACAACACGCCTCGACCCATACACCGGAGGCGTAAGGTGTAGCTTGAGTAGGAGTTACGAGTTTGTCGGTAGGCCCATAAGGCTTCTAACAATTTCTCGTGCCAATTTCTCTTGTTATCGTCCGAGTTTTTCTTTAAGATTTGAACGAGAGTTTATTAAAAGCCTCGGCGAGACCCGTTTGCTCTTGGGTAGTAAATTGTCGAGTATCGCCGATCAATTCCGTGTCTCACGACAAAATTGTTGATTTGTGGCACTTCGAATGCTGACCCATTATACGAGATGATCTGCCGCGGCACTCCGAAACGGTAGACAACTTGGTTCTTGACGCACGTGGTGTGCTTTCACTTCTCTAAGTGGAGCTAGCCTGCCTTGGAAAAGTAATCTGTAGCCGCAAGAATGAAGCAATGTCCTTTTGAAGATGGTGGTTCTATCGGACCCCTGTCTCCAGGTGCCCCAACATTCAAATGGCCGCGACGCAGTTGTCGGGTGCGGCACATTTGGAGGTTGGTGTAGAACCCTCGTGCACTTGGCATTGGTGACGGCTCTTGGCGATTTTCATGCGGTCGGTCATCATCGAGGGCCGGTAGTACCCCTAGTCTTTTAATTTTCATCTTCATTTTTGGACAGGCGGGTGAGCGCCCGGAGTCCCAGATGGCCTCTTTAACAATTTCACGGGCCTCGGAACCCGCTTAGGCACCTTAGCCGCATTTGATCAAAAGACCTTCGTATAATGTGTTGTGTAATGCGTAAGGCAGAGTTCTTTTCTTGATCTGATGGGCCGGCGACCTATCATACGGTAGTTTTCCTGCTTACGGGTAGTCTACATCAATGAGCATCGCCAATCTTCTGTGTTTTTACGGCATCCTTCTTCATAGTGATTCTTTTTCTTTTATTTGATTTGTGTATTGTATGCAATATCGAGTTTGTGATAGGACACGACGTCCGTGAGAGGCGGCACTTCCTTTGATTCATCTTGCAAACAGGCAAATTCTTTTGCGGGCAGGGCTAAAGCATACGCTAAAGCATTCTCTTTTCTAGGAATTTTGTAGATTGTCACATTTGGAATCTGTTCCAACGAATTTGTATGGCATGTTTGGAGTATTGTTCGAGTCTTGGTTTAAAGGTACGCTCTTTGTCCGGCAATCTGTTGAATGATTAAGCATGAATCCCCGTAGATGTTGATGTCTGTTATCCCCATTTGAATAGTTAATTCCAATCCCGTTATGAGGGCTTCATATTCGCCGTTGTTTGTACAGTTCTTTGTCGAGTGGTAGGAGTATCTTAACATCCCCCGCTCCGGTGTTATAAAGATCAGCCGATTCCTGCCTTACCGGGCACTATCACTTGCGATTCTTCGTCTTTGTGTGCTGAAGATGCTGATCAAAATATAATTCCCAACGTCGATCATCGGGGTCTTCTAGGTTCATTGTTGTTCATACGGCAAATCATCATTGAGAGGAGATTCGGCGGCGAAAGGGTGTCTTTGCGAGGAAGTACGCTAAGACTTGTCCCTTTACGGCACGCGGAGAGGCACGAAAGTTATATCGAATTGCAATAATATCATTGACCATCGGCAAGTCGCCGGAAAGTGTTGGACGAGTCATCAAGTATTGCAATGGATTAAACTTCGAAATCGGAGTTGACCTTGTGAGAAAGCATGTAGTGCACGAGCTTTTGAGCGGCGAAGATCGGGGCCAAACAATGCTTTTCAATTGCGGGATGCCTTACTTCCGTCGGAAATAGCGACGGCTTAAGTAGTAAAAGAGCATTTTCTTTACCCTCATCATTGACTGGGCTAACGAGGGGCTCCGAGAGAGTCATCTAAAGCCGCGGTGTAAGTATCGGCGGTCACCACGAGGCCCCGGGGCTGCTAAGACGGGAGGTGTCATTAAATATTGTTTAATGTCTTCGAAGGCCTTACGGCATTTCTCTTCCCAAATAAATTTGGCGTCCTTTTTAACTAGTGCCGAGAAAGGCTGACACCTACTGACGGGTTTGAGATAAAGCGTCGAAGATATGCCAACTTCCCTTGAAAAGATCGTAGTTGTTTTAAGGTTTTGGGAGGCGGCATTTCTAAGATAACTTTAATCTTCTCCGGGTCGATTTCAATTCCACGATGTCGGACCGCGAATCCTAAGAATTTCCCGGAGGTGACGCCGAAGGCGCATTTCAAGGGATTCATCTTAAGGTTAAATTGTCTTAATCGTTCAAAAACAATTCTCAAATCATACGAATTGGTTTTTCCTTTACTTTGCTTTTGATGACGACATCGTCCACGTAGCATTCGACTTGATTGTGGATGAGATCATCAAAAATTCTTGTCATTGCTCTTTGGTAGGTTGCTCTGCGTTCTTCAGTCCGAATGGCATGCTTTGTGTAGCAAAATACTCCCGTCAGGCGTTACCGAATCTTGTAAGCTTTTCATCTTACGGAGCCATTTTTATGCGGTTGTATCTACGAAGATCCATCCATGAATGAGAATATTTCATGTGTGAAGCAATATCGATCATCGGTTCTGGAATCGGTAGAGGGTGCATCTTTTGGACAAGCCTTGTTTAAATCTACGAAGTCCACACAAATTCGTCAGCCATTCTTCTTTTACGTGGCACTACATTGGCTAGCCAAGTCGGGTATTGTTCTTCACGGACAAATTTAGCGTCTATTAGCTTTTTAACTTCGGCTATGACTTGTTGTTCGATTTCTAGACGCATTCTTACGGGACCTTGTACGTGGAGCAGTGGGGATCATCTAGCTTGTGGACTGCGACCTACGGAGCTAATCCCGGCATTTCATCGTAGCTCCAAGCAAAACGGAATCTTTAAATTCCATTAATAACTTGATTATTTCTTCGGAGTCTTCTTTATTGAAGTAGGAGGTAATAAAGGTAGGTACAGGCTCTTATTTAGTACCTAAGTTAACTTCCATTAATTCGTATTGTGGTTAATTTCTTCTTCGAATTCTGGTGGAGCGTCTCAGTTGTAAATCTTCGAGTTCGTACGTAGTTTCCATGCGATTTTCATTGGACTTGCAAGTGACAACCGAAGCAAATTCGGTATCGTCAATGCAGCCTACTGTCTTAGAATCCGAGTCATTACTTTGAATTGGGAGGACGTAGGAGTTATTATAACTTTTCAAAATGTTGTGATTGGCCTTTTGTCCATTGTCGGGGTAAGAAACCACGTTGAATTAAATTTTGAACACGGGGGAGAGTACCACTCAAAGGTAATTCCATTAATTCGATGAAGTGACATCTTCGAATTGTACATTATTTTCGGTTTGGAGGAAGAAGCACGCGGTAGAATTTGATCGGCTTTTTGCACGAATCCTCGTGCCTCTTTTGACCTCCATACCTCGATCTTATTAGAATGAATCGGAGTTAGGGTCATAGTATGTACGTAGTGGTTAATCTTCTCGTACATTGATTTGTATTCTTCGTTCTTTTCATATTCGAGGGAGATCTTGTATTGCGGCTTCTTTCGACTTATTATTCTTGCTTCTTGCTTGATTTCTTTTTCTTCTTCGAACTATCATCCCGATCAACATTGATGGTTGGTTTCCTCGTCCAATTGTCCTAGTGTCTCTACCACGGCCTCGTCCACCGTGGCCTCGACCTCGGATGCGAGTTGTGGAGAAACCTTCACCATCTCGCGGAAGGGAGTGGTGGTGAGCGCGATTGGACTAGAACTTCGGGTTCTTCGTTGTCTCGAACTTTCTTTGCTTCGTTTGTTATGGTATCTCTTGGAGAAGATTGTTTTCTTTGGCGGTGCATAATAAGGTGTTTGCATCTTCATGGACTCCCGATCTCATGTACGGAGAATGGTTGTAAGTCACCTTTGATGCCTTGTTCCCCTCCATCGTAGTACTTGATGCACCTTTGGTGTAGAGATGATGGTACCATCCTATTTTCATGTATCCATGGTCGGCCCGGTAGAGCGTTGAACGACGTTTCGAATCGATTATATGAAATTTTGCGGTTGTCTTTGCTAAATCACCGGTCTTCATCGATAGCGTTATTGACTGAGGGCTCTTTCTCCTTTACGGTTGAATCTCTTAATAACATTTTGTCGGCCTCGAGCTGCGAGCATCAATTTCCAAATATGCTAGTGTTCGAAGGCTCGTATATTGATTGATGCTCTGGATCACAAAACTGCGGAGAGCGTAAACTTCCCGATTGCGTAAGAATGTACAACGGTCGGTTGTGATCTGTACATCCCCAAGTAGTAGGTCATTGTACGTGAAGGTAACACCTGTTGTTCCTTTAACGAGCAAACCTCATACAGGAATCTCTAGGCCATTTGAGCTAAGCAAATTTACCGGATCGAAGTAAGGCTTTGATCGAGCTTCTCTCATCTCCTTTGACAAGATGAGAGCATCGTAGAAATGCTCGATTTGGCCGGTAGTTTCCTAAGATGGGCTAGCACGTTGTAGTCCACTTTGTTTCCATGCGTCTCGGCTTCTTCTCGAACGAGTATGTCTTACGGCCGGGGTTGGTTCTTCTTGAACGACCACACTGCTTTCCTTTGTCTTTTGGACCCATTCTCGGAGGTAGAACTTTCCACTTCTTAGGTTGACTTGTGTTCTTCGAATCTAGTATTGAGTTTGTCGGTGTCTCCTCCTGAATCGGAATGAGCGGCTCTTAAAGGATTATCTTCCAAATGCGAAGGCTCTAACTCTATGTCTTCGGAGCTCCTCGAAACTCACGGATAGATCCGTTGCTTGTTGAACTCTCGTAGCCTCCTTGATGGATGCCTTCTTCGTCATTTTGATCGTCGAGATCTTGTATGATTTGAGAATTGTTGTTGGTATCGAAATTGACGCCGGATTGTCGCTAGTTACGTAATCGTTAGAAACGATTGACGTAGCCAACGCCATCACCCTTATCATTATATAGTCCACCGAAGTGAGCGGATAATCATACAAAATCAAAGGTTCGGAGATTTCTCCCCAAGATCGAAACAACTATCCTAGGATAAGCGACCCCTAGTCTAGCCTTAGGAATCTCGGTCCCCTCTTCTTCGTCGATTTTCTTCTTATAACTTGATTTTCTCTGTCAGGGTGGCTCTTCTATCGCAAGTGATAGTACGGCTTAACGAGGTCTCGAACTACGAATTGAAGCTCGCCGCAAAGCGATTCGGATGTTGTCTAAAATCTTCTTCGAAGATCTCGTCCGAGCGGTGGTCCATCCATCGTCGGTTGCATAGGGATTTATCGGAATGACGGGATCGGTTGAGATAACATTGACGGAACCTCCTTTACGGGGTTCCTTCATGTACTCCTTCGGGATTGTTATATTTCCTTTCCGAAGGTTGTCGTTGAGCCAACTTTTGAAGGTAATGCAGTCTTCTATCTTGTGCCCAGAAGCATCCGATGGTAGGGGCAAAAGTTGGGATCACCTTTCTTGTTGACTTCCTACGAGGTCTTTTGGGCTCACGTGGAAATCTGGAGTTTTCATTAAGCTACGGAACATCTTTGAATGCTTTGCTTCATTCTTGAACGGATATTCTGCGCGGCTCCCTCGATGTACGTTGCGGACGAGACGGTTGTTCATCTTGCGGAGACGACGTGGGCGGGACGGGGTTCTTGTTAATTTTGTTGTGGTTGCTGCGGCCCCGTTACGGTGGTATTTGCATCGGTTGTTTGCCTTTGTCGAGCTGGCATAGCGACCCCAGTTTCTTTTCGAAAGTCTTCACGGCTTAAGCATCCGTCTTGTCGACAAAACTTAATTGCTTCGCCTCTTCTTGCAAGCTTCGGCCTTGTGCTGTCGAAAGTCTTAATAGTGAATCCCTTGAGGAGAAGTGCTATCGGGCGTGAATGCTTTTCGCCGAATGCGGCTTGCATGTTGTTCTTGCGGTTGTGGTTCACACTTCATACTTAAATTTCTCCATCGAAGTATGTAATCACTAGAGTTTCATTCGGCCTTTGTTTCTGCCACTAAATCACATAGTGATGTGGTGCGAGCTCGACAAATCGCTTAATGAAGAGGCTCTCTAGCTGCGAGAATGTCTTTACGGATCCGTTGGGCGGTACGCATACCGAGTCGAAGGCGATTCTGTGAGGCTGGCCCAACGAGCGTCGGAAGAGTAGCGCATCGCTCCGCCCAGAAGCATTGCAACAGCGGCACGAAAGTGTACGACATCATCGGGGGGTTCCGGAAATTCCGTCGAAGGTCTTAAACGAGAGGTGGTACGAAGCCCGCTGGGTATTGGACGGCGTCGAATTCTTACGGTGAGTCTACCCGTCCGAATAGATGTCCGTTCTTCGGTGTGCTAGGGCTTCTCGCACTGTTGTTACTGCCAAGTTCTTGATATCCTTTCGGGGATCATGCACAATATTTGTGCTCCTTTTATTTTGGTGTCCCCATTGACGGATGTAATTTCTTCCCTAGTCTACGATGTGAATAAACACGATTGATATATCTATGTGGTTGTACTTGACTTTGGAGAGTGGCTAGAGCTATGGCCATCTCTTCCATCCTCTTCGCCATTGAGCGATCGTGTCGTCCTTTTCTGAAGGCGTATATTCCCGCGGTTCCGGCTCCTCTCTTCTGCCAGTGAGTAGCACCTTGAGCGTGAAGCTCGTGTCTCAACCATGTTGATTTCTGCATATTCGTTGTCCATGAATTCCGGTAGATCCATCTCCGAACTTTTCTTCTCTTTCTTTTAACCGTGGGATGTCGGTTCTCAACTTCCATGGCATCTCTTCTCGCCCGGAGCTTTCTGTGTATCTTTATGGTTGTCATGCGATATTCTTGGGTCCTTTTCACGAGTCCTTCATCGCGGTAGCACTTTCTTCGATTCCAGCCTCTGGCGGGCACTCTTTCTACCGAGGCTGCTGTTTGGAGTCTCATTGCCCAGTAGTGGGACGCCACACCATCCTTAGCAGCGGGGTGCGGCCCGGATGAATTACATCGGCCCAGTGCGGAAGGTGGTATCCTCCTGTCTGACAACACGATACTCGACGGGCGGGCTGGCCTTCATTCTCTTGCTAGGCTTTTATCATGACGGGTTCTACTCGGGGCCCAAGACGGGATTTGGCGCGCCCGTCCTACTATCCTTAGAATTTCCGGCCAGGCAGTTTCCTTCCTTGCTAACTGCAAAGTTTGCGGTGAGCAAACGGCGTAGTTCTGATTCTTTCTTATGACTATCTTTAGTATGCGAAATTTTGTGGTAATGTGGCGACAATCTTTTTGAGCATTCTCCTCATCCTGCGGCGGAGGGGATGGAACCTGCTTCCTCCCAAAAGTGGTATCAGTCGAGCGGTGGTGTATATTCGGCAATTGTATATTCGCGCTGCGGAATTTCCTCCCGGAAGGCGACCTCGGCGGCTACGGCTTCCTGGCCGATCCTTCTGTTCTATTTCTTCTTTGGGTCTTTGTCGGCGACGGAATCTTGAGCGGACCCGATTTCGAAGACGGAAGGTCTTACGGGAGAGATTCGTACCCTCCGCGGTAACGGGTTTGCCATGATTGCGGATTTCTTTCCCCTTTGATTTGGCGAGAGTCGGGGTAGGTGCGGAAACGGCCCAGACCGGTGGGGGTAGTAAGAGCAGGTCCTCTGCGGACAGCGATGCTCCTCCCTAGTCGGGACCCTTTGCGGGGGAGGAAACTCTTGGGTGCGACTGGGTTCGAACTCGGCAGCGGTTCCTCGGCTTGAGATACCTTGTTCGTCGGTGCAAGAGGGAGACGTCGGTGACCTTGACGTTCGTGTTTTGAGCCTATCCCGAATCGGACCAACCCACATTGTTGAGCGGCTCATCCTTATAGACGGCGAAGTCCGATCCGTTGGTGAAGGAGAAAATCAATTTCGGGGGCTTCCATTTACGCAGGGTAGATTAGGGTTGTCGAGTCCCAAGTTATGCTTCTTTTCTTCGGGACGAAAAGAAAGGGAATTGAAAAGGTAGAACTCATTCTTTGTTCATGTATTTATAAAAGATCATTTGTTAAAAGAATCACTTGATAGAGGGTTTGTTTATTTAGAACGGAATGTTCAAAGGTGTAGAGAAGGTAAGGAATCCGATTAAGAAGGAAAGAGTGTGGCAAGACTTCTGAGCTACGAAGGATCACTCCTAAACTAACACCATCGGGGGTCCACCCCACCTCGAAATGAGGTAAAAGGATCTCGGAACCTCTTTGTTTAGGGGTATCAACGGTGGCTCTAAATGCGAGAGGATGTTGGCTATACTTGTTCAAGATAGAAATGAACATAGTATTCCAACGGAAAGAAGAATGATTTGATCCATTAGGGACATGGATACACTACGATTTTTGAAAACGGAATTATTTGATTATAATGGAGAGAGGAATCTTCCTGTTGAGTCGCCGAAATCCTGTCGGCATATTTTCGGGTCGTGTTTTATTTTGAAGAGGGGTCGCCTAACGGAAATCTGTCGGCGAATTTTTTAATTTAATTAAAATAAATAATTTGAAAAAGTAGTATTTGATTTTGAAAATAATTTTAAATTTGAAAGGTTTTAAGATATGAGATTAAGCAGGCCTCGCATCCCACAGAATAGTTTGTCTAGCGAGCACCGCACCACGTGGGTATACATCCCTAAGGATAGACACGACGCTTGATGGTGGGGCTTGATTAAATAAACTAGAAGGTCAATGACATCGTTCCCAGTGCAACGAACCAATTTTATAAGCCGACAAGTTTCTTAATATGAAAACATTAAACGGGGTTTACATATTCACGGGTTCTTTAAAATTTTTTTATAAGGGCAAGCCCCTATAGTTAATTACATCTTAAGTGACGAAGTCACCTAAGAAAACTCTCGATAATAACCAATAGTGTTTGCTCTTAAGAATTTCCAAAGTTTTAAGGTTTTCAAGATTGAATTTTTGGAATTTCGAAGTAGGGAATGGATCGAGTTTTGGAACATTTTGTTTTGTGAATCCAAAGAGAGAGGTAGGAGAAATCAACTGATTCGAAGTGAACTTCGATAATTTCCCGACTATCCTATTGTTTGGTTTGAATTTAGGAAAGTCCTAATGTTTATTTGATATTTCAATCTTGCAATTTTATTAATTAGGACTTATATTTGTATGATAAAATCAATGAAATAGCTGAAGATGTGAGGTTTATTGTCGTATCGGACGGCTACCTCGGAATCCTAAGACCGGTTAGGGCTTAATTTGCAATGCAAATGCCTAACGAAGAGTTGAGGATTTATGTTGCACTAGGCAAGCTACCTCGAAGTCCTATGGCTTGGTTATTTAATTCTAAAAAAGTTTTCTTGATAGGTACGAGTTTTTGCGCATTGACGATGGTCGTCTTTTGCCCACCATGCTCCGAGCTCCTTATTGTTGCAGAGGTTTAGTTTTAGAAGTCATAAATCAGGAGATGAGAGAAGTGTTTTGGTCTAGAGAAGTCTTAATTTTCCAAGTGTTTTGTGTACAGTTAAAACGAATCTTAAAGTTGATTATAACGACACGGTTAAGATCATGAGGTTCCATCCTTCGGCATCATTATTTTTATCGGATTCACTTAGTCCAGATGAATTTGCTAAACTCAACTGAATGAGTTCCACACTTTCATTTAGACCGTAGGAAATCCCGTTAGCAACACGTAGGTTACATCGTCCGAGAGTATTCCCGATCATCGAAACGGGACGTTTTAATTTAGTTGTAGTTGTAGTTTTGTGTTCGTTTGTGATTAAATTTTGAGTTGTTTTATATTTTGGAATGTTGTGGCGGTGAATTTTATCTTGCAATAACTTTTAACTTAGTTTTGGTTTCAGTTTTAGGGGCTATCTAAAGGTGTGGGTTTTCATGCAACGAGTTGTTTTATCATGCAAGAAAAATAAGAGTACGATGCGGTTACTGATAAAGTAAATTGCAATAATGTAAATTGCTGGAAAATAAATTGCAGGAAAGTAAATTGCAATAATACAAATGCGTACACGGAGGGTCTTCCGTCATCCCAAGCTACACTTAAAACACAATTAGCATACTTAAGCAAGTTCTGATGAAGTGGGGAAAGGTTATGGTTTTCTACCAAATTCCTAATCATAGCTAGTCATTTCCTATGACGTCTAGGTTCTTTTGTGTTTGGTTTAAGGACGTTTTCTTCATCAAAGAATAATCAAATTCAATTGTTCTTACAAATGTCCTATCATATTGAGGAAGTGCTTAAGAAAGATCTTCGCTTATCTTTTCGATATTTAAGTTGTTTTAAGTCGAATGAATTTAATTATACAAATGAATTAATCGTCAAGGAGTCTCAAGTTTTGTTAACTTGCTCAGTGAACTAGGACATTTGAATACCCTATGAGTGAAGTGACACTTCATTTAATGTTTTATTTAGGAGTTATAATAACTAAAGCTTTCGAGGGTAAGTTAGTATTGAGTAATCTGGTTTAAGTTAAAGAATTTAAATTTGGAATAGTGTTCGAGTTGTTTTTAAATTTATTTTCTTTCTGTTTTAAGTGATGTTATATTTAATTCAATTTAATTTAATTTTAATTGAGTTTTAATTTAATTTAATTTGATTGAGTTTGATTTAATTTGATTTGATGTTTAATTAATTTGATTTGATTTAATTCAATTTTATTTAATTTAATTTAATTCAATTATTTAATTTAATTTATTTAATTTAATTTAATTTGATTTAATTCAATTTTATTTAATTAATTTAATTTATTTAATTTAATTTAATTTAATTTAATTTAATTTAATTGTTTAATTTAATTTAATTTAATTATTTAATTTAATTTAATTTAATTTAATTTAATTATTTAATTTAATTTAATTTAATTGTTTAATTTAATTTAATTTAATTTAATTATTAAATTAATTTAATTTTTAATTTATCCTTAATTTACTTTATTTTTAATTTTAATTAAAATTTTAAAGAGTTTAATAATTTAATTAAGTCTTTTAATGTTTCAAATTTGAGTTATCATTTTAATTAGAGTTGAATATTAATGAGATAATTAATTTAGGGACTTTTTAAATTAAAGAATAAATCTCTTCCTAATAAATATCCCTTATTTTAATAATTCCAATTTATTATTCCTCCAAATTTAATCTATTATTTAATTAAAGTTTAATCATTTTAAAATTATTTAATGGGTTTCTACCCTTTAATTATTTAAATTTCAATCATCCAAATCGAGATTAAGATCAAATATTTTACTTGTTGATTTTTTATTAAACCTAAAGTTTTAATTAAAGGGTTAAAAGTTTAATTACCATTTACCCCTTTAGCTTAATAATTTCATAACTGTAAATTGAACTCAAATGAACTTGAAATTTTATGTGACTTCACTCATATGTCGATAAAGACATGAGAGGAGAAAATGTGATTTTCTGTATTTAATTTATTTATATAATTATTTTGGTGGAAAATAGAATTTTTCAAGAAAATTTAATAACATGACCAAGGAAAGTTTGTCCTTAAGAAAATTAGGGGACATTCCTAATGACCAGAGAAGCACTTGAATGGAATTTTGGTGATTTTTTTGAATCATATTATTTTTATTATAATTATTTTAAGTTTTGGAGTATTAATTAATTTAAAAATAAAATAAATGTTGAAAAATGGGTTTTATATTTTCAAAAATCTCTCTGATACCAAGGAAACCAGAGAAGCAAATTTTGCAATTTTCTGATTTTTTTATGATTTATTGTAATTATTTTAGTGAAAATGCTAGAAAAAACATTTTTTTAATTTTAAAAATTACCCTAGGGTTTTAAAATTCAATATCTCACTAAATAGACCTAGGAGAAAAATGTGGGATTTGTTCCTAAGTGATTAAAATTCAAAATATGACATTTTGGTGAATTTTATTATTTTTGTGATTTTTATTATTTTTTAATTATTAAAAATATTAAAATATTATTAAAAATCAACTTTTTTAGAAAATTGAAATTTTAATTTTTCTTGAGTTTCCCTGATATCAGAGAGGCTCCAAAACCAATTTGGTGAATTTTTTAAAAGTATTTTAAAAGTTATGAATTTTTAAAGTTTAAATGGCTAAGTGACCCAATCGCTTGATTAGTAGGGCTAACCAAGTCAATTGACCTCAAATTTTTATGGTGGGTTCCTCTGATCCTAAGGTCAGTGGAGAATTGATTTTAAGTCAATTTGATGCCTGGTTAACTCTAATTATTAAAGACCTATTTTGGGTGTTTAAGCCAAATTAGGGTTGTTTTAAATAAACTAGAGTAAGAAACCTATTTTTTCTAGGGTTCTCTGGTCATAAGGAACATCACCAAATTTTCCTAAATTTATTTCACAACATACTATTTACTGGAATTAAATACTCAAAGCAGTGGCCTGAACTTGAAAAATCAAGAACTCTTCATAGGATGGCCTCGACTTTGGAAAATTCGGGGAATGTTCCCAAATTGAGCTTAAAAGCCATGGTCTCATGCCATGGTGAATTGTATGCATGCATGGAGAATTAAAATAATGCGAAATGAAATAAATTATAAAAAATAAAATATTTGATGAAATTAAATGATTTCTTTTCCACGATTATTCTCCTCTCTTCAGCGAGAGCAGAGGGAATATTTTATTTTATTTTTGTGATTTTTCTACGAGATATGAATTTTTGAAGTTTAGGGAATTAAATAAATAAAAAATACCTATTTATCTATTTATCCACGCGGCGCCGCGTCAACCCTGCAGCCGGCTCCGAACGCACACGCGTCGGCTCCCATTCGACGCCGCCACCGCGAGTCGGCGGCCCGGGCCCCGCGGTTCTGCGATGCGGGTCTCACGGTCCGGCCCGCGATCACGGCCGTCCGTGCGCGCGTGTATCGAATGGACGGCATCCGTTCATCGTCCCCAAGTGTTCTCACTGAGAGCCGTCCACACTAAATCCTTAGATCTCACTCGATTCTCGAAGTAGTTTTTACGTTCTTATACTCTGTGGATTCGTCTTGAAGGGGCAGACACATCTATACGGCTAACATGCATTGAAACTAAGGCATTTGGAAATGGAGAATCTCCCGGAAGCTCGGGATGGATAGTTAACTCATACCTTAGCTCGAAGTGTGGCTTGATCGAGAGTTGTTACCGCAGCCCGATTGGGTCCCGGCAAGCTCCGGATGAAGTCTCTACGTGGTGGTGCACAGCTGTAAGTGACCACAGTAGATCACAAAGCTTGGAAATTTGAACTGTGGGTGGCTTTGGAGATGGGGCTTTTGATGGTGGACACCTTCCCTTGGTCTGGTGAAGGTGTAGAGCCAATCGATTTGGGAATTGGCTCGCTGTGGAGAGGTGTCCTGGTTTTGGGTAGAACTGACTCGAAATTGAGCTTACGGAGGAGAAATGGCGGGGGGATCTCCTTTGAGGGATCAAGTGCTCTAGGTGGAGAAGGGTCTGGAACAATTTTGGTAGAGTTTTGGCAAGGTTGTGCTTGGCTTCTCTCATGGCCGAGAGGGGTGGAGTTTAAATAGGAGAGGGTGGAGGGCCTCCCGGGGGATGGGGCTTGGGATCGAGTTGCTCTGGTGAGGAGAAGATCGGCCATGGTGACCACTAGGGATGGGGCAGCTCAGCAAGTGAGAATTTCAATGTTGGCTCACATGTGAGCTCTCGGCCATGGTGTTTTCCGGCGGCACAGTGGCGGCCGGCCGGTATGGGTCACTATAGTCGGGTCGAAATTTTGGAGGTTTGTGCAGTGATTGGCCATGGACATGTGTAAAGGCTTTGATCCAAAGTGGAATGGGGCATGGCTAGATTTGGACCTAAATGGGTCAACCCACCCATTTGGGCTAGGTGCATGCCAAAGGTGCGGTTTGGAGGCTGAGAGAAAGTGATTTGGATCAGCTTGATTAGTGGGGTCAGTCATGATCAAATGCAATTAGGCTTAAGCATGGTTTAGTGGAATCATGGAAGTGGTTAACCACCTTTAGGAGTTAAGGAAAGAGCCTCCTCCTTTGCCCAAAGTAGCTGTGGTGACATGTAAAGAGGCTCTCATGGCTTGCATATGGCTTATGCATGGCTCCATGGCTCCATTTGGCTTGGGAAAAGTGAAGTCGATTTCATGGAAATGGATTTAAGGAAAATTTTGGTATTTAGGGGTGATTTGGCATGAGGCTTGATTTGGAATTATTTGATGATGAATTTAGGACTTAGGGATGATTTTAATTGAAAGTATGATGAAATGTCATATGGGCTTTGGAAGAATTTTGGGCTTTTTGAAAAGAGGGTTTAGATGGGCTTTTAAGATGGATTAGGAAAGTGGGCTTTTGAATTTTAAAATGGATTTTGGGATGAAATTTTGTAAAGAGGTTGGGCCAAATAATTGTTGGGTTTAGCTCATGGGTGTGTCATGAGTGACTTGAAGCAAATTTGGGGTAGTTTGGGCTTGAATTGGGTTGGTTACTTTTGGTGAATGAGACTGATATAGGGTCCAGTGGGCCAAGTTGGGCCAATGTTGGGCTAGAGTTGAAATTGATGTAAAATAAATGTTTAGAAATGTTTATGGGAGTGTTTCAAGAGGTTTTGGCTTTGGTTGGGTTTTGATTTTAGAGGTTTGGGCCTATTTGGGTTAGGTTTGGGTTTAGGTCGAAATTGGGCTTTAAGGCCAAAAGTGGAATTGGATCCAAATGTCAACCAAATTGGTTTGGATTTGGTCTAGATTGGTATTGGGGATGTTGAATTGAAGTTTAAATTGAATTGGACCAGAATTTGGGTCAATTGGATAGGTTTGGTTTAACATTGGGTCCACTTTGGGTTAAAATGGGTCAATTTGGGGGTTTTGACAAAAGTAGGGTAAATTGACAAAACTGGCCCATGGTGTAGTTGGACAAAATGAAATTGGGAATAGTTAGGATTTTCTGGAATTTACGGGAATTTTTTTGAATTTTTTGGATTTTTAGTAGAAGGGTATTTTGGGTTATTTGGAGGGTATTGGGGGGTATTCTTGGAATCTTTTGGTATTTTTGGGTATGGATGATCAATTTAAGTGATGTGGAGATGTTTGGGATTGATTTTGGAAAATTTTTGGGTAATTTGGAAATTTTGCAAAAATTTGGGTAATTTGAGGGTTTTGGGTAGGTTTAGTAGGTGTAGGGTCTCGGGGGTCGAAAATTGAAAATTTGGAAAATTGGAGATTGGGTGAATTTAGGTGGAAAGAAATTATTTTGGTTGAGCCATGAAGCCATTTCAAGCCCTTATGAGCCATGAGAGGACTCGTTTGAGGCATTCAACATGTTGTTCCTAACCCTCTTGTGAGGGCTTAGGGGTTAAGGACCATCCATGTGAATCACCTACATGAGTCAGGAGGTTAAGTTGGGTATGGGTGTGGTTTTAGGAAGTGTGTGGAAATGTAGTGTGTAAGTGTATTGTAAGTCGGCTCCTTCAGGACAGCCCGGGCCGCGGGCGATCCCCAAGACGAAGAATTTATGGGAACTCATCCTTTAAACTTCCACATTTGATTTGACCTACGGTGATTCGGGGGTCTATAGTCGGATTTGTGGAGTTTGCGGGGAGTTTAGAAGTGGTTTGAATTTCTAAAGGCGGGTCCCGATTCTAGTCCTCTAAGATAGTCGAAAGGAAAGAACTGGGCTAGATCTAAGCAAAGAAGAAGGGAAGACCTCATCAAAAATGAGGTCAACACTTGACCCAATATGTCAACTTTTGACCAATAAGTTAACTTTAGTCAAAATGGTCGATCAACGGCCAATGACCAACCCATTGATCCGATAAACTGACTTTTGACAAAAAAATCACTTTTACGTCTAAATAGAGAATTTTTTGACCTAATGACCACCCAATTGGCATAATAGGTCAACTTTTGTTAAAATGGTCGATTTCTGACCCAATGACCAATCCATTGACCAAAAAAATCGACTTTGGTGAAAATGGTCGATCCTTGTGGGAATGACCGACCCATTGACCGGTGGAGTCGGCACAACGAAAAAGTTAATTTTTGTCAAAAATGATCGATTTCTAACCTAATTACCTGCCCATGAACCAAATGAGTAAACTTTTGACCAAAAGTCAACTTTTGTCAAAATGAGTCGATCTTTGACCCAATGACCAACTCATTGACCCATTATTTGATTTTTTTGATAAAAAAGTTAACTTTGGTCGAAATGGTCGATCTTTAATCTAATGATAAACCCATTGACCCAACGAAGTCGAAATTTTGACCAAAAAGTCAACTTTGATTAAAATAGTTAATTTATGACCCAATGACCAATAAATTGACCCAATTTGTTAACTTTTGACCCGAAGTTAACTTCG
Organism: Papilionanthe hookeriana x Papilionanthe teres; assembly: GCA_022702705.1. Lineage (NCBI taxonomy): Eukaryota > Viridiplantae > Streptophyta > Magnoliopsida > Asparagales > Orchidaceae > Papilionanthe > Papilionanthe hookeriana x Papilionanthe teres. Next base: position 169,353,163 of record CM040424.1, read on the forward strand.
TCAAAATGGTCGATCCCGCCCGGCCCCGGTAATGACCCATTAACCCAATTGGTCGACTTTTTGACCAAAAGTGAACTTTAGTCGATATAGTAAATCCATGACACAATGACCAACCCATTGACACAATAGGTTAACTTTTGATAAAAAAGTTAATTTTTGGTCAATATAGTCGATCTTTGACGAAATGGTCGCTCTGTTGACTGTATATCGGCTTTTTTGACCAAAAAGTCATCTTTAGTCAGAAATAGTCGATTCTGACCCAATGACCACCACATTGACCCAGTTGGTCGACCTATCGACAAAAAGTCGATTTTGGTGAAAATAGTCGATTTTGACCTAATGACCGATTATCGACCCGATAAGGCGACCTTCGACCAAAAAGTGAACTTTGGTCGAAATGGTCGATCCTTGACCCAATGACTCATCCCATTGAGCCAATAGGTCAACTTTTGCCCAAAAAGTAAACTATGGTCAATATGGTCAACCTTTGACCCAATGACACAATAGATCAACCTTTGACCAAAAAGCAATTTTGGTCAAATAGTCAATTTTGACCTAATGACCACCCACTTGACCCAATATGTCAACTTTGACCAAAAAGTCCACTTGGGTCAAAATGGTCAATTTCTGACCCAATGACCAACCCATTGACCCAAAAGGTCAACTTTTGACCAAAAATTCAACTTTGGTAATAATGGTCAATCCTTGACCCGATGACCAACCCATTGACCCAATAGGTCAGCTTTGACCAAAAAGTCAACTTTGATCAAAATGGTCAATCATTGACCCAATGACCTACCCATTGACCCAATAGGTTAACTTTTGAGCAAAAAATCAATTTTGGTCAAAATAGCTAGTTTTTGACCTAATGACCAATTATTTACCCAAAAAGTCAATCTCTGACCAAAGAGTCGACTTTGGTCAAAATGGTCAATCCTTGACCCAATCGGTCAACTTAGGTCAAAATGTTCATTCCTTGACCCAATGACCATCCCATTGCCCAAAAAGTCAATTTTGGTCAAAATAGCTAATTTTTGACCTAATAAACATCCCATTGACCAAATAGGTAATCTTTTGACCAAAAAGTCAACTTTGGTCGAAATGGTCAATTTCTTCCCCAATGACCACCCCGTTGAACCAATGGGTGAACTTTTGACCAAAAATTAAATTTTGGTCAAAATAGTCAATTTTTGACTGAATGATAATTTATTGACCCAATAAGTCAATCTCTGACCAAAAAGTCAACTTCGGTCAAAATGGTCAATCATTAACCTAATGACCAACCTATTGACTGAATAAGTCAACTTTTGACCAAAAGTCAAGATTGGTCAAAATGGTTAGTTCTCGACTTCAATGACCGAACCTTGACCGAATAGATCAACTTTCGACCAAAAAGTCAACTTTAGTCAAAATGGTCGATTTTTACCTAATGACTACTCCCATTGACCTAGTGGGTCAAATTTTGACCAAAATTCAATTTTGGTCAATAAAATCAATTTTTGACCTAATTACCATTTATTGACACAATAAGTCAATCTCTGACCAAAAATTTAACTTTGGTCACAATGATCAATCTATGAACCAATGACAAATCCATTAACCCATGAGGTCAAATTTTGACCAAAAAGTCAACTTTGATCAAAATGGTCAATTTTTGACCCAATGACCAACAAATTAACCCAATATGTCAATTTTTGACCAAAAAATCAACTTTGGTCAAATTGATCGATCCTTGACCCAATGACCACCCACTGTCCCGATAGGTTAATATTTGACCAAAAGTCCATTTTGGTCAAATTAGTCAATTTTTTTGACTTAATGACCAATTATTAACCCAATAAGTAATCTCTTTCCAAAAAAGTTAACGTTGGTCAAAATGATTCAACCTTAACCTAATGACCAACACATTGACCCTATAAGTCAACTTTTGACCAAAAAGTCAACTTTGGTAAAAATGATCAATCCTTGACCCTATGACCAACACCTTGACCAAATATGTCAACTTTTGACTAAAAAGTCAAGTTTGGTCAAAATGGTCAATTTTTGACCCAATGACGTACCCATTGACCCAAAAGGTCAACTTTTGACCAAAAAGTCAACTTTTGTCAAAATGGTCAATCCTGGACCCAATGAACTGCTCGTTGATACAATAGTCAACTTTTGAAAAAAAAAGTCAACTTTGGTCAAAATGGTCGATTTCCGATCTAATGACCACCCAGTTGACCTAATGAGTTAACATTTTACTAAAAATTCAATTTTGGTGAAAATAGTCAATTTTTGGCCTAATGACCGATTATTGACCCAATAAGTCAACCTCGCACCAAAAGTCAACTTTGGTCGAAATGGTCGATCCTTCGACCCAATGACCAACCCATTGACCCAATAGGTCAACTTTTGACCAAAAAGTCAAGAATGGTCAAAATGGTCAACCTTTGACCAAATGACACAATAAATTAACATTTGGTCAAACAGCAATTTTTGTCAAAAAAGTCAATTTTTGACCAAATGACCACCAATTGATCCAATATATCAACTTTGACCAAAAAGTCAACTTTGGTCAAAATAATCAATTTCTGACTCAATGACCAACCCATTAACCCAATAAATCAACTTTTGACCAAAGAGTCAACTTTGGTAAAAATGGTCAATCCTTGACCCGATGACCAACCCATTAACCCAATAGGTTAACTTTTGACCAAAAAGTCAACCTTAGTCAAAATTGTCAATCCTTGACCCTATGACTAACCCATTGACCCAATAGGTAAACTTTTGATCAAAAATTCAATTGTGGCCAAATTAGTCAATTTTTGGCCTACTTGACCGATTATTGACCCGACAAGTCGATTTCGACCAAAAAGTCGACTTTGGTCAAAATTGTCGATCCTTGACCCAATGACAACCCGTTGACCCAATTGGTCAACTTTTGACCAAAATATAAACTTTCGTAAAAATGTTCATTCCTTGCCCCAATGACCATCCCATTGCCCAATAAGTCAAATTTTGACCAAAAAGTCAATTTTGGTCAAAATAGTCAATTTTTGACCTAATAAACATCCCATTGACTAAATAGGTAATCTTTTGACCAAAAAGTCAACTTTGGTCGAAATGGTCAATTTCTGACCCAATGACCACCCCGTTAACCCAATGGGTGAAGTTATGACATAATGACCCATTACTTATCCAATGACCCATCCATTGAACCAATAGGTCAACTTCTAACAAAAAGTCAACTTTGTGTCAAAATGGTCGATTTCGACATAATGACCACTCGATTGATCTGATTAGTCAGCTTTTGACTCAAAAATACAATTTAGGTCAAAATAATAGATATGTCAGCTTTTGACCAAAAAATTAACTTTGATCGAATTGGTCATCGTTGACCTAATGACCAACCCATTGTCCCAAAAGGTCAATATTTGACCAAAAAGTCCATTTTGGTCAAATTAGTCGATTTTTGACCTAATGACCGATTATTGACCAAATAAGTCGATCTCTTTCCAAAAAGTAAACTTTGGTCAAAAAGATCAATCCATGACCCAATGACCATCCCACTAACCCAATAGGCCATCTTTTGACCAAAAAGCCAACTTTGGTAAAAATGGTCAATCTATGACCCAATGACCAACCCATTGACTCAACATGTCAACTTTTGACTAAAATGTCAAGTTTGGTCAAAATGGTCAATTTTTGACCCAATGACCAACCCATTTACCCAATAGGTCATCTTTTGAACAAAAAGTCAACTTTGGTCAAAATGGTCGATTTCGACACAATGATCACTCCATTGACCCGATGGTTCGATTTTCGACAAAATTCAATTTCGGTCAAAATAATCAATTTTTGACTGAATGACTAATTATTGACCCAATAAGTCAAACTCTGACCAAAAAGTCAAGTTTCGTCAAAATGGGCAATACTTGACCCAATATGTCAACTTTTGACCAATAAGTTAACTTTAGTCAAAATGGTCAATCCTTGACCCAATGACCAACCCATTGATCCAATAAGCCAACTTTTGACAAAAAAATCACTTTCTGTCTAAATAGAGAATTTTTGACCTAATGACCACCCAATTGGCATAATAGGTCAACTTTTGTTAAAATGGTCAATTTCTGACCCTTTGTTAAAATGGTCAATTTCTGACCCAATGACCAACCCATTGACCCAATAGGTCAACTTTTGACAAAAAAGTCTAATTCGGTCAAAATGGTCAATCCTTGACCCAATGACCAACCGATTGACCAAATAGGTCAACTTTTGACCAAAAAAGCAAACTTTGGTCAAAATTTTATATTTTTGACTTGATGTCCACCCCATTGACCCAATAGACACCTTTGAGCAAAAAGTTAACTTTGGTGAAAATGGTCAATTTTTTTACCAAATGACCAACCAATTGACCTAATAGGTCAAGTTTTGACCAAAAAGTCAACTTTGGTCAAAATGGTCAATCCTTGACCGAATGACCAACCCATTGACCCATTAGGTCAACTTTTAACCAAAAAGTTAATTTTTGTCAAAAATAGTCAATTTCTAACCCAATTACCTGCCCATGAACCCAATAGGTAAACTTTTGACCAAAAAGTCAACTTTTGTCAAAATGGTCAATCTTTGACCCAATGACCAACTCATTGACCCATTATTTCAATTTTTGACAAAAAAGTTAACTTTGGTCAAAATGGTCAATCTTTAATCTAATGATAAACCCATTGACCCAACAGGTCAAATTTTGACCAAAAAGTCAACTTTGATTAAAATGGTTAATTTATGACCCAATGACCAATAAATTGACCTAGTTTGTTAACTTTTGACCAAAAAGTCAACTTCGATCAAAATGGTCAATCCTTGACCCAATGACCAACCCATTGACCCAATTGGTCAACTTTTGACCAAAAAGTGAACTTTAGTCAATATAGTAAATCCATGACACAATGACCAACCCATTGACACAATAGGTCAACTTTTGACCAAAAAGTCAGTTTTGGTCAATATAGTCAATCTTTGACGAAATGGCCTCTCTGTTGACCCAATATGTCAACTTTTGACCAAAAAGTCATCTTTGGTCAAAATAGTCAATTTCTGACCCAATGACCACCCCATTGACCCAATTGGTCAACTACTGACAAAAAAGTCAATTTTTGTGAAAATAGTCAATTTTTGACTTAATGACCAATTACTGACCCATTAAGGCAACCTCTGACCAAAAAGTGAACTTTGGTCAAAATGGTCAATCCTTGACCCGATGACCATCCCATCGAGCCAATGAAGTCAACTTTTGCCCAAAAGTAAACTATGGTCAATATGGTCAACCTTCGACCCAATGACACGATCAGATCAACCTTTGACCAAAAAGCAATTTTGGTCGAATAGTCAATTTTGACCTAATGACCACCCATTGACCCGATATGTCGACTTCGACCAAAAGTCCACTTGGGTCGAAATGGTCAATTTCTGACCCAATGACCAACTCATTGACCCAAAATGTCAACTTTTGACCAAAAATTCAACTTTGGTAATAATGGTCGATCCTTGACTCGATGACCAACCCATTGACCCAATAGATTGACTTTCGATCAAAAGTCAACTTTGGTCAAATGGTCGATCATTGACCCGATGACTCACCCATTGACCTGATAGGTCAACTTTTGGAAAAAATCAATTTTGGTCAAAATAGAAGATTTTGACCTAATGACCAATTATTGACCCAAAAGTCAATCTCTCGCCAAAGAGTCGACTTTGGCAAAATGGTCAATCCTCGACCCGTGAACTCACGTCAACTTAGGTCAAAATGTTCATTCCCGACCCATAATGATCCTATCAAATGTCGACAAAAATGTCAATTTTAGTCGAAATAATCACTTTGTCATTCTAATAAACTTCACATCGACCAAATAGGTAATCATTTAACCAAAACGTTAACTTTGGTCGAAATGATCGATTTCTGACCTAATAACCACCCCATCGAACCAATGGATGAACTTTTGACCAAAAATTAAATTTTGGTCAAAATAATCGATCTTCGACCGAATGATAATTTATCGACCCAATAAGTCAACTCTCGACCAAAAAGTCAACTTTGGTCAAATCGATCAATCTTTAACCTAATGACCAACCTATTGATCGAATAAGTCGACTTTCGACCAAAAAGTCAAGTTTGGTCAAAATGGTTAGCTTCTGACCCAGTGGACGAAACCCTCGACCAAACTAGTCGACTTTCGACCAAAAAGTCAACTTTAGTCGAATTGGTCGATTCTTTACCTAATGACCACCCCCATCGACCTAGTGCAGTAAACTTCGACCAAAATTGATTTTGCGTCAATAAAAAGCAATTTTCGACCTAATTACCATTTAATGACACAATAAGTCGATCTCGACCAAAAATTCGACTTTGAGTCGAAATGATCGATCTATGAACCAATGACAAATCCATTGACCCAGAGAGGTCAAATTTCGACCAAAAAGTCGACTTTGATCAAAATGGTCGATTTCGATCTAATGACCAAAAAATTAACCTAATATGTCAATTTTGACCAAAAAATCAACTTTGGTCAAATTGGTCAATCCTTGACCCAATGACCAACCCACTGTCCCAATAGGTTAATATTTGACCAAAAGTCCATTTTGGTCAAATTAGTCAATTTTTTTGACTTAATGACCGATTATCGACCCAATAAGTCGATCTCTTTCCAAAAATATTAACGTTGGTCAAAATGATCCGAATTCCTTAACCTAATGACCAACCCATTGACCCTATGAGTCAACTTTTGACCAAAAAGTCAACTTTGGTAAAAAAGATCAATCCTTGACCCTATGACCAACACCTTGACCAAATATGTCAACTTTTGACTAAAAAGTCAAGTTTGGTCAAAATGGTCAATTTCTGACCCAATGACGTACCCATTGACCCAAAAGGTCAACTTTTGACCAAAAAGTCAACTTTTGTCAAAATGGTCAATCCTGGACCCAATGAACTGCTCGTTGATACAATAGTCAACTTTTGAAAAAAAAGTCAACTTTGGTCAAAATGGTCAATTTCGATCTAATGACCACCCCATCGACTCCAATGGGTCAACTTTTTACCTAAAAATTCAATTTTGAAGTGAAAATAATGATTTTTCACTTAATGACAAATTATTGACCGAATAAGTCAACCTCTGGCCAAAAAGTCAACTTTGGTCAAAATGGTCAGATCCTTGACCCAACGACCAACCCATCGACCTGATAGGTCAACTTTTGACCAACAAGTCAACAATGATCAAAATGGTCGACCTTCGAACCTAATGACACAATAGATTAACATTTGGTCAAACAGCAATTTTTGTCAAAAAAGTCAATTTTTGACCAAATGACCACCAATTGATCAAATGTATGAACTTTGACAAAAAAGTCAACTTTGGTCAAAATAATCAATTTCTGACCCAATGACCAAACCATTAACCCAATAGGTCAACTTTTGACCAAAAAGTCAACTTTGGTAAAAATGGTTAATCCTTGACCCGATGACCAACCCGTTAACCCAATAGGTCAACTTTCGACCAAAAGTCAACCTTACCAAAATGGTCAATCCTTGACCCTATGACTAACCCATCAATTCAATAGGTGAAACTTTCGATCAAAAATTCAATTCGTGGCCAAAATAGTCGATTTCGGCTCTATCGACCAATTATTGACCCGATAAGTCGATTTATGGCCAAAAAGTCAACTTTCGTCAAAATCATCAATCCTCGACCTAATAATGACCTCGTTGACCCAATCGGTCAACTTTCGACCAAAATATAAACTTTCGTAAAAATGTTCATTCCTTGCCCCAATGACCATCCCATTGCCCAATAAGTCAAATTTTGACCAAAAAGTCAATTTTTGATAAAATGGTCAATTTCTGACCCAATAACCAACTCATTAACCTAATAGGTCAACTTTAGCATCAAAAAGACGACATTGGTCAAAATGTTCGAACCTTCGACCCGATGATTAACCCATCGACCTAATCAGTCAACTTTTGACCAAAAAGTTAATTTTGGTAAAAAAACGTTAATCCTTGACCTAATGACCAACCCATTGACACATTAGGTCAACTTTTGACCCAAAAGTCAATTTTGGTCAAAATAGTCAATTTTTTCTATTGACCACCCATTGACCCAATAGGTTAACATTTCAAAAAAAGTCATGTTTGGTCAAGATGGTCAATTTCTTATCCAATGACCAACCTATTGACCCAATAGTTCAACTTTTGACAAAAAGTCAACTTTGGTCAAAATGGTCAATTTCTGACAGAATGACCACCTAATTGACCCAATGGGTCAACTTTTGACCAACATACAATTTTGGTCAAAATAATCAATTTTTGACCGAATGACCAATTATTGACCCAATAAGTCAATCTCTAACGAAAAAGTCAACTCTTGTTGAAATGGTCAATCTTTGACCCAAAAAGTCGACTTTGGTCAAAATGGTCAATCTCTGACCCAATAAGCAACCAATTGACCCAATAGATCAACTTTTGACCAAAAAATCAATTTTAGTCCAAATGTTTAATCCTTGACCCAATGACCAACCCATTGACCAAATAGGTCAAATTTTGACCAAAAAATTAATTTGGTCAAAATATTCAATCCTCGACCCGTTGACCAACCCACTGACCCAATTGAACGACTCCTGACTAAAAAGTAAATTTTGGTCAAAATAGTCGATTTTTGCACTAATGACCACCCCATTGACCCAATTGGTCAACTTTTCACAAAAAAGTCAAGTTTGGTCAAAATGGTCGATTACTTATCCGATGACCATGTCATTGACCCAATAAATCAACTTCTGACAAAAAGTCAACTTCGGTCAAAATAGTCGATCTCGAGCATAATGACCGACCGAATCGACCCAATAGGTCGACATTTGATCACATATACAATTTTGGTCAAAATAATCAATTTTTGACCGAATGACCAATTATCGACCCAATAAGTCAATCTCTCGACCAAAAGTCAACTTTCGATCGAATGGTCAATCTTCTGAACCACTAACCAACCCATCGACTCAATAAGTCGACTTTCGACCAAAAGTCGACTTTTGTCAAAATGGTCAATCCTTGACCCAATGACCAACCAATCGACCCACTAGTTCAACTTTTGACCAAAAAGTCAACTTTGTCGAAATGATCAATCTTTAACCTCAATCAAAAACCCATCGACCAAACAGTCAAATTTCGACAAAAAGTCAACTTTCATCAAAATAGCTTAATTTATGACACGAATGACCAACAAATTGACCCAAAATGCCAACTTTTGACCAAAAAGTTAACTTCGGTCAAAATGGTCAATCCTTGACCCAATGACCAACCCATTGACCCAATTGGTCAACTTTTGACCAAAAAGTGAACTTTAGTCAAAATAATAAATCCTTGACACAATGACCAATCCATTGACACAATAGGTCAACTTTTGACCAAAAAGTCAATTTTGGTCAATATAGTCAATTTTTGACCTAATGGCCGCCCTGTTGACCCAATAGGTTAACCCTTGACCAAAAAGTCATCTTTGGTCAAAATAGTCAATTTCTAACCCAATGACCACCACATTGACCTAATGGGTCAACTTATGAAAAAATTTTAATTTTAGTGAAAATGGTCAATTTTTGACCTAATGACCTCTTATTAACCCAATAAGTCAATCTCTGACCAAAAAGTCAATTTTGGTCAAAATGGTTAATCCTCGACCCAATGACCAACCCATTGACCTAATAGGTCAACTTTTGACCAAAAAGCCAACTATAGTCAAAATGGTCAGCCTTTGACCCAATGACACAATAGATCGACCTTTGACTAATAAGCAATTTTGGTCAAAATAGTCAATTTTTTGCCTAATGACCACCCAATTGACCCAATATGTTAACTTGACCAAAAAGTCGAGTTTAGTTAAAATGGACAATTTTTGACCATATGACCAACCCATTGGCCTAATAGGTTAACTTTTGACCAAAAAGTCAACTTTTGTCAAAAAAGTCAATCCTCGACCCAATGATGAATCCATTATCCCAAAGAGTCAACTTTCGACCAAAAAGTCAATTTTGTTCAAAATAGTAGAATTTTTTACCTAATGACCACCCCATCGACCCAATTCGCCAACTTTTCACAAAAAAGTCAAGTTCGGTTAAAAAGGTCGATTACTTATCCGATGACCAACCCATTAACCTAATAAAGTCAACTTCCGACAAAAAGTCAACTTTGGTCAAAATGGTCAATTTTTTACATAATGACCACGTAATCGACTCTAATGAGGTCAACTTTTTACCAAAAATACAATTTGGATCAAAGTAATCAATTTTCGACCGAATGACCAATTATCGCTCTAATAAGTTAACTTTCGACGAAAAAATCAACTTTGGTCGAAATGATCAATCTTTGATCCAATGACCAACCCATTGACCCAAGAGGTCAACTTTTGACCAAAAAGTCAACTTTGGTCAAAATGGTCAATCCTTGACCTAATAACCAACCCATTGACCCATAATTTCAACTTTTGACCAAAAAGTCAACTTTGGTCAAAATGATCATTCTTTCACCCAATGAAAAACCCATTGACCCAACAGGTCAAATTTTTACCAAAATGTCAATTTTGATAAAAAATGGTCAATTTATGACCCAATGAACAACTACTTGACCCAATATGTCAACTTTTGACAAAAAATTCAACTTCGATCAAAATGGTTACTCCGACTCCAACGACCAACACATCGACGCAATCGGTTAACTTTCGACCAAAAAGTGAACTTTAACCAAAGTAATAAATTTCGACACAATGACCAATCCATTAACACAATAGGTCAACTTTTGACAAAAAGTCAATTTTGGTTAATAAAGTCAATTTTTTACCTAATGACCGCCCTGTTGACCCAATAGGTTAACTTTTGACCAAAAAGTTAACTTTGGTCAAAATAATCGATTCGACCCAATGACCACCCCATCAATCTCAATCGTAAACTTATTACAAAAAATACAATTTTAGTGAAAATAGTTAATTTTTGACCTAATGACTACTTATTGACCTAATAAGTCAACCTCTGGCCAAAAAGTCAACTTGGTCAAAATGGTCAATCCTTGACCCAAAGAACAACCCATTGACCTAATCAGTCAACTTTCGACCAAAAATTTAACTATACTCAAAATGGTACAACCTTTTATCCAATAACACAATAGATCAACCTTCGACTAAAATCAATTTTGGTCAAAATAGAAATTTTCGACCTAATGACCACCCAATCGACCCAAGATATCAACATCGACCAAAATGTCGACTTTTGCTAAAATGGCCAATTTTCGACTAAATGACCAACCCATCGGCCCAATAGTCGATTTTCGACCAAAAAGTCAACTTTTATCAAAATGGTCATTTCTTGACCCAATGACCAACCCCTTGACTTAACATGTCAACTTTTGACCAAAAATTCACATTTTTACCTAATAACCAACCCATTGACCCAATAAGTCAACTTTTGACCAAAAAGTCAATTTTGGTCAAAATAGTCAATTTTTTACCTAATGACCACCCCGTTGACCCAATAGGTCAAGATTTAAAAAAAAATCAAGTTTGATCAAAATGGTCAATTTCTTATCCAATGACCAACCCATTAACCCAATTGGTCAACTTCTGACAAAAAAGTCAACTTTGGTCTAAATGGTCAATTTCTTACAGAATGACCACCTAATTAACCCAATGGGTCAACTTTTGACCTATAATATAATTTTGGTCAAAATATTCAATTTTGACCGAATGACCAATTATTAACTCAATAAGTCAATCTCTGACCAAAAAGTCAACTTTGGTCGAAATGGTCAATCTTTGACCCAATGACCAACCCATTGACCCAATAGGTTAACTTTTGACCAGAAGTTAACTTTGGTCAAAATGGTCAATCCTCGACCCAATGAGCATCCAATCGACCCCATAGTCAACTTTCGACCAAAAAGTCAATTTTAGTCAAAACGGCCAATCCTCGACCTAATAAACAACTCATCGACCTAACAGATCAACTTTCGACCTAAAAAGTTAATTTTGGTCAAAATAATCAATCCTCGACTCAATGACCACCATTAACCCAATAAGTCAACTTCCGACAAAAAGTTAATTTTGGTCAAAGTAATTAATTTTTTACCTAATGACCACCCCATTGACCCAATAGGTCATGATTTCAAAAAAAAGTCAAGTTTGGTCAAAATGGTCAATTACTTATCAAATTACCAACCCATTGACCCTATAGGTCAACTTCTGACCAAAAATACAATTTGGGTCTAAATAATCAATTTTTGACCCAATGACCAATTATTGACCCAATAAGTTAATCTCTGACCAAAAAGTCAACTTTGGTCGAAATGGTCAATCTTTGACCAATTGACCAACCCATTGACCCATTAGGTTAACTTTCGACAAAAAAGTCAACTTTGGTCAAAATGGTCAATCTTTAACCCAATGATAAACCCATCGACCCATCAGCTTAAATTTTCACCAAAAACTCAACTTTGATCAAAATTGTTAATTTCGACCCAATGACCAACAAATCGACCCAACATGTCAACTCGACCAAAAATCAACTTTGGTCAAATCGGTCAATCCTTAACCTATTGACCAACCCATTGTCCCAATAGGTCAATATTGGCCAAAAAGTCCATTTTGGTCAAATTAGTTAATTTTGACCTAATGACCAATTATTGACCCAACAAGTCAATCTCTTTCCAAAAAGTTAACTTTGGTCAAAATGATCAATCCATGACCCAATGACCAACCTATTAACCCAATTGGTCAACTTTTGACCAAAACATCAACTTTGGTAAAAATGGTCAATCCTTGACCCTATGACCAACCCATTGACCCAATATGTCAACTTTTGACTAAAAACTCAAGTTTGGTCAAAATGGTTAATTTTTGACCCTATTACCAACCCATTTACCCAATAGGTCATCTTTTGAACAAAAAGTCACCTTTGTTCAAAATGGTTAATTTCTGACACAATGACCACCCCATTGATCCAATGGGTCAATTTTTGACCAAAAATTTAATTTTGGTCAAAATAATCAATTTTTGGCCGAATGACTAATTATTAACCCAATAAGTCAATCTCTGACCAAAAAGTCATGTTTGGTCAAAATGGTCAATACTTGACCCGATAAGTCAACTTTTGACCAATAAGTCAACTTTAGTCAAAATGGTCAATCCTTGACCCAATGACCAACCCATTGGCCCAATAGGTCAACTTTTGACAAAAAAACACTTTTGTCAAAATAGATAATTTCTGACCTAATGACCACCCAATTGACCTAATAGGTCAACTTTTGTCAAAATGGTCAATTTCTGACCCAATGACCAACCCATCGACTCCAACAGGTCAACTCTTGACAAAAAGTCAAATTTGGTCAAAATGGTCTAATCCTTGACCCAATAACTAACCCATCGACCTAATAGGTCAACTTTTAACCGAAAAGCAAATTTTAAACAAAATTTTCAATTTTTGACCTAATGACCACCCCATTGACCCAAAAGGTCAACCTTTGAGCAAAAAGTCAACTTTAGTTAAAATGATAAATTTTTTACCAAATGACCAACCCGTTGACCTAATAGGTCAACTTTTGACCAAAAAGTTAGCTTTAGTCAAAATGGTCAATCCTTGACCCAGAAACCAAACCATTGACCCATTAGGTCAACTTTTGACAAAAAAATCAACTTTTGTTAAAATGGTCAATCCTTGACCCAATGACCAACCTATTAACCCATTATTTCAACTTTTGACCAAAAAGATAACTTTGGTTAAAATGGTCAATCTTTAACCCAATGATAAACCCTTTGACCCAACAAGTCAAATTTTGACAAAAAAGTCAACTTTGATCAAAATGGTCACTTTATGACCCAATGACCAACTAATTGACCCATTATGTCAATTTTTGACTAAAAATTCAACTTCGATCAAAGTGGTCTGTCCTTGACCCAATGACCAATTCTTTGACCCAATTATTTAACTTTTCACCAAAAAGTAAACTTTAGTCAATATATTAAATCCATGACACAATGACCAACCCAGTGATATAATAGGTCAACTTTTGACCAAGAAGTCAATTTTGGTCAATATAGCAAATTTTTTACCTAATGACCACCCCGTTGACCCAATAAGTTAACCTTTGACCAAAAAGTTAACTTTGGTCAAAATAGTCAATTTCTGACCCAATGACGACCCCATTGACCCAATGGATCAACTTTAGATAAAACATTTAATTTTGGTGAAAATAGATAATTTTTGACCTAATGACCAATTATTGACACAATAAGTAAACCTCTGACCAAAATGTCAACTTTTGTCAAAATGGTCAATCCTTGACCCAATGACCAACCCATTGACCCAACAGGTTAACTTTTGACCAAAAAGTAAATTATGGTCAAAATGGTCAAACTTCGACCCAATGACACAGTCGATCAACCTTTGACCAATTAGTAATTTTGGTCAAAATAATCAATTTTTGACCTAATGACCACCCAATTGACCCAATATGTCAACTTTGACCAAAAAGTCGACTTTGGTAAAATGGTCGATTTCGACCCAATGACCAACCCATTGACTCAATATGTCAACTTTTGACAAAAAAGTTAACTTTTGTAAAAATGGCCAAACCATGACTCGATGACCAACCCATTGAACCAATAGGTCAACTTTTGATCAAAAAGTCAACTTTGGTCAAAAAGGTCAATCCTTGACCCAATGACCAACCCATGTACCCAATAGGTCAACTTTTAAAAAAAATTCAATTTTGGTTAAAGTAGTAAAATTTTGACCTACTGACCAATTATTGATCCAATAAGTTAATCTCTGGCCAAAAAGTCAACTTTGGTCAAAATGGTCAATCCTTGACCCAATGACAAACCCATTGTCCCAATTGGTTAACTTTTCACCAAAATATATACTCTAGTGAAAATATTCATTCCTTGACCCAATAGCCATCCCATTGCCCAATAAGTCAAATTTTGACAAAAATGTCAATTTTAGTCAAAATAGTCACTTTTTGTCCTAATAAACATCCCATTGACCAAATAGGTAATCATTTAACCAAAACGTTAACTTTGGTCGAAATGATCAATTTCTGACCCAATAACCACCCCATTGAACCAATGGGTGAACTTTTGACCAAAAATTAAATTTTGGTCAAAATAGTCAATTTTTGACTGAATGATAATTTATTGACCCAATAAGTCAATCTCTGACCAAAAAGTCAACTTCGGTCAAAATGGTCAATCTTTAACCTAATGACCAACCTATTGACTGAATAAGTCAACTTTTGACCAAAAAGTCAAGTTTGGTCAAAATGGTTAGTTCCTGACCCAGTGACCAAACCCTTGACCAAAATAGGTCAACTTTTGACCAAAAAGTCAACTTTAGTCAAATTGGTCAATTTCTTACCTAATGACCACCCCCATTAACCTAGTGGGTCAAATTTTGACCAAAATTCAATTTTGGTCAATAAAAGCAATTTTTGACCTAATTACCATTTATTGACACAATAAGTCAATCTCTGACCAAAAATTCAACTTTGGTCAAAATGATCAATCTATGAACCAATGACAAATCCATTGACCCAAGTGGTCAAATTTTGACCAAAAAGTCGACTTTGATCAAAATGGTCAATTTTTGACCCAATGACCAAAAAATTAACCTAATATGTCAATTTTGACCAAAAAATCAACTTTGGTCAAATTGGTCAATCCTTGACCCAATGACCAACCCACTGTCCTGATAGGTTAATATTTGACCAAAAGTCCATTTTGGTCAAATTAGTCAATTTTTTTGACTTAATGACCAATTATTGACCCAATAAGTCAATCTCTTTCCAAAAATATTAACGTTGGTCAAAATGATCCAGCCTTAACCTAATGACCAACCCATTGACCCTATGAGTCAACTTTTGACCAAAAAGTCAACTTTGGTAAAAAAGATCAATCCTTGACCCTATGACCAACACCTTGACCAAATATGTCAACTTTTGACTAAAAAGTCAAGTTTGGTCAAAATGGTCAATTTCGACCTGATGACGTACCCATTGACCCAAAAGGTCAACTTTTCGACCAAAAAGTCAACTTTTGTCAAAATGGTCGATCCTGGACCCAATGAATCGCTCGTTGATACAATAGTCGACTTTTGAAAAAAAGTCGACTTTGGTCAAAATGGTCGATTTCTGATCTAATGACCACCCCGTCATTGACCTAATAGGTCGACTTTTACTAAAAATTCAATTTTAGTGAAAATAGTCGATTTTTCACTTAATGACCAATTATTGACCGAATAAGTCAACCTCTCACCAAAAAGTCAACTTTGGTCAAAATGGTCGATCCTCGACCCGATGACCAACCCATCGACCCAACAGGTCAACTTTCGACCAACAAGTCAACAATGGTCAAAATGGTCAACCTTTGACCCAATGACACAGTAGATTAACATTTGGTCAAACAGCAATTTTTGTCAAAAAAGTCAATTTTTGACCAAATGACCACCAATTGATCAAATGTATGAACTTTGACAAAAAAGTCAACTTTGGTCAAAATAATCAATTTCTGACCCAATGACCAAACCATTAACCCAATAGGTCAACTTTTGACCAAAAAGTCAACTTTGGTAAAAATGGTTAATCCTTGACCCGATGACCAACCCGTTAACCCAATAGGTCAACTTTTGACCAAAAAGTCAACCTTAGTCAAAATGGTCAATCCTTGACCCTATGACTAACCCATTGACCCAATAAGTAAACTTTTGATCAAAAATTCGATTGTGGTCAAAATAGTCGATTTTTAGCCTCATCGACCAATTATTGACCCGATAAGTCAATTTATGACCAAAAAGTCAACTTTGGTCAAAATTGTCAATCCTTGACCCAATGACAACCCCGTTGACCCAATTGGTCAACTTTTGACCAAAATATAAACTTTCGTAAAAATGTTCATTCCTTGCCCCAATGACCATCCCATTGCCCAATAAGTCAAATTTTGACCAAAAAGTCAATTTTTGATAAAATGGTCAATTTCTGACCCAATAACCAACTCATTAACCTAATAGGTCAACTTTAGACCAAAAAGACAACATTGGTCAAAATGTTCAATCCTTGACCTAATGACTAACCCATTGACCTAATAGGTCAACTTTTGACCAAAAAGTTAATTTTGGTAAAAAAACGTTAATCCTTGACCCAATGACCAACCCATTGACACATTAGGTCAACTTTTGACCCAAAAGTCAATTTTGGTCAAAATAGTCAATTTTTTCTATTGACTCGCCCATTGACCGAATAGAGTTAACATTTGACAAAAAGTCATGTTTGGTCGAGATGGTCGATTTCTTATCCGATGACCAACCTATTGACCCGATAGTTCAACTTTTGACAAAAAGTCGACTTTGGTCAAAATGGTCGATTTCTACGACGAATGACCACCTAATTGACCCAATGGGTCAACTTTTGACCAACATACAATTTTGGTCAAAATAATCAATTTTTGACCGAATGACCAATTATTGACCCAATAAGTCAATCTCTAACGAAAAAGTCAACTCTTGTTGAAATGGTCAATCTTTGACCCGAAAAGTCGACTTTGGTCAAAATGGTCGATCTTCGACCTGATAAGCGACCAATTGACCCAATAGATCAACTTTTGACCAAAAAATCAATTTTAGTCCAAATGTTTAATCCTTGACCCAATGACCAACCCATTGACCAAATAGGTCAAATTTTGACCAAAAAATTAATTTGGTCAAAATATTCAATCCTTGACCCAATGACCAACCCATTAACCCAATAGGTCAACTTTTGACTAAAAAGTCAATTTTGGTCAAAATAGTCAATTTTTTACCTAATGACCACCCCATTGACCCAATTGGTCAACTTTTCACAAAAAAGTCAAGTTTGGTCAAAATGGTCAATTACTTATCCGATGACCATGCCATTGACCCAATAAATCAACTTCTGACAAAAAGTCAACTTCGGTCAAAATGGTCAATTTCTGACATAATGACCACCGAATTGACCCAATGGGTCAACATTTGATCACATATACAATTTTGGTCAAAATAATCATTTTTTGACCGAATGACCAATTATTGACCCAATAAGTCAATCTCTGACCAAAAAGTCAACTTTCGTCGAATGGTCAATCTTTGAACCACTAACCAACCCATTGACTCAATAGGTCAACTTTCGACCAAAAAGTCAACTTTTGTCAAAATGGTCAATCCTTGACCCAATGACCAACCAATTGACCCATTATTTCAACTTTTGACCAAAAAGTCAACTTTGGTCGAAATGATCAATCTTTAACCCAATCAAAAACCCATTGACCAAACAGGTCAAATTTTGACAAAAAGTCAACTTTCATCAAAATAGTTAATTTATGGCAATGACCAACAAATTGACCCAAAATGCCAACTTTTGACCAAAAAGTTAACTTCGGTCAAAATGGTCAATCCTTGACCCAATGACCAACCCATTGACCCAATTGGTCAACTTTTGACCAAAAGTGAACTTTAGTCAAAATAATAAATCCTTGACACAATGACCGATCCATTGACACAATAGGTCAACTTTTGACCAAAAAGTCAATTTTGGTCAATATAGTCAATTTTTGACCTAATGGCCGCCCTGTTGACCCAATAGGTTAACTTTTGACCAAAAAGTCATCTTTGGTCAAAATAGTCAATTTCTAACCCAATGACCACCACATTGACCTAATGGGTCAACTTATGAAAAAATTTTAATTTTAGTGAAAATGGTCAATTTTTGACCTAATGACCTCTTATTAACCCAATAAGTCAATCTCTGACCAAAAAGTCAATTTTGGTCAAAATGGTTAATCCTTGACCCAATGACCAACCCATTGACCTAATAGGTCAACTTTTGACCAAAAAGCCAACTATAGTCAAAATGGTCAGCCTTTGACCCAATGACACAATAGATCGACCTTTGACTAATAAGCAATTTTGGTCAAAATAGTCAATTTTTGCACTAATGACCACCGATTGACTCGATATGTTAACTTGACCAAAAGTCGAGTTTAGTTAAAATGGACAATTTTTGACCATATGACCAACCCATTGGCCTAATAGGTTAACTTTTGACCAAAAAGTCAACTTTTGTCAAAAAAGTCAATCCTTGACCCAATGATGAACCCATTATCCCAGTAGGTCAACTTTTGACCAAAAAGTCAATTTTGTTCAAAATAGTAAATTTTTTACCTAATGACCACCCCATTGACCCAATTTGCCAACTTTTCACAAAAAAGTCAAGTTTGGTTAAAAAGGTCGATTACTTATCTAATGACCAACCCATTAACCCAATAGGTCAACTTCTGACAAAAAGTCAACTTTGGTCAAAATGGTCAATTTTTTACATAATGACCACAGAATTGACCTAATGGGTCAACTTTTTACCAAAAATACAATTTGGATCAAAGTAATCAATTTTTGACCGAATGACCAATTATTGCCCTAATAAGTTAACTTTCGACGAAAAAATCAACTTAGGTCGAAATGATCAATCTTTGATCCAATGACCAACCCATTGACCCAAGAGGTCAACTTTTGACCAAAAAGTCAACTTTGGTCAAAATGGTCAATCCTTGACCTAATAACCAACCCATTGACCCATAATTTCAACTTTTGACCAAAAAGTCAACTTTGGTCAAAATGATCATTCTTTCACCCAATGAAAAACCCATTGACCCAACAGGTCAAATTTTTACCAAAATGTCAATTTTGATAAAAAATGGTCAATTTATGACCCAATGAACAACTACTTGACCCAATATGTCAACTTTTGACAAAAAATTCAACTTCGATCAAAATGGTCACTCCTTGACCCAATGACCAACACATTGACGCAATCGGTTAACTTTTGACCAAAAAGTGAACTTTAGTCAAAGTAATAAATTTTGACACAATGACCAATCCATTAACACAATAGGTCAACTTTTGACAAAAAGTCAATTTTGGTTAATAAAGTCAATTTTTTACCTAATGACCGCCCTGTTGACCCAATAGGTTAACTTTTGACCAAAAAGTTAACTTTGGTCAAAATAGTCGATTTCTGACCCAATGACCACCCCATTGACCCAATGGGTAAACTTATTACAAAAAATACAATTTTAGTGAAAATAGTTAATTTTTGACCTAATGACTACTTATTGACCTAATAAGTCAACCTCTGGCCAAAAAGTCAACTTGGTCAAAATGGTCAATCCTTGACCCAAAGAACAACCCATTGACCCAATAGGTCAACTTTTGACCAAAAATTTAACTATAGTCAAAATGGTCAACCTTTTATCCAATAACACAATAGATCAACCTTTGACCAAAAATCAATTTTGGTCAAAATAGTAAATTTTTGACCTAATGACCACCCAATTGACCCAAGATATCAACATTGACCAAAATGTCGACTTTTGCTAAAATGGCCAATTTTTGACTAAATGACCAACCCATTGGCCCAATAGTTGATTTTTGACCAAAAAGTCAACTTTTATCAAAATGGTCATTTCTTGACCCAATGACCAACCCCTTGACTTAACATGTCAACTTTTGACCAAAAATTCACATTTTTACCTAATAACCAACCCATTGACCCAATAAGTCAACTTTTGACCAAAAAGTCAATTTTGGTCAAAATAGTCAATTTTTTACCTAATGACCACCCCGTTGACCCAATAGGTCAAGATTTAAAAAAATCAAGTTTGATCAAAATGGTCGATTTCTTATCCAATGACCAGCCCATTAACCCAATTGGTCAACTTCTGACAAAAAAGTCAACTTTGGTCTAAATGGTCAATTTCTTACAGAATGACCACCTAATTAACCCAATGGGTCAACTTTTGACCTATAATATAATTTTGGTCAAAATATTCAATTTTGACCGAATGACCAATTATTAACTCAATAAGTCAATCTCGACCAAAAGTCAACTTTGGTCGAAATGGTCAATCTTTGACCCAATGACCAACCCATTGACCCAATAGGTTAACTTTTGACCAGAAGTTAACTTTGGTTAAAATGGTCAATCCTTGACCCAGTGAGCATCCAATTGACCCCATAGGTCAACTTTTGACCAAAAAGTCAATTTTAGTCAAAACGGTCAATCCTTGACCTAATAAACAACTCATTGACCCAATAGGTCAACTTTTGACCCAAAAAGTTAATTTTGGTCAAAATAATCAATCCTTGACCCAATGACCAACCCATTAACCCAATAGGTCAACTTCTGACAAAAAAGTTAATTTTGGTCAAAGTAATTAATTTTTTACCTAATGACCACCCCATTGACCCAATAGGTCATGATTTCAAAAAAAAGTCAAGTTTGGTCAAAATGGTCAATTACTTATCAAATTACCAACCCATTGATCCTATAGAGTCAACTTCGACCAAAAATACAATTTGGGTCTAAATAATCAATTTTTGACCCAATGACCAATTATTGACCCAATAAGTTAATCTCTGACCAAAAAGTCAACTTTGGTCGAAATGGTCAATCTTTGACCAATTGACCAACCCATTGACCCATTAGGTTAACTTTTGACAAAAAAGTCAACTTTGGTCAAAATGGTCAATCTTTAACCCAATGATAAACCCATTGACCCAACAGTTCAAATTTTGACCAAAAACTCAACTTTGATCAAAATTGTTAATTTCTGACCCAATGACCAACAAATTGACCCAATATGTCAACTTTTGACCAAAAAATCAACTTTGGTCAAATTGGTCAATCCTTAACCTATTGACCAACCCATTGTCCCAATAGGTCAATATTGGCCAAAAAGTCCATTTTGGTCAAATTAGTTAATTTTGACCTAATGACCAATTATTGACCCAACAAGTCAATCTCTTTCCAAAAGTTAACTTTGAGTCAAAATGATCAATCCATGACCCAATGACCAACCTATTAACCCAATTGGTCAACTTTTGACCAAAACATCAACTTTGGTAAAAATGGTCAATCCTTGACCCTATGACCAACCCATTGACCCAATATGTCAACTTTTGACTAAAAACTCAAGTTTGGTCAAAATGGTTAATTTTTGACCCTATTACCAACCCATTTACCCAATAGGTCATCTTTTGAACAAAAAGTCACCTTTGTTCAAAATGGTTAATTTCTGACACAATGACCACCCCATTGATCCAATGGGTCGATTTTGACCAAAAATTTAATTTTGGTCAAAATAATCAATTTTTGGCCGAATGACTAATTATTAACCCAATAAGTCAATCTCTGACCAAAAAGTCATGTTTGGTCAAAATGGTCAATACTTGACCCGATAAGTCAACTTTTGACCAATAAGTCAACTTTAGTCAAAATGGTCAATCCTTGACCCAATGACCAACCCATTGGCCCAATAGGTCAACTTTTGACAAAAAAACACTTTTGTCAAAATAGATAATTTCTGACCTAATGACCACCCAATTGACCTAATAGGTCAACTTTTGTCAAAATGGTCAATTTCTGACCCAATGACCAACCCATTGACCCAACAGGTCAACTTTTGACAAAAAGTCAAATTTGGTCAAAATGGTCAATCCTTGACCCAATAACCAACCCACTGACCCAATAGGTCAACTTTTAACCGAAAAGCAAATTTTAAACAAAATTTTCAATTTTTGACCTAATGACCACCCCATTGACCCAAAAGGTCAACCTTTGAGCAAAAAGTCAACTTTAGTTAAAATGATAAATTTTTTACCAAATGACCAACCCATTGACCTAATAGGTCAACTTTTGACCAAAAAGTTAGCTTTAGTCAAAATGGTCAATCCTTGACCCGAAGCCAAACCATTGACCCATTAGATCGACTTTTGACAAAAAATCAACTTTTGTTAAAATGGTCGATCCTCGACCCAATGACCAACCTATTAACCCATTATTTCAACTTTTGACCAAAAAGATAACTTTGGTTAAAATGGTCAATCTTTAACCAATGATAAAGCCTTTGACCCAACAAGTCGAATTTTGACAAAAAAGTCAACTTTGATCAAAATGGTCACTTTATGACCCAATGACCAACTAATTGACCCATTATGTCAATTTTCGACTAAAAATTCAACTTCGATCAAAGTAGTCCGTCCTCGACCCAATGACCAATTCTTTGACCCAATTATTTAACTTTTCACCAAAAAGTAAACTTTAGTCAATATATTAAATCCATGACACAATGACCAACCCAGTGACATAATAGGTCAACTTTTGACCAAGAAGTCAATTTTGGTCAATATAGCAAATTTTTTACCTAATGACCACCCCGTTGACCCAATAGGTTAACCTTTGACCAAAAAGTTAACTTTGGTCAAAATAGTCAATTCGACCCGATGACTGACCCCATTGACCCATTGGATCAACTTTAGATAAAACATTTAATTTTGGTGAAAATAGACAATTTTTGACCTAATGACCAATTATTGACACAATAAGTAAACCTCTGACCAAAATGTCAACTTTTGTCAAAATGGTCAATCCTTGACCCAATGACCAACCCATTGACCCAACAGGTTAACTTTTGACCAAAAAGTAAATTATGGTCAAAATGGTCAAACTTCGACCCAATGACACAGTCGATCAACCTTTGACCAATTAGCAATTTTGGTCAAAATAATCAATTTTTGACCTAATGACCACCCAATTGACCCAATATGTCAACTTTGACCAAAAAGTTGACTTTGGTAAAAATGGTCAATTTCTGACCCAATGACCAACCCATTGACTCAATATGTCAACTTTTGACAAAAAAGTTAACTTTTGTAAAAATGGCCAAACCATGACTCGATGACCAACCCATTGAACCAATAGGTCAACTTTTGATCAAAAAGTCAACTTTGGTCAAAAAGGTCAATCCTTGACCCAATGACCAACTATGTACCCGATAGGTCAACTTTAAAAAAAAATTCAATTTTGGTTAAAGTAGTAAAATTTTGACCTACTGACCAATTATTGATCCAATAAGTTAATCTCTGGCCAAAAAGTCAACTTTGGTCAAAATGGTCAATCCTTGACCCAATGATAAACCCATTGTCCCAATTGGTTAACTTTTCACCAAAATATATACTCTAGTGAAAATATTCATTCCTTGACCCAATAGCCATCCCATTGCCCAATAAGTCAAATTTTGACAAAAAAGTCAATTTTGGTCAAAATAGCCAATTTTTGACCTAATAAACATCCCATTGACCAAATAGGTAATCTTTTGACCAAAAAGTCAACTTTGGTCGAAATGGTCAATTTCTTCCCCAATGAGCACCCCGTTGAACCAATGGGTGAACTTTTGACCAAAAATTCAATTTTGGTCAAAATAGTCAATTTTTGACCTAATGACAATTTAATGACCCAATATGTCAATCTCTGACCAAAAAGTCAACTTCGGTCAAAATGGTCAATCATTAACCTAATGACCAACCTATTGAATGAATAAGTCAACTTTTGACCAAAAAGTCAAGTTTGGTCAAAATGGTTAGTTCCTGACTCAATGACCAAACCCTTGACCAAATAGGCCAACTTTTGACCAAAAAGTCGACTTTGAGTCGAATTGGTCGATTTCTTACCTAATGACCACCCCCATTTACCCGAGTGGATCAAATTTTGACCAAAATTCAATTTTGGTCGATAAAATCAATTTTTGACCTAATTACCATTTATTGACACAATAAGTCGATCTCGACCAAAAATTCGATTTTGGTCGAAATGATCAATCTATGAACCGATGACAAATCCATTGACCGAGAGATCAAATTTTGACCAAAAAGTCGACTTTGATCAAAATGGTCAATTTTTGACCCAATGACCAACAAATTAACCTAATATGTCAATTTTGACCAAAAAATCAACTTTGGTCAAATTGGTCAATCCTTGACCCAATGACCAACCCACTGTCCCAATAGGTTAATATTTGACCAAAAGTCCATTTTGGTCAAATTAGTCAATTTTTTTGACTTAATGACCAATTATTGACCCAATAAGTCAATCTCTTTCCAAAAAAGTTAACGTTGGTCAAAATGATCCATCCTTAACCTAATGACCAACCCATTGACTCATAAGTTAACTTTTGACCAAAAAGTCGACTTTGGTAAAATGATCGATCCTCGACCCTATGACCGACACCTTGACCAAATATGTCGACTTTTGACTAAAAAGTCAAGTTTGGTCAAAATGGTCGATTTCTGACCTAATGACGTACCCATTAGACCCGAAAGGTCGACTTTTGACCAAAAAGTCAACTTTTGTCGAAATGGTCGATCCTTGACCCAATGAATCGCTTCGTTGATACAATAGTCGACTTTTGAAAAAAAAGTCGACTTTGGTCGAAATGGTCGATTTCTGATCTAATGACCACCCCGTTGACCTAATGGGTCGACTTTTACTAAAAATTCGATTTTGGTGAAAATAGTCGATTTTGGCCTAATGACCAATTATTGACCCAATAAGTCGACCTCTCACCAAAAAGTCGACTTTGGTCGAAATGGTCGATCCTTGACCCAATGACCAACCCATTGACCCGATAGGTCGACTTTTGACCAAAAAGTCGACAATGGTCGAAATGATCAACCTTTGACCTAAATGACACAATATATTAACATTTGGTCAAATGTAATTTTTGTCGAAAAAGTCAATTTTTGACCGAAATGACCACCAATTGATCCAATATATCGACTTTGACCGAAAAGTCGACTTTGGTCAAAATAATCAATTCTCGACCCAATGACCAACCCATTAACCCAAAAGGTCAACTTTTGACCAAAAAGTCAACTTTGGTCAAAAATGGTCAATCCTTGACCCAATGACCAACCCATTAACCCAATAGGTCAACTTTTGACCAAAAAGTCAACCTTAATCAAAATGGTCAATCCTTGAACCTATGACTAACCCATTGACCCATAAGGTAAACTTTTGATCATAAATTCAATTGTGGCCATAATAGTCAATTTTTAGCCTACTGACCAATTATTGACCCGATAAGTTAATTTCTGACCAAAAAGTCAACTTTGGTCAAAATTGTCAATCCTTGACCCAATGACAACCCCGTTGACCCAATTGGTCAACTTTTGACCAAAATATAAACTTTCGTAAAAATGTTCATTCCTTGCCCCAATGACCATCCCATTGCCCAATAAGTTAAATTTTGACCAAAAAGTCAATTTTGGTCAAAATAGTCAATTTTTGACCTATTAAACATCCCATTGACCAAATAGGTAATCTTTTGACCAAAAAGTCAACTTTGGTCGAAATGGTTAATTTCTGACCCAATGACCACCCCGTTAACCCAATGGGTGAAATTATGACATAATGACCCATTACTTATCCAATGACCCATCCATTGACCCAATAGGTCAACTTCTAACAAAAAGTCAACTTTGGTCAAAATGGTCAATTTCTGACATAATGACCACTCAATTGACCCAATTGGTCAACTTTTGACCAAAAATACAATTTAGGTCAAAATAATCAATATGTCAACTTTTGACCAAAAAATCAACTTTGGTCAAATTGGTCTATCGTTGACCTAATGACCAACCCATTGTCCCAATAGGTCAATATTTGACCAAAAAGTCCATTTTGGTCAAATTAGTTAATTTTTTGACATAATGACCAATTATTGACCAAATAAGTCAATCTCTTTCCAAAAAGTAAACTTTGGTAAAAAAGATCAATCCTTGACCCAATGACCATCCCACTAACCCAATAGGCCAACTTTTAACAAAAAAGTCAACTTTGGTAAAAATGGTCAATCCATGACCCAATGACCAACCCATTGACTCAACATGTCAACTTTTGACTAAAATGTCGAATTTGGTCGAAATGGTCGATTTTTCGACCCAATGACTAGCCCATTTACCTCGATAGGTCATCTTTTGAACAAAAAGTTAACTTTGATCAAAATGGTCGATTTCGACACAATGATCACCCCATTGACCCGATGGTTCGATTTTTGACAAAAATTCGATTTCGGTCAAAATAATCAATTTTTGACTGAATGACTAATTACTGACCCAATAAGTCAATGTCTGACCAAAGAGTCAAGTTTGGTCAAAATGGTCAATACTTGACCCAATAGGTCAACTTTTGACCAATAAGTTAACTTTAGCCAAAATGGTCAATCCTTGACCCAATGACAACCCCATTGATCCAATAAGCCAACTTTTGACAAAAAAATCACTTTCTGTCAAAATAGAGAATTTTTGACTTAATGACCACCCAATTGACATAATAGGTCCACTTTTGTTAAAATGGTCAATTTCTGACCCAATGACCAACCCATTGACCCAATAGGTCAACTTTTGACAAAAAGTCAAATTCGGTCAAAATGGTTAATCTTTGACCCAATGACCAACCGATTGACCAAATAGGTCAACTTTTAACCAAAAAACAAACTTTGGTCAAAATTTTATATTTTTGACTTGATGTCCACCCCATTGACCCAATAGGTTAACCTTTGAGCAAAAAGTTAACTTTGGTGAAAATGGTCAATTTTTTTACCAAATGACCAACCCATTGACCAAATAGGTCAAGTTTTGACCAAAAAGTCAACTTTGGTCAAAATGGTCAATCCTTGACCGAATGACCAACCCATTGACCCATTAGGTCAACTTTTAACCAAAAAGTCAATTTTTGTCAAAAATAGTCAATTTCTAACCCAATGACCTGCCCATGAACCCAATAGGTAAACTTTTGACCAAAAAGTCAACTTTTGTCAAAATGGTCAATCTTTGACCCAATGACCAACCCATTGACCCATTATTTCAACTTTTGACAGAAAAGTCAACTTTGGTCAAAATGCTCAATCTTTAATCTAAAGATAAACCCATTGACCCAACAGGTCAAATTTTGACAAAAAGTCAACTTTGGTCGAAATGGTTAATTTATGACCCAATGACCAATAAATTGACCCAATTTGTTAACTTTTGACTAAAAAGTCAACATCGATTAAAATGGTCAATCCTTGACCCAATGACCAACCCATTGACCCAATTGGTCAACTTTTGACCAAAAAGTGAACTTTAGTCAATATAGTAAATCCATGACACAATGACCAACCCATTGACACAATAGGTCAACTTTTGACCAAAAAGTTAATTTTGGTCAATATAGTCAATCTTTGACACAATGGCCGCTCTGTTGACCTAATATGTCAACTTTTGACCAAAAAGTCATCTTTGGTCGAAATAATCGATTTCTGACTCGATGAGTCACCCCATTGACCCAATCGAGTCAACTACTCGACAAAAAGTCAACTTTGGCGAAAATAGTCAATTTTTGACCTAATGACCGATTATCGACCTAATAAGGCGACCTTCGACCAAAAAGTGAACTTTGGTCGAAATGGTCGATCCTTGACCCGATGACTGATCCCATTGACGCGATGAGTCGACTTTTTACCCAAAAAGTAAACTATGGTCAATATAGTCAACCTTTGACCCGAATGACACGATAGATCGACCTTCGACCAAAAGCGATTTTGGTCGAATAGTCGACTTTGACCTAATGACCACCCACTTGACCCAATATGTCAAATTTGACCAAAAAGTCCACTTGGGTCAAAATGGTCAATTTCTAACCCAATGACCAACCCATTGACCCAAAAGGTCAACTTTTGACCAAAAATTCAACATTAGTAATAATGGTTAATCCTTGACCCGATGACCAACCAATTGACCCAATAGGTCAGCTTTGACCAAAAAGTCAACTTTGGTCAAAATGGTCATTCATCGACCTAATGACCTACCCATTGACCCAATAGGTCAACTTTTGAGCTAAAAATTAATTTTGGTCAAAATAGCTAATTTTTGACCTAATGACCAATTATTGACCCAATAAGTCAATCTCTGACCAAAGAGTCAACTTTGGTCAAAATGGTCAATCCTTGACCCAATTGGTTAACTTTGGTCAAAATGTTCATTCCTTGACCCAATGACCATCCCATTGCCCAAATTGTCAATTTTAGTTAAAATAATCAATTTTTGTCCTAATAAACATCCCATTGACCAAATAGGTAATCTTTTAACCAAAAAAGTTAACTTTGGTCGAAATGGTTAATTTCTGACCCAATAACCACCCCGTTGAACCAATGGGTGAACTTTTGACCAAAAATTCAATTTTGGTCAAAATAGTCAATTTTTGACCGAATGACAATTTATTGGCCCAATAAGTCAATCTCTGACCAAAAAGTCAACTTCGGTCAAAATGGTCAATCATTAACCTAATGACCAACCTATTGACTGAATAAGTCAACTTTTGACCAAAAAGTCAAGTTTGGTCAAAATGGTTGAGCCTCGACCCAATGACCAAACCTCGACCAAATAGTCAACTTTCGACCAAAAAGTCAACTTTAGTCAAAATGGTCAATTTCTTACCTAATGACCACCCCCATTGACCTAGTGGGTCAAATTTTGACCAAAATTCAATTTTGGTCAATATAATCAATTTTTGACCTAATTACCAATTATTGACACAATAAGTCAATCTCTGACCAAAAATTCATCTTTGATCAAAATGGTCAATCTTTCTCCCAATGACAAATTCATTGACCCAACAGGTCAAATTTTGACCAAAAGTCAACTTTGATCAAAATGGATCTTTTACCCAATGACCAACAAATTGACCCAATATGTTAAATTTTGACCAAAAAATTAACTTTAGTCAAATTGGTCAATCCTTGACCCAATGACCAACCCACTATCCCAATAGGTCAATATTTGACCAAAAAGTCAACTTTGGTCAAAATGATCCATCCTTAACCTAATGACCAACACATTGACCTAATAAGTCAACTTTTGACCAAAAAGTTAACTTTGGTAAAAATAGTCAATCCTTGACCCTATGACCCCATTGAACCAATATGTCAACTTTTGACTAAAAAGCTAAGTTTTGTCGAAATGGTCAATTTCTGACCCAATGACCTACCCATTGACACAATAGGTCAACTTTTGACCAAAAATTTTACTTTTTTCAAAATGGGCAATCCTTGACCCAATGACCGACCCGTTGAAACAATAGTCAACTTTTGAGCAAAAAGTCAACTTTAGTCAAAATGATCAATTTCTGAGCCAGTGACCACCCCATTGACCCAATGGGTCAACTTTTGACATAAATTTCAATTTTGGTTAAAAAAGAAAATTTTTTGCCTAATGACCAAGTATTGACCGAATAAGTAAATCTCTGATCAAAAAGTCAACATTGGTCAAAATGGTTAAACCTTGACCCAACGACCAACCCATTAACCCAATAAGTCAGTCAACTTTTGACCAAAAAGTCAACTTTGGTTAAAATGATCAATCCTTGACCCAATGACCAACCATTGACCCAATAGGTCAACTTTTGAAAAAAAAGTCAATTTTGGTCAAAATAGTCAATTTTTGACCTAATGACCACCCATTGACCAAATAGGTCCACTTTTGACCAAAAAGTCAACGTTGGTCAAAATGTTTAATTTCTGACCCAATGACAAAACCATTAATCCAATAGGTCAACTTTTGTTCAAAACTAAACTTTGGTAAAAAATGGTCAATTCCTGACCTGATGACCAACTCATTGACCCAATAGGTCTGCTTTTGAACAAAAAGTCAATTTTTAACAAAATAGCCAATTTTTGACCTAATAACCAATTATTGACCCAATATGTCAATCTCTGACCAAAAAGTCAACTTTGGTCATAGCGGTCAATCCTTGACCCAATGACTAACCCATTGCCTCAATAGGTTAACTTTTGACCAAAAAGTCAACTTTGGTCAAAATGGTCAATCGTTGATCCAATGAGCAACCCATTCACCCATTGTTTCAACATTTGACAAAAAAGTGAACTTTAGTCAAAATAGTCAATCCTTGACACAAAACCAACCCATTAACACAATAGGTCAGCTTTGAACAAAAATTTAATTTTGGTCAATAAAGTCAATTTTTGACTTAATGACCACCCCCTTGACCCAAAAGGTCAACTTTTGACCAAAAAGTTAACTTTGGTCAAAATGGTCAATTTCTGACCCAATGTTCACCCCATTGACATAATGGGTCAACTTTTAACCAAAAATTCAATTTTGCTGAAAATTGTCAATTTTTGACCAAATGAACAATTATTAACCCAATAAGTTAATCTCTGACAAAAAAGTCAACTTTAGTCTAAATGGTTAATCTTTGACCAAATAACCAACCCATTGACCTAATTGGTCAACGTTTTATCAAAAAGTGAACTTTGGATAAAATGGTCAATCCTTGACCCAATGTCCAACCCATTAACCCAATAAGTCAGTCAACTTTTGACTAAAAAGTCAACTTTAGTCAAAATGGTCAATCCTTGACCCAATGACCAACCCATTGACCCAATAGGTCAACTTTTGAAAAAAAAAGTGAATTTTGGTCAAAATAGTCAATTTTTGACCTAATGACCACCCATAAACCAAATAGGTCAACTTTTGACCAAATAGGTCAACTTTTAACCAAAAAGTCAGCTTTGGTCAAAAAGTTTAATTTCCGTCCCAATACAAAACCATTAATCCAATAGGTTAACTTTTGACTAAAACAAAACCTTGGTAAAAAAGGTTAATTCCTGACCTGATGACCAACTCATTGACCCAATACGTCTGCTTTTGAACAAAAAGTTAATTTTTGGTCAAAATAGTCAATTTTCGACCTAATGACCGTTTATCGATTCGATAAGTCGACCTTTGACCAAAAAGTCAACTTTGGTCATAGTGGTCAATCCTTGACCCAATGACTAACCCATTGCCCCAATAGATTAACTTTTGACCAAAAAGTCAGCTTTGGTCAAAATGGTCAATCCTTGACCCAAAGAGCAACCCATTCACCCAATATTTCAACATTTGACTAAAAAGTGAACTTTAATAAAAATAGTCAATCCTTGACATAAAACAAACCCATTAACCTAATGGGTCAACTTCTGACAAAAAAACTAATTTTGGTAAATAAAGTCAATTTTGGACTAAATGACCACTCAATTGATCCAAAAGGTCAACTTTTGACCAAAAAGTTAACTTTGGTCAAAATGGTCAATTTCTGACCCAATGACCACCCCATTGACCTAATGGGTCAACTTTCGACCAAAAATTTAAATTTGGGGAAAATTGTCAATTTTTTACCGAATAAACAATTATTAACCCAATAAGTCAATCTCTGACCAAAAAGTCAACTTTGGTCGAAATGGTCAATCTTTGACCCAATAACCAACCCGTTGACCTAATTGGTCAACTTTTTATCAAAAAGTCAACTTTGGTTAAAATGGTCTATCCTTGACCCAATGATGAACCGCCATCGACCCAATTGGTCGAACTTTTCGACCAAAATATAAACTTTGGTTCGAAATATTCATTCCTTGATCAGAATGACTGATCCCATCGCTCTGACAAGTCAAATTTTGATGAAAAGTCAACTTTGGTCAAAATAGTTAATTTTTGACCTAATAAACATCTTATTGACCAAATAGGTAATCTTTTGACCAAAAAGTCAACTTTGGTCGAAATGGTCAATTTCTGACCCAATGATCACCCCGTTGAACCAATGGGTGAACTTTTCAC
The DNA here is from genome assembly GCA_022702705.1 of Papilionanthe hookeriana x Papilionanthe teres. Taxonomy (NCBI): domain Eukaryota; kingdom Viridiplantae; phylum Streptophyta; class Magnoliopsida; order Asparagales; family Orchidaceae; genus Papilionanthe; species Papilionanthe hookeriana x Papilionanthe teres. Next base: position 169,385,722 of record CM040424.1, read on the forward strand.
CAAAAATTTAATTTTGGCCAAAATAGTCAATTTTTAACCAAATGATAGTTTATTGACCCAATAAGTCAATCTCTGACAAAAAAGCCAACTTTGGTCAATATGGTCAATCAATGACCTTATGACCAACCCATTGACCAGTAGGTCAACTTTTGACCATAATATAAACTTTGGTCAAAATATTCATTCCTTGACCCAAGGAGCATCCCATTGTCCAATAAGTCAAATTTTGACCAAAAAGTCAATTTTTGGCTAAAATAGTCAATTTTGACCTAATAAACATTCCATTGACTAAATAGGTAATCTTTTGACCAAAAAGTCAACTTTGGTCAAAATGGTTAATTTCTGACCCAATGACCACCCCGTTGAACCAAAGGGTGAACTTTTGACCAAAAATTCAATTTGGGTCAAAATTGTTAATTTTTGATCAAATAACAATTTATTGACCTAATAAGTCATTCTCTGACCAAAAAGTCAACTTCGGTCAAAATGGTCAATCATTGACCTAATGACCAACCCATTGACCCAATAGTTTAACTTTTGACGAAAAGTCAAGTTTGGTCAAAATTGTCAATTCCTGACCCAATGACCAAACCCTTGACCCAATACGTCAACTTTTGACCAAAAAGTCAACTTTGGTCAAAATAGTCAATTTCTGACCTAATGACCACCCCCATTGACCCAGTGGGTCAACTTTTGAGAAAAATTCAATTTTGGTCAATATAATCAACTTTTGACATAATTTCCAATTATTGACCCAATAAGTCAATCTCTGACCAAAAAGTCAACTTTGGTCAAAATGGTTAATCTTTGACCCAAAGACAAATCCATTGACCCAACAGGTTAAATTTTGACCAAAAAGTCAACTTTGATCAAAATGGTCAATTTCTGACCCAATGACCAACAAATTGACCCAATATGTCAAATTTTAACCAAAAAATCAACTTTGGTCAAATTGATCAATCCATCACCCAATGACCAACCTCTGTCATAATAGGTCAACATTTGATCAAAAAGTCAATTTTGGTCAAATTAGCCAACTTTTTGACTTAATGACCAATTGCTGACCCAAAAAATCAATCTCTTTCCAAGAAAACAACTTTGGTCAAAATGATCCATCTTAACCCAATGACCAACCCATTGACCCAATAAGTCAACTTTTAACCAAAAAGTCAACTTCGGTAAAAATGGTCAATCCTTGACCCTATGACCAACCCATTGACCCAATATGTCAACTTTTGACTAAAAAGTCAAGTTTGGTCAAAATGGTCAATTTCTGACCCAATGACCGAGCCATTGACCCAATAGATCAACTTTTGACCAAAAAGTTAACTTTTGCCAAAATGGTCAATCCTTAACCCAATGACCTGCCAGTTGATACAATAGTCAACTTTCGAGCAAAAAGTCAACTTTAGTCAAAATGGTCAATTTCTGACCCAATGACCACCCAGTTGACCCAACGAATCAACTTTTTACTAAAAAAATAAATTTTGGTGAAAATAGCCAATTTTTTACCTAATGACCAATTATCGACCCAATAAGTCAAGCTCGACTAAAAAGTTAACTTTGGTCAAAATGGTAAACCAACCTAACGACCAACCCATCGATCCAATATGTCAACTTTCGACCGAAAAGTCAACTATATGGTCAAAATTAATTAACCTTTGACCCAATGACACAATAGATAAAACTTTGATCATAAAAGCAATTTAGGTCAAAATAGTCAATTTTTGACCCTAACGACCACACAATTGATCCAATATGTCAACTTTGACCAAAAAGTCAACCTTGGTCAAAATGGTCAATTTCTGACCCAATGTCCAACCCATTAACCTAACAGTCGACCATTCGACCAAGAAGTCAACTTTGAAAAATGGTCAATCCGTCAGACTCGATGATCGAAACCTAGCATGCGATCACAATAGATCGATCTTGACTAAAAGATTCGACTTTAGTCAAAATGGTCAATCCTTGACCCAATGTCCAACCCATTGACCCAATATGTCAACTTTTGATCAAAAATTCAATTTTCGTCAAAATAGTCAATTTTTGACCTACTAACCAGTAATTGACCCTATAAGTCAATTTCTGACCTAAAAGTCAACTTTTGTCAAAATGGTTAATCCTTGACCCAATGACAAACCCGTTGACCCAATTGGTCAACTTTTGACCAAAATATAAACTTTGGTCAAAATGTTCATTCCTTGACCCAATGACCATCCCATTGCCCAATAAGTCAAATTTTGACCAAAAAGCCAACTTTGTTTAAAATGGTTAATTTCTGACACAATGACCACCCCATTGATCTAATGGGTAAATTTTTGACCAAAAATTCAATTTTGGTCAAAATAATCAATTTTGGACCAAATGACTAATTATTGACCCAATAGGTTAACTCTCGACCAAAAAGTCGAGTTTTGCTGAAATAGTCGATATTATGTCTAATTGAGTCAACTTTGTTGACAAAAAAAGACACTTTTTGGTCAAAATAGACAATTTACAGCCTAATGAGTATTGACCTAATTGACCTGCCAATAGGTCAACTTTGGTCAAAATGGTCAAATTGTGAAACAATGACCAACCCATTGACCCAATGGTCAACTTTTGACAAAAAATAAATTTTGGTCGAAATGGTCAATCCTCAGCTAATGACGATAACCTATCGACCCAATAGGTCAACATTTAACCAAAAAGCAAATTTTAAACAAAATTTTTAATTTTTGACCTAATGACCACCCCATTGACCCAATAGGTCAACCTTTGAGCAAAAAGTCAACATTAGTTAAAATAATAAATTTTTTACCAAATGACCAACTCATTGACCTAATATGTCAACTTTTGACGAAAAAGTCAGCTTTGGTCAAAATGGTCAATCCTTGACACAAAAATGAAACCATTGACCCATTAGGTTAACTTTTGACCAAAAAATCAACTTTTGTTAAAATGGTCAATCCTTGACCTAATGACCAACCCATTGACCCATTATTTCAACCTTTGACCAAAAAGACAATTTTGGTTAAAATGGTCAATATTTAGCCCAATGATAAACCCATTGACCCAAAAGATCAAACTTTGATTAAAAAGTTAACTTTGATTAAAATGGTCAATTTATGACCCAATGACCAATAAATTGAACAAATATGTCAACTTTTGACCAAAAATTCAACTTCGATCAAAATGGTCAGTCCTTGACCCAATGACCAACCCATTGACCCAATTATTCAACTTTTGACCAAAAAGTAAACTTTAGTGAATATAGTAAATCGATGACACAATGACCAACCTAGTGACACAATAGGTCAGCTTTTGACCAAGAAGTCAGTTTTGGTCAATATAGTCAATTTTTGACCTAATGACCTCCCCGTTGACCCAATAGGTCAACCTTTGACCAAAAAGTCAACTTTGGTCAAAATAGTCAATTTCTGACCCAATGACCACCCCATTGACCCAATGGATCAACTTTTGATAAAAAATTCAATTTTGGCGAAAACAGTCAATTTTGACCTAATGACCAATTATTGATACAATAAGTAAACCTCTGACCAAAAAGTCAACTTTTGTCAAAAGTGTCAGTCCTTGACCCAATGACCAACCTATTGACTCAATAGGTCAACTTTTGACCAAAAAGTAATTTATGGTCAAAATGGTCAACCTTCGACCCAATGACATTATAGATCAACCTTTGACCAAAAAGCATGTTTGTTCAAAATAGTTAATTTTTGACCAAATGACCACCCAATTGACCAAATATGTCAACTTTGACCAAAAAGTCGACTTTGGTAAAACTGGTCAATTTCTGACCTAATGACCAACCCATTGACTCAATAGGTCAACTTTTGACAAAAAAGTTAACTTTGGTAAAAATTGTCAATTCTTGACTCGATGACCAACCCATTGAACCAATAGGTCAACTTTTGACCAAAAAGTCAACTTTGGTCAAAATGGTCAATCCTTGACCCAATGACCAACCCATGTACCTGATAGAGTCGACTTTTAATCAAAAATTCAATTTTGGTCGAAGTAGTAAAATTTTCGACTCTACGACCAATTATTGATCCAATAAGTTAATCTCTGGCCAAAAAGCCAACTTTGGTCAAAATGACCAATCCTTGACCCAATGACAAACTCGTTGACCCAATTGGTCAACTTTTGACCAAAATATATACTTTGTTGAAAGTATTTATTCCTTGACACAATGACGATCCCATTGCCCAATAAGTCAAATTTTGACCAAAAAGTCAATTTTGGTCAAAATAGTCAATTTTTGACCTAATAAATATCTCATTAACCAAAAAGGTAATCTTTTGACCAAAAAGTAAACTTTGATCGAAATGGTCAATTTCTGACCCAATGACCACCCCGTTAAACAAATGGGTGAACTTTTGACCAAAAATTCAATTTTTGTCAAAATAGTCAATTTTTGACCTAATGACAATTTAATGACCCAATAAGTCAATCTCTGACCAAAAAGTCAACTTTAGTCAAAATGGTCAATCGTTGACCTAATGACCAACCCATTGATCCAATAAGTCAACTTTTGACAAAAAAGTTTAATTTGGTCAAAATGGTTAGTTCCTGACCCAATGACCAAACCCTTGACCAAATAGGTCATCTTCTGACCAAAAAGTCAACTTTAGTCAAAATGGTCAATTTCTGACCTAATGAGACCCAGTGGGTCAACTTTTGACGAAAATTCAATTTTGGTCAATATAATCAATTTTTGACCTAGTTACTAATTATTGACACGATAAGTCAATCAATGACCAAAAATTCAACTTTGGTTAAAATGGTCAATCTTTGACCCAATGATAAATCCATTGACCCAAGGGGTCAAATTTTGACCAAAAAATCAACTTTGATCAAAATGGTCAATTTTTGACCCAATGACCAACAAATTAGTCAAATTTTTGACCAAAAGGTTAATATTTGACCAAAAAGTCCATTTTGGTCAAATTAGTCAATTTTTTGACTTAATGACCAATTATTGACCTAATAAGTCAATCTCTTTCCAAAAAGTTAACGTTGATCAAAATTATCCATCCTTAACCCAATGACCAACCCATTGACCCTATACGTCAACTTTTGACTAAAAAGTCAACTTTGGTAAAAATGGTCAATCCTTAACCCTATGACCAACTCCTTGGCCAAATATGTCAACTTTGACTAAAAAGTCAAGTTTGGTCAAAATGGTTAATTTCTGACCCAATGACCTACCCATTGACCCAATTGGTCAACTTTTATCAAAATGATCAATCCTGGACCAAATGACCGGCTCGTTGATACAATAGTCAACTTTTAAGCAAAAAGTCAACTTTGGTAAATATAAGCAATTTCTAATCTAATGACCACCCCGTTGACCCAATGGGTCAACTTTTTACTAAAAATTCAATTTTTCGTGAAAATAGTCAATTTTTAGCCTAATGGCCAATTATTGACCCAATAAGTCAACCTCTGACCAAAAACTCAACATTAGTCAAAATGGTCAATCCTTGACCCAATGACCAACTGATTGACCCAATAGGTCAACTTTTAACCAAAAAGTCAACATTGGTCAAAAGGGTCAACCTTTAACTAATGACAAAATAGATCAACCTTTGGTCAAAAAGCAATTTTGGTCAAAAAAGTCAATTTTTGACCAAATGACCACCATTTGATCCAATATGTTAACTTTGACCAAAAAGTCAACTTTGGTCAAAATGGTCAATTTCTGACCTAATGACAAACCCATAAACCCAATAGGTCAACTTTTGACCAAAAAGTCAACTTTGGAAAAAATGGCTGACCTCTTACACTGATGATCAACCCAATTAACCCAATAGAGTCAGCTTTTAACAAAAAGTAAACTTTAGTCAAAATGGTCGATCCTTCACCCGATGACCTGACCCATCGACCCGATAGGTCAACTTTTGATCAAAAATTCAATTGTGTCAAAATAGTCGATTCTTGACCAATGACCGAGTATTGACCCGATAAGTCGATTTATGACCAAAAGTCTACTTTGGTCAAAATGGTCGATCCTTGACCAACAACGACACCTCGTTGACCCAATTGGTCAACTTTTGACCAAAATATAAACTTTTGTAAAAATGTTCATTCCTTGACCCAACGACCATCCCATTACCCAATAAGTCAAATTTTGTCCAAAAAGTCAGTTTTGGTCAAAATAGTTAATTTTTGACCTAATAAACATCCCATTGACCAAATAGGTAATCTTTTGACCAAAAAGTCAACTTTGGTCGAAATAGTCGATTTCGTACCAATGACCACCCCGATTGACCCAGCAGGGTAAAGTTTCGACATAATGACCCATTACTTATCCGATGACCCGGCCCATTGACCCAATAGGTCAACTTCTAACAAAAAGTTAACTTTGGTCAAAATAGTCAATTTCTAACATAATGACCACTCAATTAACCTAATGGGTCAACCTTGGACCAAAAATACAATTTAGGTCAAAATAATCAGTATGTTAACTTTTCACCAAAAAATCAACTTTGGTCAAATTAGTCAATCGTTGACCTAATGACCAACCCATTATTCCAATAGGTCAATATTTGACCAAAAAGTCCATCTTGGTCAAATTAGTCAATTTTTTTACCTAATGACCAATTATTGACAAAATAAGTCAATCTCTTTAAAAAAACTAAACTTTGTTCAAAATGATCAATCCATGAACCAATGACCATCCCATTGACCCAATAGGCCAACTTTTGACCAAAAAGTCAACTTTGGTAAAAAATGGTCAATCCTTGACCTAATGACCAACCCATTGACTCAACATGTCAACTTTTGACTAAAAAGTCAAGCTTGGTCAAAATGGTCAATTTCTGACCCAATGACCAACCCATTTACCCAATAGGTCATCTTTTGAACAAAAAGTCAACTTTAGTCGAAATGGTCGATCCTTGACCGATAACCAACCCATTGTTCAATAAGTTGACTTTTGACAAAAAATCACTTTTTGTCGAACAATAGAGAATACTTGACTAATGACCCGCATGATCGACCTATTAGGTCGACTTTTGTCAAAATGGTCGATTTTGACCCAATGACCAACCCATTGACCCAATAGGTCAACTTTTGACCAAAACATCAACTTTGGTAAAAATGGTCAATCCTTGACCCTATGATCACCCAATGACCCAATGACCAACCGATTGACCAAATAGGTTAACTTTTAACCAAAAAGCAAATTTTGGTCAAAATTTTTAATTTTTGGCTTCATGACCACCCCATTGACCCAATAGGTCAACCTTTGAGCAAAAAAGTCAACTTTGGTGAAAATGGTCGATTTTTTACCAAATGACCAACCCATTGACCTAATAGGTCAAGTTTTGGCCAAAAAGTCAACTTTGGTCAAAATGGCCAATCCTTGACCGAATGACCAACCCATTGACCCATTAAGTTAACTTTTAACAAATAAGTTAATTTTGGTTAAAATAGTCAATTTCTGACCCAATGATCTACCCATGAACCCAATAGGTCAACTTTTGACCAAAAATTTAACTTTTGTCAAAATAGTCAATCTTTGAGCCAATGACCAACCCATTGACCCAATATTTTAACTTTTGGCCAAAAAGTCAACTTTGGTCAAAATGGTCAATCTTTAACCTAATGATAAACCCATTGACCCAACAGGTCAAATTTTGACCAAAAAGTCAACTTTGATTAAAATGATTAATTTATGATCCAATGACCGGCAACATTGTCCGATATAGTCGACTTTCGACCAAAAAGTCAACTTTGGATCGAAAGGGTCGATCCTTGACCCAATTGACCCGGCCCATTGACCCAATTGGTCAACTTTTGACGAAAAAGTGAACTTTAGTCAATATAGTAAATCCATGACACAATGACCAACCCACTGACATAATAGGTCAACTTCTGACCAAAAAGTCAACTTTGGTAAAAAAAAGTCAATTTCTGACCCAATGACCACGCCACTGACCCAATTCGTCAACTATTGACAAATAATTCAATTTTGGTGAAAATAGTCAATTTTTGACTTAATGACCAATAACTGATCCAATAAGCAACCTCTAACCAAAAATTGAGCTTTGGTCAAAATGGTCAATCCTTGACCCAATGACCAACCCATTGACTCAATAGGTCAACTTTTGACCAAAAAGTAGACTATGGTCGAATATTATCGACCTTCGACCACGATGACCTGATAGATCGACCTTTGACTCAAAACAGCGATTTTGGTCGAAATAGTTAATTTTGACCTAATAATGTAATCGACCCAGAATATGTCAACTTTGACCAAAAGGTCTACCTAGGTCGAAGATGATCCGACTTAGACCCAATGACTAACCCATTGACCCAAAAGGTTAACTTTTGACCAAAATTCAACTTTGGTAAAATTGGTCAATCCTTGACCCGTTGCCAACCCATTGACCCAATAGGTCAGCTTTTCACCAAAAAGTCAACTTTGGTTAAAATAGTCGATTACTTGACCTAATGACCCACTGACTTGACCTAATAGTCGACTTTTGAGACAAAATCAATTTTGGTCAAAATAGCCAATTTCACCTACTGGCCAATTATCGACGATGAAGTCAATCGCCCGAACTAAAGTCGACTTTGGTGAAATCTGGCCGATCCGACCAATTAATTCAATGTTGGTCAAAATGTTCATTTCTTAACGCAATGAACATCCCATTGTCTAAAGTCGATTTTGTCAAAATAATTACGATTTTGTCCTAATAAACATCCCATTGACTAAAATGTAATCCTTCGACCCAAAAGTTAACTTCTGGGTCGAAATAGATCGATTTAACCGAATTACCCGTTGAACCAACAGTAAGCTCTCGACTGCAAAATTGAGTTGGGTAAAATACACGATATGACCGAATGATCGATTTATTAACCAAATAAGTTAATCTCGACTAAAAGTCAACTTTATCAAAATGGCCGATCATTAACACTGACACCGACTCCATTGACCGAATACATTTTGACCAAAAAGTCGAGTTGGTTAAACATTGTCAATTCGACGCTAATGAGCAACCCATTCACCTATTATTTAACATTTGACTAAAAAGTTAATCGTAGTCAAAATAGTCGATCCTTGACACAAAACCAGCCCATTAACAAAATAGAATCGACTTTTGCCACAAAATCAATTTTGGTCGATAAAGTCGATCTTACCTTGATGACCACGCTCATTGACCCAAAATGTCAACTTTTGACCAAAAAGTCAACTTTGGTCAAAATGGTCAATTTCTCACACAATTATCACCCCATTGACCTAATGGGTCAACTTTTGACCAAAAGTTCAATTTTGGTGAAAATTATCAATTTTTAACCGAATAAACAATTATTAACCCAATGTCAATCTCTGACCAAAAAGTCAACTTTGGTCGAAATGGTCAATCTTCGACCTGATAATGCAACCCATTGACCTAATTGATCGACTTTTTATCAAAAAATCAACTTTAGTTAAATTGGTCGATCCTTCGACCCGATCGTGACTTTTGACGAAATATCGACTTTGGTAAAAATATTTATTCCGACGAATGATCGTCCATCAGTTAAATTTTGACCAAAAGTCGACTTTGGTCGAAAATAGTCGATTCTTGACCTAATGACACATCCCATTGACCCAAATAGGTAAGCTTTTGACAAAAAGTCGACTTTTGGTCGAAATGGTCGATTTCGGCCGATGACCGGCCGTTGATCTAATAGGTTGAACTTTTGACCAAAAATTCGATTATGTTTAAACAATTTTTTACTAAATGACAAGTTTATTGACCGATAAGTCAATCTCGCACCAAAAGTCAACTTTTGGTCAAAAAGGTCGATCATTAACCTAATGACCGGCAATTGACCTAATAGGTCGATCTTGACTACAAATAAACTTTGCTCGAAATATTCATTCCTCGACCCAATGAGCATCCCATTGCCCGATAAGTCGAATTCGGCCCGAAAAGTCGACTTTGGTCAAAATAGTCACTTCTGACCTAATAAACATTCCATTGACCAAATGGGCAATCTCTTGACCAAAAAGTCTAACTTTGGTCAAAATGGTGAAATTTCGACTCCGAAGACCACCTCTTGAACCAATGGGTGAATCTTGACACAAAAATTCGATTTGGTCGAAATAGTCGATTTTTGATCAAATGACGATTTATTGACCTAATTAGATCGATCTCTTACGAAAAGTCGACTTCGGTAGTATTGCCATCATTTGACATTGATGACCGCACTTCGAACCGATAGTTCGACTTTTGACCGAAAATCGAGTTTGAGGTGAGAATGGTCGAATTCATGACCCGATGACCGAACCTCTGACCCGACAGGTCGGCTTTTGACCAAAAAGTCAAATTTGAGTCAGAAATAGATCGATTTCCGACCTGATGATGCCGCCCCATCGACCTGCTGGGTCGACTTTTGAGAAAATTCGATTTTGGTCGTTTAATCGACTTCTGACCTAATTGCCAATTATCGACCCGATAAGTGAATCTCGACCCCGTAAAGTCGGCTTTGGTGAAAATTGCTACTATTTAACCTGATGACTAAATCCATCGACACTAACGGGTCGAATTTTCACCAGCAAGTCGGCTTCGATCGAAATGGTTAATTCTCGACCCCGATGACCATCAAATCGATCCGTAATATACGACCCTTTGACCAACAAAATCAATTTTAGTCGAATTGATCAATCCATCACTCGATGACTAGACCTCGGTCGTGCGAGTCGATATTTGACCAAAAAGTCAATTTTGGTCAAATTAGCCAATTTATTGACCTAATGACCAATTATTGACCCAATAAGTCAATCTCTTTCCAAAAAGTCAACTTAAAAATGGTCAAAATGATCCATCCTTAACACAATAGCCAACCCATTGACCTAATAAGTCAACTTTTAACCAAAAAAGTCAACTTCAGTAAAAATGGTCAATCCTTGACCCTATGACCAACCCTTTGACCCAATATGTCAACCTTTGACTAAAAAGTCAAGTTTGGTCAAAATGGTCAATTTCTGACCCAATGAACGAGCCATTGACCTAATAGGTCAACTTTTAACCTAAAAGTCAACTTTTGCCAAAATGGTTAATGGCTTTTGCCAAAATGATCAAACCTTGATCCAATGACCGGCTCGTTGATACAATAGTCAACTTTTGAGCAAAAAGTCAACTTTGGTTAAAGTGGTCAATTTCTAACCCAATGACCACCCCATTGACCCAATGGGTCAACTTTTTACTAAAAATTGAAAATAGCCAATTTTTTGCCTAATGACAATTATTGACCCGATAAATCGACCTCACACGAAAAGTTAACTTTAGTGAAATGGTAAATCCTTGACTCGATGACGACCGACATTATTGATAATATTCGACTTTTCGACTAAAAGTCAGCTATGGTCAAAATGACTGAACCTTTAACCGAATGACGCAATAGATCAACCTTTACGACCAAGCGATGCAATTGAACATAATTCGACTACCCAAATGACGCATGATTGATCCGATATGTCAACTTTGACGAAAAATTCAACCTTGGTCAAAATGGTCAATTCGACTATCGTACAACCCTTTAACCTGATAGTCGACTTTTGACCAAAGAGTCGACTTTCGTAAAAATGGTGATCCTTGGCCGATGACCAACCATTGACTCAATAAATCGACTTTTGACCAAAAAGTCAACTTTAGTAAAAATGGTTAATCCTTGACCTAATGACCAACCCATTGACCCAAAAGGTCAACTTTGATCAAAAATTTAATTTTCGTCAAAACAGTCAATTCTTGACCTACTGACCAGTTATTGACCCTATAAGTCAATTTCTGACCAAAATGTCAACTTTGGTCAAAATGGTCAATCCTTGACCCAATGACAAACCCGTTGACCCAAATGGTCATCTTTTGACAAAAACATAAACTTTGGTCACAATGTTCATTCCTTGACCCAATGACCATCCCATTGTCCAATAAGTCAAATTTTGACCAAAAAGTCAATTTTGGTCAAAATAGTCAATTTTTGACCTAATGAACATCCCATTGACCAAATAGGTAATCTTTCGACCAAAAAGTAAACTTTGGTCGAAATGGACAATTTTTGACCCAATGACCACCCCGTTGACCAAATGGGTGAACTTTTGACATAATGACCCATTACTTATCCAATGACCAACCCATTGACCCAATAGGTCAACTTCTGACAAAAAGTCAACTTTGGTCAAAATGATTCGATTTTTTGACATCAATGACCAACTCGATTGACCCAAAAGATTGACTTATGACCAAAAATATAATTTGGGTCAAAATAATCAATTTTTTACCGAATGACCAATTAGTGACCCAATAAGTCAATCTTTGACCAAAAAGTCAACTTTGGTCGAAATGGTCAATCTTTGACCCATGACCAACTGGATGACCCAATAGGACAACTTTTGACCAAAAAGTCAACTTTGGTCAAAATAGTCAATCTTTAACCCAAAGATAAACCCATTAACCCAACAGGTCGAATTTGACCAAAGATCGACTTTGATCAAAATGGTGAATTTTTTACCCAATGACTAACAAATTGACCCAATATGTCAACTTTTGACCAAAAAATCAACTTTAGTCAAGTTGGTCAATCCTTGACCCAATGACCAACCCATTGTCCCAATAGGTCAATATTTGACACAAAAAAGTCCATTTTAGTCAAATAAGTTAATTTTTTGACCTAATGACGAATTATTGACCCAATAAGTCAATCTCTTTTCAAAATGTCAACTTTGGTCAAAATGATTAATCAACGACCCAATGACCAACCTATTGACCCATTAGGTCAACTTTTGACCAAAAAGTCAACTTTGGTAAAATGTTCAATCGTTGACCCTATGACCAACCCATTGACTCAATGTCAACTTTTGACTAAAAAGTCAAGTTTGCTCAAAATGGTCAATTTCTGACCCAATGACAAACCCATTGACCTAATAGGTCATCCTTTGAACAAAAAGTCAACTTTGGTCAAAATGGTCAATTTCTGACACAATGACCACCCCATTAACCCAATTAGTCATCTTTTGACCAAAAATTCAATTTTGGTCAAAATAATCAATTTTTGACCGAATGACTAATTTTTGACCCAATAAGTCAATCTTTGAGCAAAAAGTCATGTTTTGACCATTATGTCAACTTTAATCAAAATTGTCAATCCTTGACCCAATGACCAATCCATTGGCCCAATAGGTCAACTTTTGACAAAAAGGCACTTTTGGTCAAAATAAGCAATTTTTGAGTTAATGACCACCCAATTGACTTAATAGGTCAATTTTTGTCGAAATCATCAATTTATTGACTCTAATGACCAACCCATTAATCTAATAGTCAACTTTTGACAAAAAGTCAAATTGGGTCAAAATGGTCAATCCTTGACCAATGACTAACTGATCAACTCGAATAGGTCGACTCTTTAACCAAAAAGCGAATTTAGGTCGAAAATTTTGAATTTTAACTTAATGACATAGCGCGATTGACCCAATAGAATTGACCTTTAACCGAAAAAATTAACTTTGGTGAAAATGGTCGATTTTGACCAAATGACCAACCCATTGACCTAATAGGTTAACTTTTGACCAAAAAGTCAACTTTGGTCAAAATGGTCAATCTTTGACCCAGTGACCAACCCATTGACCTGTTAGGTCAACTTTTGACCAAAAAGTCAATTTTGGTAGAAATAGTCAATTTCTGACCCAATGACCTACCCATGGAGCCAATAGGTCAACTTTTGACCAAAATGTTAACTTTTGTCAAAATGGTCAATCCTTGACGCAACGACCAACCCATTGACCCATTATTTCAACTTTTAACCAAAAAGTCCACTTTGGTCAAAATGGTCATTCTTTAACCCAATGATAATCTCATTGACCCAACAGGTTAAATTTTGACCAAAAGTTAACTTCGGTCAAAATGGTCAATTTATGACCCAATCACCAACAAATTGACCCAATATGTCAACTTTTGACCAAAAAGTCAACTTCGATCAAAATGGTCAATCCTTGACCCAATAACCAACCCATTGACCTAATTTGTCAACTTTTGACCAAAAAGTGAACTTTAATCAACATAGTAAATCCACGACACAATGACGTACCCATTGACGCAACAGTCAACTTTTGACCAAAAAATCAATTTTGGTCAATATAGTCAATTTTTGACCTAATGACCGCCCCGTTGACCCAATAGGTCAACCTTTGATGAAAAAGTCAACTTTGGTCAAAATAGTCAATTTCTGACCCAATGACCACCCCATTGACCAAATGGGTCAACTATTGATAAAAAATTTAATTTTGGTCAATCTTTTTCAAAAAGGTATATCCTTGACCCGATGACCAACCCATTGACCCAATAGGTCATCTTTTGACCAAAAAGTCAACTTTGGTCAAAATGGCCAATCCTTGACCCAATGACCAACCCATTAACCCAATAGGTCAACTTTTGAGCAAAAAATCAATTTTTATCAAAATAGCCAATTTTTAACATAGTGGCCAATTATTTACCCAATAAGTCAATCTCTGATCAAAAAGTCAACTTTGGTCAAAATGGTCAATCATTGATCCAATGACAAACACATTGACCCAATTGGTCAACATTTGAACAAAATATAAACATTGTTCAAAATGTTCATTCCTTAACCCAATGACTATCCCAATGCCCAAAAAGTCAATTTTGGTCATAATAGTCAATTTTTGACCTAATAAACATCTCATTGAGCAAATATGTAATCTTTTGACCAAAAAGTCAACTTTGGTTGAAATGGTCAATTTCTGACCCAATGACCACCTCGTTGAACCAATGGGTGAACTTTTGAGCAAAAATTCTATTTTGGTCAAAATAGCCAATTTTTGAACTAATGACAATTTATGGACCCAATAAGTCAATCTCTAACCAAAAGTCAACTTTGGTCAAAATGGTCGATCATTGACCTAATGACCGACCCATTGACACAATAAGTCGACTTTTGACCAAAAGTCGAGTTTGGTCGAAATGGTCGATTCTTGACCTAATGACTAAACCCTTGACCCGAATAGAGTCGACTTTTGACCAAAAAGTCAACTTTAGTCAAAATAGTCAATTTCTTAATTAATGACCACCCCATTGACCCAGTAGGTCAAATTTTGACCAAAATTCAATTTGGTTCAATATAATCAATTTTTGACGTAATTACCAACTATTGACAAAATAAATTAATCTCTGACCAAAAATTCAGCTTTGGTCAAAATGGTTAATCTTTGACCCAATGACAAATTCATTGACCCAACAAGTCAAATTTGAACAAAAAAGTCAACTTTGATCAAAATGGTCAATTTTTGACCCAGTGACCAATAAATTGACCCAATATGTCAACTTTTGACCAAAAAATCAACTTTGTTCAAATTGACGATCCTTGACCCAGACTAACCTTATTGTTCCAATAGAATTGATATTTGACCAAAAAGTCCATTTTGGTCAAATTAATTAATTATTTGAGCTAATAACCAATTATTGACCCAATAAGTCAATCTCTTTCCAAAAAGTTAACTTTGGTCAAAATGATTTATCCTTAACCCAATGACCAACCCATTGACCCAATAAGTCAACTTTTGACCAAGAAGTTAACTTTGGTAAAAATGGTCAATCCTTGACCCTATGACCAACCCATTAAACCAATATATCAACTTTTGACTAAAAAGTCAAGTTTTGTCAAATGGTCAATTTCTGACCTAATGACCTACCCATTGACACAATAGGTCAAATTTTGACAAAAAAATTAACTTTTGTCAAAATGGGCAATCCTTGACCTAAAGACCGACCCGTTCATACAATAGTCAACTTTTGAACAAAAAGTCAACTTTGGTCAAAATGGTCAATTTCGACCAATGACCATTCATTGACCTGATGATTAACTTTTGACTTAAAATTCAATTTTGGTCAAAAAAGTAAATTTTTGGCCTAATGATCAATTATTGACCCAATAAGTAAATCTCTAATAAAGAAGTCAACTTTGGTCAAAATGGTTAATTTTTGATCCAATGACCAACCCATTAACCCAATAGGTCAACTTTTGACCAAAAAGTCAACTTTGGTCAAAATGGTCAATTTTTGACCTAAAGACCAACCCATTGACCCAACAGGTAAACTTTTGAATAAAAAGTGAAATTTGCTCAAAATAGTCAAATTTTAACCTAATGACCACCCATTGACCAAATAGGTCAACTTTTGACCAAAAAGTCAACTTTTATCAAAATGTTTAATTTCTGACCCAATGACTAAACTTTTAATCCAATAGGTCAACTTTTGACCAAAACTAGGTCAAAATGGTTAATTCCTGACCCGATGACCAACTCATTGACCCAATATGTCAACTTTTGAACAAAAAGTCAATTTTTGTCAAAATAACCCATTTTTTCACCTAATGACCAATTATTGACCCAATAAGTCAATCTCTGACCGAAAATTCAACTTTGGTCATAATGGTCAATCCTTAACCAAATGACCAACCCTTTAACCCAATAGGTTAAATTTTGACCAAAAAGACAACTTTGGTCAAAATGGTAAATCCTTGACGCAATGACCAAACCATTGACCCAATAGATCAACTTTTGACCAAAAGTCAATTTTGGTCAAAATTGTCCAATTTTGACAATTTTGACCTATTTTTGGTCAAAATTGTCCAATTTTGACCTAATGACCAATTATTGACCCAATAATCCAATGTTTGACCAAAACGTCAACTTTGGTAAAAAAAATAAACCCTTAACCCAATGAACCCTTAACCTAATATGTAAACTTTTGACCAAAAAGTAAATTTTGGTCGATATAGTTAATTTTGACATAACGACCACGCCACTAACCCAATAGGTCAACTTCTAATCAAATAGTCAACTTTGGTCAAAATGGTCATATTTTGACCCAATGACTAACCGATCGACCCAATAGATCAGTTTTTAACCAAAAATTTAACTTTGGTAAAAATGGTTAATCCTTGACGCAATGACTAACCAATTGACCGAGTAGGTCAACTTTAGACTAAAAAGTCAATTTTGGTCAAAATAGTTAATTTTTCACTTAATGACCTATTATTGACCCAATAAGTCAATCTCTAACCAAAAAGTCAACTTCTTCAAAAGGGTATATCCTTGACTCCATGACCAACCCATTGACCCAATAGGTCAACTTTTGACTAAAAAGTTAACTTTGGTCAAAATGGTCAATCCTTGATCCAATTACCAACCCATTGACCCAAAAGGTCAACTTTTGACCAAAAAGTTAATTTTGCTTAAAATAATCAATTTTTGACCAAATGACCAACCCATTGACACAGTAGGTCAATATTTGACCAAAAAGTCAATTTCGTTAAAATTGTTAATTTTTGACCGAATGACCAATTATTGACCCAATAAGTCAATCTCTTACCAAAAAGTTAACTTTAGTTAAAAGGTCAATCATTGACCCAATGACCAACCCATTGACCTAATAGGTCAACTTTTGACCAAAAAGTCAACTTTGGTCAAAATGGTCAATCCTGGACCCAATGACCAACCTATTGACTCAATAGGTCAAATTTTGACCAAAAAGTCAATTTTGGTTAAAATAGTCAATTTTTGACGTAATATCACCCATTGACCTAATAAGTCAACTTTTAATCAAAAAGTCAAGTTTAGTTAAAAAGGTCCGTTTCTGACCCAATGACCCACCCATTGACCCAATAGGTTAACTTTTGACCAAAAAGGAAACTTGGGTCAAAATGGTCAATTTCTTATACAATGACCACCACATTGACCCACTGGGTCAACTATTTACCAAAAATTTAATTTTGGTCAAAATAATTAATTTTTTACCTTATGACCAATTATTGACCCAAAAAGTCAATCTCTGACCAAAAAGTTAACTTTGGTCAAAATGGTCAATCCTTGACCCAATGACCAACCGATTGACCAAAAAGTCAACTTTGGTGAAAATGATCAATCCTTGACCCAATGACCCCATGGGTCAACTTTAGACCAAAAAGTCAATTTTGGTCAAAATAATCATCTTTTGGCCTAATAAACATCCAAAAGGTCAACTTTTGACCACAAAGTCAACTTTGTTCAAAATGGTCAATTTCTGACCCAATGACTAACCCGTTGATCAAATCAGTCAAGTTTTGACCAAAAGTCAACTTTGGTCAAAATGGTCAGTCCATGACCCAATGACCAACCCATTGACGCAAGATGTTAACTTTTGAACAAAAATCAACTTTGGTCAAAATGGTCAATCCTTGACCCAATGACTAACCATTGACCCAATAGATCAACTTTTTACCAAAATGTCAACTTCGGTCAAAATGTTTAATCCTTGAACCAATGACATACACATTGACCCAATGGTCAACTTTTGACCAAAAAGTCAATTTTGGTCAAAATTGTTAATTTTTAACCTAAAGACCACCCATTGACCCAATAGGTCAACTTTTGACCAAAAAGTTAATCATGGTCAAAATGGTCAATTTTCAACCTAATGACCATTTATTGACCCAATAAGTCAATCTCTGGCCAAAATGTAAACTTTGGTCAAAATGGTCAATCCATGACCCAATGACAAACCCATTAACCCAATTGGTCAGCTTTTGACCAAAAGGTCAATTTTGGTCAAGAAAGTCAATTTTCGACATAATGACCAATTATTACCCAATAAGTCAATTTGTGACCAAAAAGTCAACTTTGGTCAAAATGTTCAATCCTTGACCCAATGATCAACCAATTGATCCAATAGGTCAGCTTTTAACCAAAAGGCCAATTTTGGTCCAAAAAGTCAATTTTCGACATAAAGACAATTTATTACCCAACAAGTCAATCTGTGACTAAAAAGTTTACTTCGGTCAAGATGGTCAATCCTTGACCCAATGACCAACCCATTGACCCAGCAAGTCAACTTTTCACCAAAAAGTCAATTTTCGTTAAAATAGTCAATTTTTGACTTAATGACCACCCCATTGACCCATTAGGTCAACTTTTGACCAAAATGTCAACTTTGATCAAATTAGTCAATTTATAACTAAAAGACCACCCCATTGACCCAATGGGTCAACTTTTGACCAAAAATTTAATTTGGTCAAAATAGTCAATTTTTGACCTAATGGTTATTAACTAAATAAGACAATCTCGGTCCAAAAAGTCAACTTTGGTCAAAATGGTCAATCCTTGATGCAATGACGAACCCATTGATTGAATAAGCTAACTTTTGACCAAAAACTCAATTTTGGTCGATATAGTTAATTTTTCACCTAATGACCACCCAATTGACCAAATAGGTCAACTTTGACCAAAAAGTCAACTTTAGTCAAAATATTTAATTTTTGACCCAATTAAAAACCAATTAATCCAATAGGTCGACTTTTGACCAAAAAGCTAACTTTGATCAAAATGGTCAATTCTTGACCCAATGACCAACTAATTGACCCAATAGGTCGACTTTTGTGAAAAAATTCAATTTTGGTCAAAATAGCCAATTTTTGACCTAATGGCCAATTATTGAGCCAATAAGTCAATCTCTGACCAAAAAGTTAACTTTCATCGTAATGGTCAATCCTTGACACAATGACCAACACATTAACCCAATGGATCAACTTTTGACCAAAAAGTCAACTTTGGTCAAAATGGTACATTCTTGATGCAATGGCGAACCCACTAACCCAATAGATCAACTTTTGACCAAAAAATCAATTTTGGTCAAAATCGTCAAATTTTGACATAATGACCAATTATTGACCCAATAAGTCAATCTCTGACCAAAACGTCAACTTTGGTCAAAATGATCAATCCTTGATCGAAAGACTAACCCATTGACCCAATTTGTCAACTTTTGACAAAAAAGTCAATTTTGGTCGATATTGACCGCCCAATTGACCAAATTGGTCAACTTTTGACCAAAAAATCAACTTTGGTCAAAATTGTCAGATTCTAACCCATTGACCCAATAGGTCAGTTTTTTACCAAAATGTTAAATTTGCTCAAAATGGTCAATCCTTGACGCAATGACGAACACAGTGACATAGTAGGTCAACTTTTGACCAAAAAGACAGTTTTGGTCAAAATAGTCGATTTTTGACCTAATAATCAATTATTGACCCAATAAGTCAATCTCTCAGTAAAAAGTCAACTTTGGTCAAAATGGACAATCCTTGACCCAATGACCAACCCATTCACTCAATAGGTCAACTTTTAAACAAAAAGTCAATTTTGGGTAAAATAGTTAGTTTTTGAACTAATGACCACCCAATGGCAAACTCATTAACCCAATTGGTCAACTTTTGACCAAAAAGACAATTTCGGAAAAAATGGTCAATCCTTGACCCAATGACCAACCCATTGACCCAATTGGTCAACTTTTGACCAAAAATTCAATTTTGGCTAAAATAATCAATTTTTGACCTAATGACCAATTATTGACCCAAAAAGTCAATCTCTGACCAAAAAATCACCTCTGGTCAAGATGGTCAATCCTTGGCCCAATTCTTAACCCATGACCAAGTAGGTCAACTTTTGATCATAAAGTCAAATTTTGTCAAAATGGTCAATCCTTGACCCAATGACCAACCCATTAACGCCATATGTCAACGTTTGAACAAAAAGTCAACTTTGGTAAAAATGGTCAAGCCTTGACCCAATGATCACCCAATTGACTAAATAGGTCAACTTTTAACCAAAATGTCAACTTGGGTCAAAATTGTCAATCCTTAAACCAATGACATACACATTGACACAATAGGTCAACTTTTGACTAAAAAGTCAATTTTGGTCAAAATAGTCAATTCTTAACCTAATGACCACCCATTGACCCAATAGGTCAACCTTTGACAAAAAGTCAACTTTGGTTAAAATGGTCAATTTCTGACCCAATGACCAACCAATCGACATAATTGGTGAACTTTTGTCCAAAAGTCAACTTTGGTCAAAATGGTTAATCCTTGACCAAATGACCCAATATATCAACCTTTGACCAAAAAAATAATTTTGGTCAAAATTGTCAAATTTCGACCTAATGACCATTTATTGACCCAATAAGTCAATCTCTGACCAAAATGTAAACTTTGGTCAAAAGGGTAAATCCTTTACCCAATGACCAACCCTTTGACCCATTATGTGAACATTTGACCAAAAAGTCAACTTTGGTCAAAATGATCAATCTTTGACCTAATGACCAACCCATTCACCCAATAGGTTAACTTTTGACCAAAAGTTCAATTTTGGTCAAAAAAGTCAATTTTCGACATAATGACCAATTATAGACCCAATAAGTCAATCTGTGACGAAAAAGTCAACTTTGGTCAAAATGGTCAATCCATGACCGAATGACCAACTCATTGACCCAATAGGTCAACTTTTGAACAAAAGTCAACCTTGGCCAAAATGCTAAATCCTTGACCCAATGACTAACCCATTGATCGAACAGGTCAACTTTAGACCAAAAAGTTAATTTTGGTCAAAATTGTCAATTTTTTACCTGATGAACACCCCATTATCCAATAGGTTAATTTTTGACAAAAATGTCAACTTTGGTCAAAATGGTCAATTTCTGACCCAGTGATCACCCAATTTTTGAACAAAAATTCAATTTTGGTCAAAAAAGTCAATTTTTTGACCTAATGACCAATGATTGACAAAATAAGACAATCTCGGTTCAAAGAGACAACTTTGGTCAAAATGGTCAATCCTTGACGCAATGACCAACCCATTAACAGAATAGGTCCACTTCTAACCAAAAAGATAGTTTTTGTCGACATAGTCAATTTTTGATCTATTGACCACCCAATTGACCTAATAGGTCAACTTTTGACCAGAAAGTCAACTTTAGTCAAAATGTTCAATTTCTGACCCAATGACAAACCCATTATCCAATAGGTCGACTCTTGATCAACGTTAACTTTTGTCGAAATGATCGATTGTTGATCGATAATGACTGACTCATTGACCCAATAGGGCAACTTTTGAAGAAAAAGTCAATTTTAGTCAAAATAGTCAAATTTTGACCTAATGACCAATTATTTAACCAATAAGCCAATCTTTGACCAAAACGTCAACTTTGGTCAAAGTGATCAAACCTTGACCCAATGACCAACCCTTTGACCAAATAGGTCAACTTTTGACCAAAAAGTAAACTTTTGTCAAAATGATCAATCCTTGACCCAATTACTAACCCATTGACGCAATATGTTAACTTTTGACCAAAAAGATAATTTTTTGTCGATATACTAAATTTTTGACCTAATGACCACCTAATTTACCCATCAGGTCAACTTTTGACCAAAAGTCAACTTTGGTCAAAATGGTCAATTTCTGACCCAATGACCAACCCATTTACCTATTAGGTCAAAATTATCAAAATGGTTAATCCTTCACCCAATTACCACCCATTGACTCAATAGGTCAACTTTTGGCGAAAAAGTCAATTTTGGTCAAAAAAGTCAATTTTTACCTAACGACCAATTATTGACCTAATATGTCAAACTCTTACCGAAAAGTCAACTTTGGTCAGAATGGTCAATTCTAGGCCCAATGACCAACCAATTGACCTAATAGGTCAACGTTTGGCCAAAAAGTCAACTTTGGTCAAAATGGTTAATCTTTAATTAAATCACCAACCCATTAACCTAATAGGTAAACTTTTAACCAAAAATTCAATTTTGTTCAAAATAGTCAATTTCTGACCTACTGACCAATTTTTGAGCCAATAAGTCAATCTTTGACCAAAATGTCAACTTTAGTCAAAATGGTCAATCCTTGACCCAATTACCAACCCATTGACCCAATTTGTCAACTTATGACCAAAAAATCAACTTTAGTCAAAATGATCAATCCTTGACCCGATGACTCGAATAGGTCGACTTTTGGCAAAAAGTGAACTTTAGTCGAAATATTCGATCCTTGACACAATGACAAACCCATTGACACAATAGGTCGACTTTTGACCAAAAATTCGATTCTTGTCGATATAGTTGATTTTTGACTTAATGACCACCCTTTAACTCGATAGATCGACTTTTGACCAAAAGTCATCTTTGGTCAAAATAGTCAATTTCTGACCTAATGACCATCCCATTGACCTGATGGGTCAACTTTTAACCAAAAATTTCAATTTTGGTCAAAATTGTCGATCATTGACCCATTGAGCCAATAGGTCAACTTTTGTCCAAACAACAATTTTGGTCAAACTTGTCAATTTTTGACCTAATGACCACCGAATTGACACAATAGGTCAACTTTTGACGAAAAAGTTTACTTTGGTTAAAATAATCAATTTCTGACCCAATGACTAACCTATTGCCCCAAAAGGGCGAACAAAAGTTAACTTTGGTCAAAATGGTCAATTCTTTACCCAAAAACCAACCCATTGACCCAATAGGTCAACTTTTGATCAAAAAGTCAATTTTGGTCAAAATAGTTAATTTTTGACCTAATGACCTAAAAGTCAACTTCGGTCGAAATGGTTGATCCTTGACTTAATGACCAACCCATTGACCCAATTGGTCAGCATTGGGGCCAAAAGTCAACTTTGGTCAAAATGGTCAATCCTTAAACCTATGACCAACCTATTGACCCAATAACTCAACTTTTGACCAAAAAGTTAATTTTGATCAAAGTGATCAATTTTTAACCTAATTACCACCCCATTAACCCAATAGGTCAACTTTTAACCAAGAAGTCAACTTTGGTCAAAATGGTCGATCCTTGACCAGTGATCGATCCATGAACCGAATAGGTCAACTTTTGACTAAAATAGTCAATTTTAGACATAATGATCAATTATTGAATTAATAAGTCAATCTTTGAACAAAAAGTCAACTTTGGTCAAAATGATCAATCCTTGACCCAAAGACGAACTCCTTGACCCAATAGGTCAACGTTCGAGCAAAAGTGAACTTTAGTCAAAATAGTCAATCCATGACACAATGACCAACCCATTGACACAATAGGTCAACTTATGACCAAAGTCAATTTTGGTCGATATAGTCGATTTTTGACTAATAACTGCCACATTGACCGAATAGGTCAACTTTTGACCAAAAAGTCAACTTTGGTCAAAATGGTCCATTTCTGACCCAATGACCACCTCATTGACCTAATAAGTCAACTTTTGAGCAAAAAATCAATTTTCGTCAAAATGGTTAATCCTTGACCCAATGTCCACCTCATTGACCCAAAAGGTCATCCTATGAAAAAAGTCAACTTTAGTCAAAATGATCAATTTCTGACCCAATGACCAACCCATTATCCAATAGGTCAACTTTTGACCAAAAAGTCAACTTTGGTCAAAATAGTCAATCCTTGACCCAATGACCAACCGATTGATCCCATGGTCAACTTTTGACCAAAAAGTCAACTTTTGTCAAAATGATCAATTAGTGACCCAATGACCAACTCATTGACCCAATAGGTCAACTTTTGAACAAAACGCCAATTTTGGTCAAAATAGTAATTTTTAACATAATGACCACCCATTACCCAATAGGTCAACTTTTGACCAAAAATTCAACTTTAGTTAAAATGATCGATTTCGAGCCAATGACCAACTGTTGACCAGTAGGTCGACTTTTGAGCAAAAAGTCGACTTTAGTCGAAATGATCGATCCTTCGACTCTATAAGTCGAATTTTGACAAAAAGTCGATTTTGACCCCAAAAAGTTAACTTTGATCGAAAATGGTCAATTTATGACCCGATGACCAACAAATTGACCCGATATGTCGACTTTTAACTAAAAATTCGACATCGTTCGAAATGGTCGATTCTTAACTCGATGACCGACCTATTGACTGATTGGTCGACTTTTGACCAAAAAGTGAACTTTAGTCGAAATAGTAATCCTTAACACAATGACCGACCATTGACACTAAAAGGTCAACTTTTGACCAAAAAGTCAATTTTGGTCAATATATTCAATTTTGGACCTAATGACTGCCCCGTTGACCTAATTTATCAACTTTTGACCAAAAAGTCAACTTTGGTCATAATACTCAAATTCAGACCCAATGACCACCCCATTGACCCAATGGGTCAACATATGACAAAAAATTCAATTTTGGTGAAAATAGTTAATTTTTCACCTAATGACCAATTCTTAACCCAATAAGTCAACCTATGACCAAAAAGTCGACTTTGGTCGAAATGGTCGATCCTTGATCCGATGACCGACCCATTGACCCACTAGGTCGACTTTTAACCAAAAAGTCGACTATGGTAAAAATAATCAACCTTTGACCTAATGACACAATAAATCAACCTTTGACCAAAAAGCAATTTTGGTCAAAATAGTAAATTTTTGACCTAATGACCACCCAATTGACCCAATATGTCAACTTTGACCTAAAAGTTGACTTTGGTCAAAATGGTCAATTTTTAACCAAATGACAAACCCATTGGCCCAATAGGTTAACTTTTGACGAAAATGTCAACTTTCGTCAAAATGGTTAATCCTTGACCCAATAACTAAACCATTGACCCAACAGATCAAGTTATGACCAAAAAGTCAATTTTGGTCAAAATAGTTAATATTTGTCCTAATGACCAATTATTGACCCAATAAGTTAATCTCTGACCAAAAACTCAACTTTAGTCAAAATGGTCAATCCTTGACTTATAGACCGACCCATTGACCCAATAGGTGAACTTTTGACAAAAAAGTCAACTTTGGTTAAAATGGTCAACTTCTAACACAATGACCAATCCATTTATCAATATATCAACTTTTGACCAAAAGGTCAACTTTAGTCAAAATGTCAATTCTTGACCCAGTGACCAACCCACTGACCCAATAGGTCACCATTTTACCAGAAAGTCAACTTTAGTCAAAATGGTCAAACCTTGACCCAATGACCAACCCATTGACCCAATAAATCAACTTTTAACCAAATAGTCAATTTTAGCCAAAATGGTCAATCCTTGACCCAATGACCAACCCGTTGACCCAATAGGTCAACATTTTACCAGAAAGTAAACTTTGGTGAAAATGGTGAATCATTGACCAAGTAACTAAACCAAGGACCCAGAAGAACAACTTTTAACTAAAAAGTTAATTTTGGTTAAAATAGTCAATTTTTTACCTAATGACCACCCCATTGACACAAAGGGTCAACTTTTGACCAAAATGTGAATTTTGATTAAAATGGTAATTCCTTGAAACAATGACATACCAGTTGTCGATTAGTCGGCTTTTGAAAAAAACTAAGTTTTAGTCAAAATAGACAATTTTTAACCTAACAACCACCCCATTGACACAACAGGTCAACTTTTGACCAAAAAGTCAACTTTAGTTAAAATGGTCAATTTTTTACCTAATAACCAACCCATTGACCTAATATGTCAACTTTATAGCAAAAAGACAACATTGGTCAAAATGGTCAATCCTTGACCTAATGACCAACCCATTAACCCGATAGGTCAATTTTTGACCAAAAAGTCAACTTTGGTCAAAATGGTCGATCCTTGACCCAATGACAAATCCATAGACCCTATAGGTCAACTTTTGACTAAAATAGTCAATTTTTGACATAATGACCAATTATTAACTTAATAAGTCAATCTCTGACCAAAAAGTCAAGTTTGGTCAAAATGGTCAATCCTTGACCAAATGACTAACCCATTGACCCAATAGGTTGACTTTTGACTAAAAAGTGAACTTTAGTCAAAATAGTCGATCCATGACACAATGACTGACCCATTAATGAAAATAGAGCTGACTTTTGACTAAAAAGTCAATTTTAGTCAATATAGTTAATTTTTGACCTAATGACACCACATTGACCCAATAGGTCAACTTTTGACCGAAAAGTAACTCTGGTCAAAATGATCCATTTCTGACCCAATGACCACCCCATTAACCTAATAGGTCAACTTTTGAGCAAAAAGTATATTTTGATTAAAATAGTCAATCCTTAACCCAATGAACACCCATTGACCCAAAAGGTCATCTTATGACCAAAAGTCAACTTGGTCATTGGGTCAATCACTGATGATTTTGACCAAATTTAACCATTTGGTCAGAGATTAACTTATTGGGTCAATAATTAGTCACTAGGTCAAAAATTGGCTATTTCGACCAAAATTGAATTTTTTACTCAAAAGTTGACCTATTGTTTCAACGGGGTGGCCAATGGGTCATAAATTGATCATTTTGACCAAAGTTAACTTTTTGGTCAAAAGTTGACCAATTTAGTCGATGGGATGGTCATTAGATCAAAAATTGACTTTTTTAAACGAAATTGACTTTTTGGTCAAAAGTTGACCTATTGGGCCAATGGATTGGTCATTGGGTCAAGGATTAATCATTTTGGCTAAGATTGACTTTTTAGTCAGAGATTGGCTAATTGGGTTAATAATTGATCATTATGTCAAAAATTGACTATTTACACAAAAAATGACATTTTTGTGAAAAGTTGACCCATGTGGTCAATGGGGTGGCATTTGGTAAAAAATTGACCATATTGAACAAAGTTCACTTTTTGATCAAACGTTGACCTATTGGGTCAATGAGTTGGTGATTGGGTCTAGGATTGACCATTTTAACCAAAGTTGAGTTTTTGGTCAAAGAATGACTTATTTGTTCAGTAATATGTCATTAGGTCAAAAATAGATTATTTTTACAAAATTGAATTTTTGGTCAAAAGTTGACCCATAGGTTCAATGGGGTGCTCATTGTGTCATAAATTGACCATTTTGACCAAACTTTACTTTTTGGACAAAAGTTGACCAATTAGGTCAATGGGTTTGTCATTGGGTCAATCATTAACCATTTTAACCAAAGTTGACTTTTTGTTCAGAGATTGACGTAATGGGTAAAAGTTGAGTAAAAAATTGGGTAAAAAGTTGATCTATTGGGCCAATGGGTTAGTCATTGAGTCCAGGATTGACCATTTTGACTAAAGTTGAATTTTTGTTTAAAAGTTGTCCTATTGGGTCAATGGGTATGTCATTGGGTCATGGATTGATCATTTTGGCCAAGGTTGACTTTTTAGTCAGAGACTGACTTATTGGGTGAATAATTGGTCATTAGGCAAAAATTGATTATTTCTAGCAAAATTGATATTTTGGTCAAAAGTTGACCTATGGGGCCATCGGGGTGGACATTGGATCAGAAATTGACCAATTTGATCAAAGTTGTCTTTTTGGTGAATAGTTGACCTATTAGGTCAATGGGTTGGTCATTTGGTCAAGGATTGACTATTTTGACCAAAGTTGACATTTTTTGCCAGAGATTGACTTACTGGGTTAATAATTGGTCATTAGGTCAAAAATTGATTATTTTGATCAAAATTGAATTTTTGGTCAAAAGTTGACCCATTAGGTCAATTGGGTTGTCATTGTGTCATAAATTGACCATTTTAACTAAAGTTGACTTTTGGTCAAATGTTGACCTATTGGGTCAAGGGTTTGGTCATTGGGTCAGAAATTAACTATTTTGACCAAACTTTACTTTTTGGTCAAAAGTTGACCTATTCGGTCAGAGGGTTGGTCATTAGGTCAATGATTGACCATTTTGACAAAAATAGGACCATTTGGTCAGAGATTGACTTTTGGGTCAATAATTGGTCATTAAGAAAAAAATTGGTTATTTTGACCAAAATTAAAATTTTGCTCAATAGTTGGCCTATTGGGTCAACTGGGTGGTCTTTGGGTCAGAAATTGATCATTTTGTCCAAAATTGACTTTTTGGTCAAAGGTTAACCTATTTGGTCAATGGGATGGTCATTAAGTTAAAAATTAACTATTTTGACCAAAATTAATATTTTTGTCAAAAGTTAACCTATTGGACTAATGGATTGGTCGCTGGGTTAAGGATTGACCATTTTGACTAAAGTTGACTTTTTGGTCAAAAGTTGACCTGTTGGGTCAATGGGTTGGTCATTAAGTCAAGGATTGACCATTTTGGCCAAAGTTGACTTTTTGGTTAGAGATTGACTTATTGGGTTAATAATTGGTCATTACGTTAAAAATTGAGTATTTTGACCAAAATTAACAGTTGTCATCAAAAGTTGATGCATTGGGTCGATGAGGTGGTCATCGGGTCAGAAGTGACCATTTTGACCAAAGTTGACTTTCTGGTCAAAACTTGACCTATTAGGTCGATGTGGTGGTCATTGGGTCAAAAATTCACTATTTTGACCAATATTATCTTTTTGGTCAGAAGTTGACCTACTGAGCCAAGGTTGGTCATTGCGTCAAGGATTGACCATTTTGACCAAAGTTAACTTTTTGTTCAAAAGTTGACCTGTTGGGTCAATGGGTTGGTCATTGGGTCAAGGATTGACCATTTTGGCCAAAGTTGTCTTTTTAGTCAGAGATTGACTTATTGGGTGAATAATTGGTCATTAGGTCAAAAATTGACTATTTCTACCAAAAATGACATTTTGGTCAAAAGTTGACCCTTAGGGTCAACGGGGTTGTCATTCGGTCAGAAATTAACCATTTTGAACAAAGTTGACTTTTCGGTCAAAAGTTGACCTATTGGGTCAAAGGGTTGGTCATTGGGTCAAGGATTGACCATTTAGACCAAAGTTGACTTTTTGGTCAGAGATTAACTTATTGGGTCAATAATTGGGCATTACGTCAAAAATAGATTTTTTTGACCAAAATTGACATTTTGGTCAAAAGTTGACGCATTGGGTCGATGGGGTGGTCATTGGGTCAAAATTAACCATTTTGACCAAAGTTGACTTTCTGGTCAAAAGTTGACCTATTGGGTCACTATGGTGGTCATTGGGTCAAAAATTCATTATTTTGACCAAATTTGAATTTTTGGTCAAAAGCTAACATATTGGGACATTGAGTTGGTCATTTGGTCCAGGATTGACGATTTTGACTAAAGTTGACTGTTGGCTTAATGGGTTGGTCACTGGGTCAAGGATTGACCATTTTTTTGCCAAAGTTGGCTTTTTAGTCAAAGATTGACTTATTGGGTGAATAATTAGCTATTAGGAAAAAAATGACTATTTCTACCAAAATTGACATTTTGGTCAAAAGTTGACTTGTAGGGTCAACGGGGTTTTCATTGGGTCAGAAATTTAGCATTTTGACCAAAGTTGACTTTTTGGTCAAAAGTTGACCTATAGGATCAACGGGATGTTCATTGGGTCAAGGATTGACCATTTTGATCAAAGTTTACTTTTTGGTCAGAGATTGACTTATTGGGTCAATAATTGGTCATTAGGTCAAAAATTGATTATTTTCACAAAAATTGAGTTTTTGGTCAAAAGTTGACCCATCGGTTCAATGGGGTGGCCATTGTGTCAGAAATTGATCATTTTGACGAAAGTTGACTTTTTGGTCAAAAGTTAACCTATTGGGTCAAGTTTTTGGTCATTGGGTCAGAAATTGATCATTTTGACCAAACTTTACTTTTTGGTCAAAAGTTGACCTATTGGATCAATGAGTTGGTCATTGGGTCAATGGTTGACTATTTTGACCAAAGTTGATCATTTGGTCAGCGATTAACTTATTGGGTCAATAATTGGTTATTAGGTCAAAATTTGACTATTTTGACCAAAATTGAATTTTTGATTAAAAGTTGACCTATTGGGTTAACGACATTGTCATTGGGTCAGAAATTGACCATTCTCACCAATGTTAACTTTTCGGTCAAAAGTTGACATATTGGGTCAATGGGTTAGTCATTGGGTTAAGGATTGACAATTTTTACCAAAGTTGATTTTTTTGGTCAAAAGTTGACCAATTGGGCGAATGAGTTGGTCATTAGGTCAAGGATTGACCATTTTGACAAAAGTTGACCTTCTGGTCAGAGATTGACTTATTGGGTCAATTATTGGTCATTAAGTCAAAAATTGACTATTTTGACCAATACTTAATTTTTGGTCAAAAGTTGACCCATTGCGTCGAAGTGGTGGTCATTAGGTTAGAAATTGATCATTTTGACCAAAGTTGACCATCTGGTTAAAAGTTGACCTATTGTGTGTCAATGGTGTGGTCATTAGGTCAAAAATTCACTGTTTTTACCTAAATAAACTTTTTGGTCAAATGTTGACCTATTTGGCCAACGGGTTGGTCTTTAGACTAGGGTTTGACCAATTTGAATAAAGTTGTTTTTTTGATCAAAAGTTGACATGTTGGGTCAATGGGTTGGTCATTGGGTCAAGGATTGACCATTTTGAACAAAGTTGACTTTTTTGTCAGAGATTGATTTATTGGGTTAATAATTGGTCATTAGGTCAAAATTAATTATTTTACCAAAATTGAATTTTTGGTCAAAAGTTGACCGATTGATTCAATGGGGAGGTCATTGCGTCAGAAATTGACCAATTTGACCAAACTTTACTTTTTGGTCAAAAGTTAACCTATTGGGTCATTGGGCTTGTCATCGGGTCAATGATTGACTATATTGACCAAAGTTGACTTTTTGATCAGAGATTGACTTATTGGGTCAATTATTGGTCATTAGGTCAAAAATTTACTCGTTTGACCAAAATTGAATTATTGGTCAATAGTTGACCTATTGATCAACGGGTTGGTCATTGGGTCAGAAATTGACCATTTTTTTACTAAAGTTGACTTTCTGGTCAAAAGTTGACCTATTGGGTCAATGGGGTAGTCATTGCGTACAAAATTCACTATATTGACCAAAATTGACTTTTTGGTCAAAAGTTGACCTATTGGGCCAATGGTTTTGTCATTGGGTCAAGGATTGACCATTTTGACCAAAGTTGACTTTTTGTTCAAAAGTTGACCTTTGGGTCAAAGGGTTGGTCATTGGGTTAAGGATTGACAATTTTTGCCAAAGTTGACTTTTGAGTCAGAGATTGACTTATTGGGTGAATATTTGGTCATTTAGGTCAAAAATTGACTATTTCTACCAAAAATAACATTTTAGTCAAAAGTTGATCCATATGTTCAACGAGGTCATTGGGTCAAAAATTGACCATTTTGACCATAGTTGAATTTTTAGTTAAAAGTTGAGATATTGGGTCAATGGGTTGGTCATTGGGTCAAGGATTGACCAGTTTGACCAAAGTTGACTTTTTGATCAGAGATTGACTTATTGGGTCTATAATTTTTCATTAGGTCGAAAATTAATTATTATGACCAAAATTAAATTTTTGGTCAAAAGTTCACCCATTGGGTAAATGTCATTGGGACAAGGATTGATCATTTTGGCTAAAGTTGACTTTTTAGACATAAATTGACTTATTGGGTGAATCTTTGGTCATTAGTTCAAAAATTGACTATTTCTGTCAAAATTGATGTTTTGGTCAAAAGTTGACCCATTCGGCCAACGGGGTGGTCATTGGGTCAGAATTTGACCATTTTGACCAAAGTTGACTTTTTGATCAAAATTTTAGCTATTGGGTCAAAGGGTTGGTCATTGGGTCAAGGAGTGACTATTTTGACCAAAGTTGACTATTTGGTCAGAGATTGACTTCTTAGGTCAAAAATTGGTCATTAGGTTAAAAATTAATTATTTTGACAAAAATTAAATTTTTGGTCACAAGTTGACCTATCGAGTCAACGGGGTGGTCATTGGGTCTGAAATTGACCATTTTGAGCAAAGTAGACTTTTTGGTCAAAAGTTGACCTATTGGGTCAATAGGGTGGTCATTGGGTCAAAAGTTCACTATTTTGATCAAAACTGACTTTTTGGTTAAAAGTTGATCTATTGGGCCAATGGGTTGGTCATTGGGTCCAGGATTGACCATTTTGACTAAAGTTGGCTTTTTGTTCAAAAGTTGACCTATTGATTCAATGGGTATGTCATTAAGTTAAGGATTGATCATTTTGGCCAATATTGACTTTTTAGTCAGAGATTGACTTATTGGGTGAATCATTGTCATTAGGTCAAAAATTAACTATTTCTACCAAAATTGACATTTTGGTCAAATGATGACTCATTGGGCCAACAGGGTTGTCATTGGGTTAGAAATTGTTATTTTGACGAACTTGAGTTTTGGTGAAAGTTGACCGATTGGGTCGATGGGTTGGTCATCGGGTCAATGATTGACCATTTTGACCAAAGTTAACTTTTTGGTCAGATATTGACTTATGGGTCAATAATTGGTTATTAAGTCAAAAATTCACTATTTTGACAAAAAATTAATTTTTGGTCAATAGTTGACATATTGGGCCAACGGGGTGGTCATTGGGTAAGAAACTAACAATATTGACTAAAGTTCATTTTTTGGTAAACAGTTAACCTATTGGGTCAATAAGTTGGTCATTGGGTTAAGGATTGACCACTTTGACCAAAGTTATTTTTTTGGTCAAAAGTTGACCTATTGGGTCAATGGGATGGATATTAGGTCAAAAATTGACTATTTTGACCAAAAATAATTTTTTTGTCAGCGATTGACTTATTGGGTTAATAATTGGCCATTAGGTCAAAAATTGCCTATTTTAACTAAAATCGAATTTTTATCTGTCGACCGCATTAGATTGATGGGGTGAATCATTTGGGTCGGGAAATTGACCATATTGATCATAGCTGACTTTCTGGTCAAAAGTTGACTTATTGGGTCAATGGGGTGGTCATTGGGTCAAAAATTCATTATTTGACCAAAATTGACTTTTTGGTCAAAAGGTGATCTATTGGGCTAATGGGTTGGTCATTGGGTCCAGGATTGACCATTTTGACTAAAGTTGACTTTCTGTTCAAAAGTTGACCTCTTGACTCAATGAGAATGTCATTGGGTCAAGGATTGATCATTTTGACCGAAGTTAACTTTTTACACAGAGATTGACTTCTGGGTGAATCTTTGGTCATTAATTCAGAAATTAAGTATTTCTAGCAAAATTGTAGTTTTGGTCAAAAGTTGACTCAATGGGACAACGGGGTGGTCATTGGGTCAAAAATTGTCCATTTTAACCAAAGTTGACTTTTTGATCAAAAGTTGGCCTATTGGGTCAATGGGTTGGTCATTGGGTCAAAGATTGACCATTTTGACCGAGGTTGAATTTTTGGTCAGAGATTGACTTATGGGGTCAAAAATTGGTCATAAGGTCGAAAATTAATTATTTTGGCCAAAATTGAATACAGTCGCAAAGTTGACTTTATCAAGTCGACGGGGTGGTCATTGGGTCAGAAATTGACCATTTTGACCAAAGTTGACTTTTTCGTCAAAAGTTGAACTATTGGGTCAATGGGGTGGTCATTGGGTAAAAACTCACTATTTTGACAAAAATTTACTTTTTTGTCAAAAGTTGATCTTTTGGGCCAATGGGTTGGTCATTGGGTCCAGGATTGACCATTTTGACTAAAATTGACTTTTTGTTCAAAAGTTGACATATTGAGTCAATGGGTATGTCATTGGGTCAAGGATTGATCTTTTTGGCCAAAGTTGACTTTTTAGTCAGAGATTCACTTATTGGGTGAATCATTGGTCTTTAGGTAAAAAATTGACTATTTCTAACAAAATTGACATTTTGGTCAAATGTTGACCCATTGGGCCAACGGGGTTGTCATTGGGACAGAAATTGACCATTTTGACTACAGTTGACTTTTTAGTCAAAAGTTTATCTATTGGGTCAATGGGTTGGTCATTGGGTTAAGGATTGACCAATTTGACCAAAGTTGACGTTTAAGTCAGAGATTGACTTATTGGGTTAAAAATTGGTCATTAGGTCAAAAATTGATTATTTTGACCAAATTGGATTTTTGGTCAAAAGTTGACCCATTGGGTCAATGGGGTGGTCATTGTGTCAGAAATTGACCATTTTGACCAAAGTTGACCCTTTAGTCAAAAGTTGACCTATTGGGTCAAGGGTTTGGTCATTGGGTTAGAAATTGACCATTTTGACCAAACTTTACTTTTTGGTCAAAAGTTGACGTATTGGGTCAAAGGGTTGGTCATTGGGTCGATGTTTGACCATTTAGACTCAAAGTTGACCATTTAGTCGGAGATTGACTTATTGGGTCGATAATTGGTCATTTGGTCGAAAATTGACATTTTTCACCAAAATTGAATTTTTAGTCAATAGTTGACTGTTTGTCAACGGCTTGGTCATTGGGTCAGAAATTTATCATTTTAACCAAAGTTGACCTTTTGGTCAAAAGTTGACCGATTGTGTCATTAGGACGGTGATTTGGTCAAAAATTAACTATTTTGACAAGAATTAACTTTTTTATCACAATTTGACATATTGGGTCAATGAGGTGGTCATTGGGTCAAGGTTTGACCATTTTGACCAAAGTTGATTTTTTAGTCAAAAGTTGACCAATTAGGTCAATGGGTTGGTTATTGGGTCAACGATTGACCATTTTGAATAAAGTTGGCTTTCTGGTAAGAGATTGACTTATTGGGTCTATAATTGGTCATTAGGTCTATAATTGGTCATTAGGTCAAAAATTGACTATTTTGACCAAAATTGAATTTTTGGTCAATAGTTGACCTATTGGTTCAACGGGGTAGTCATTGGGTCAGAAATTGTCCATTTTGACCAAAGTTCGATTTTTGGTCAAAAGTTGACCTATTGGGCCAATGGGTTGGTCATTGGGTACAGGATTGACCATTTTGACTAAAGTTAACTTTCTGTTTAAAAGTTGACCTGTTGGGTCAATGGCTATGTCATTGGGTCATAGATAGAACATTTTGTCCAAAGTTGACAATTTAGTCAGAGATTGAGTTTTTGAGTGAATAATTGGTCATTAGGTCTAAAATTGACTATTTCTAGCAAAATTGACATTTTGGTCAAATGTTGACCCATTGGGCCAACGGAGTTATCATTGGGTCAGAAATTGACCATTTTGACCAAAGTTGACTTTTTGGTCAAAAGTTGACCTATTGGGTCAATGGGTTGGTCATTGGGTCAAGGATTGAACATTTTGACGGAAGTTGGCTTTTTGTTCAGAGATTGACTTATTGGGTCAAAAATTGGTCATTGGGTCAAAAATTGGTCATTGGGTCAAAAATTGATTATTTTGACCTAAAGTGATTTTTTGGTCAAAAGTTGACCCATTGGGTTAATGGGGTGGTCATTGTCTCAGAAACTAGCCATTTTGACCGAAGTTAACTTTTTGGTCAAAATTTGACCTATTAGGTCAATGGTTTGGTCATTGGGTCTGAAATTGACCATTTTAACCAAACTTTACTTTTTGGTCAAAAGTTGACTTATTGGGTCAAAGGGTTGGTCGTTGGGTCAATGATTGACCATTTCGACTAAAGTTGACCATTTAGTCAAAGATTGACTTATTGGGTCAATTGGTCATTTAGTCAAAAATTGACTATGTTTACCAAAACTGAATTTTTGGTGAATAGTTGACCTATTTTGTCAATGGGGTGGTCATTGGGTATAAAATTTTTCATTTTGACCAAAGTTGACTTTTTGGTCAAAAGTTGACCGATTTGGTCAATGTAATTATCATTAGATCAAAAATTGACTATTTTGTCCAAAATTATGTTTTTTGTCAAAATTTGACATATTGGGTCAATGGGCTGGTCATTGGGTCGAGGATTGACCATTTTGACCAAAATTGATTTTTTAGTCAAAAGTTGACTAATTGGGTCAATGGGTTGGTAATTGTGTCAACGATTGACAATTTTAACCAAAGTTGACATTTTAGTCAGAGATTGAGTTATCGGGTCAATAATTGGTCATTAGGTCAAAATTGACCTTTTTTAACCAAAATTGAATTTTTGGTTATTAGTTGATCTATTGGGTCAGCGTGGTGGTCATTGGGTCAGAAATTAACCATTTTGACCAAAGTTGACTTTCTGGTCAAAAGTTGAGGTTTTGGGTTAATGGGGTGGTCATTGCGTCAAAATTCATTATTTTGACCAAAATTGACTTTTATGTCAATAGTTAACCTGTTGTGCTTATGGGTTATTCATTGGGTCCAGGATTGACCATTTTAACTAAAGTTAACTTTTTTGCTCAAAAGTTGACCTGTTGGGTCAATGCTTACTTCATTGGGCCAAGGATTGATCATTTTGGCCAAAGTTGACTTTTTAGTCCGAGATTAAGTTATTGAGTGAATAATTGGTCATTCGGTCAAAAATTGACTATTTCTACCAAAATTGACCTTCTGGTCAAAAGTTTACCTATAGGGTCAACAGGGTGGTCATTGGGTTAGAAATTGACCATTTTGCCCAAAGTTGACATTTTTGTCAAAAGTTGACCTATTAGATCAATCGGTTGACCATTGTGTCAAGGATTGACCATTTTGACCACAGTTCACTGTTGACCTCATTTTTGATGAGGTCTTCTCTTCTTCTCTTTAGTACTTAGGATCTAGCCTTAGGCTTTTCCTTTGACTATCCTAGAGGACTAGAATTGGGACCCACCTTTTAGAAATTCAAACCACTTCTTAACTCCCTACAAACTCCACAAACTTGACTGTAGACCCCTAATCACCTAGAGGGTTGAAATCGAATGTGGAAGTTTAAAGGATGAGTTCCTATAGGACTCTTTGGCCTTAGAGTCGCCACAGGTGGCTCGGTACAGTGAAGGGGCTGACTTACACACACACACTTACACTTATACACTACACACTTTCACACACCTCCTAAAACCACACCTATACCTAACTTGACCTCTGACTCATGTAGGTGATTCGCATGGATGGTCCTTAACCCTAAGCCCTTGGCTAAGAGGGTTAGGAACAACATAGTGGATGCCTCGAATGAGTCCCTTCATGGCTCATGTGAGCTTGATGTGACTTCATGGCTCAACCAAAATGATTTCATTCCACTCAAATTCACCCAATCTTCAATTTTCCAAATTTTCGATTTTTGACCCAGGGACCCTACATCACCTACCTACAAAAGCCGCTTGAAATTACCCAAATTTTTCAAAATCACCTAAATTACTCAAAATTCCCCAAAATCAATCCCGAACATTTCTCATCCACTCAAATTGATCATCCATACCCAAAAATACCAAAAATTCCAAGAAAACCTCCCGATACCCTCCGAATACCCAAAATACCCTCTTGACCCAAAAATCCAAAAATTCAGAAAATTCCCAGAAAATTCCAGAAAATCCCAAATATTC
Organism: Papilionanthe hookeriana x Papilionanthe teres; assembly: GCA_022702705.1. NCBI lineage: Eukaryota > Viridiplantae > Streptophyta > Magnoliopsida > Asparagales > Orchidaceae > Papilionanthe > Papilionanthe hookeriana x Papilionanthe teres. The sequence goes on from CM040424.1 coordinate 169,423,656, forward strand.
CCAATTTCATTTTGTCCAACTACACCATGGGCCAATTTTGTCAATTTACCCTACTTTTGTCAAAACCCCAGATTTGACCCATTTTAACCCAAAAGTGAACCCGATGTCGAACCAAACCTATCCAATTGACCCAAATTCTGGTCCAATTCAATTCTAAACTTCAATTCAACATTCCCAACACCAATCTAGACCAAATCCAAGTCAATTTGATTGACATTTGGATCCAATTTCACTTTTGGCCTTAAAGCCGATTTGGACCCATGACCCAAACCTAACCCAAACTCACCCAATTCAACTCCAATTAACCCCAAACCTTTTCTAAATCTTCCTTAGCATCCCCACAAGCAAAACACTAACATGATTTGCCCAAAATTTAGACCCAAACCCCACTCAAATTCAACCCAAGCTAAAAGGCCCAATTTTGACCTATAACCCGAGCCTAACCCAGAATGGGCCCGAACCCCAAAATCAAAGCCCAACCAAAGGTAAAACCTCTTTGAAACACTCCCATAAACATTTCTCAACATTGATTTTACATCAATTTCAACCCTAGCCCAACATTGGCCCAACTTGGCCCACTTGGACCTATATTGGCCCATTCCGCAAAAGAGCCCAAATTGACCCGATTCGAACCCGAATCACTCCCAATTTGCTTCAAGTCACTCATGATACATCCATGAGCTAAACCCAACAATTATTTGGCCCAACCTCTTTACAAAATTTAATCCCAAAATCCATTTTAAAATCCAAAAGCCCACTTTCCTAAACCATCTTAAAAGCATGCCTAAAACCATTTCAAAAGGCCCAAAATCTACCACTAAAGCCCACATGACATCTCCATTTGCCATCCACTTAATTAAAGCCATTACCTAAGTCCTAAATTCATCATCAAATAATTCCAAATCAAGTTTCATACAAATTTCCATCAAATTACCAAAAATTCCTAAAATCCATTTTCATGAAGTTGACGTAAACTTTTCCGAAGCCAAATGGAGCCATGAACGAGCCATTCACAAGCCATATGAAGCCATGAAAGTTTGGCATGTGACAATGCCATTAATGGTAAAAGGAGGGGCTCCTTTCCTAATCTTTCATTAAGCCTTTTTAACCTTATTCATGACACACACTAAACCATGTTTAGCCGCCTCATCATGGATAGAGACCATACCATTCTCTCTTGGCTGACCAGTGATCCTCTCGGCCCAAAATCGAGGCCATGGGGAGGTGCACCCAACCCAGAACCAATGGGTTGACCAAATTGAAGCCAAAATGACCCCTTCCCCATTCCATTTTAATTCAAAGCCTTTACACATGGCAATTGCCGATTGTTGCACAAACCTCCAGCCACGACCCACTGGACACTGAGGGTGACCCATGCTGTCGGCCGGCCGCCGGGTCGCCGGAAAACACCATGGCCGAGACCTTGGGAGGAGCCGAACTTTGGAATTCTACCTTGTTGAGCTGCCCCATGCCCGATGGCCACCATGGTTGTTCTTCCCATGACCGAAGCAGGTGATCCCGACACCTTGGCCATCCACGCGAGGCTCTCCGGCTACCTCTGATTCAAGCACGACCCCTCACGGCCATGAGAGGAGAGTTGCACTAAACCTTGCCGAAACTGCTGCAAAATTGTTCCAAACCCTTCTCCACCCTCGGAGCGAGTTGATCCCCAGGTGTCGATTTGCCTAATCCTCGCTGACGAAATCGATTTCTCGAGCTGAAATTCCACCCAAAACCGAGGACACTTCTCGACGGTGAGCCAATCCCCAAATTGATTGGTTCTACACCTTCACCGGACCGAGGGAAGGTGTCCGCGGCAAAAGCCCCATCTCCGGGCCACCCGGTTGCTCCGGCCTCCGAGCTTTGTGATCGGGCTTGGTCGAAATCCCACACAGAACAATTCACGAGACCGGGAGACTTCATGCGGAGCTTGCTGGGATCCGATCGAAGGTGCAACAACCCTCGGATCGAAGCCACACTTCTTCGAGCAAAGGTATGAGCTAATTCTTCATCCAGAGCTTCAGGAGATTCTCCATTTCGAATGCTTTAATTTCGATGCATGATCACCGTATAGATGTGTTCGTCTCTTGAAGACGAATCCGTAGAGCATAAGAACATGAAAATCCATTGAGTATCGAGTGAGATATTAGGGATTTAGTGTGGACGGCTCTCGGGTGAGGACACTTGGGGACGATGAACGGATGCTTGTCCATTCGATACACGCGCGGACGGACGGCTCGGGATGGCGTCGGATCGGAAGACGGAACGATACGGCGGGGCCCGGGGAGCGCGAGTCGGATGGCGGCGTCGAATGGGAGCGCGCCGCGCGGCGTTTCGGAGGCTGCCGAGGTTGACGCGGCGCCACATGGATAAATAGAAAATTAGGGATTTTTTCGATTTATTTAATTCACTAAACTTCGAAAATTCATAACTTTGTGTAGAAAAATCAGAAAAATAAAATAAAAATACCCTCTTGCTCAGTGAACAGAGGAGAATAATGTGGAAAAGAAATCATTTAATTTCATCAAGTATTTTATTTTTAATAATTTATTTACTCTCTGCATATTTTCAATTCTCCATGCATGTATACAATTCACCATGGCATGAGACCATAGGGCTTTTGAAGCCTACTGAATTTGGGAACATTCCTGAATTTTCAAAGTCGAGGCCATCCCTATGAAGAGTTATTGATTTTTCAAATTCATGTTACTATTTTGAGTATTTTAATTCCAATAAATAGCATGTTGTGAAATAAATTCTAGGAAAATTTGGTGATGTTCCTTATGACCGAGAGGACCCTAGGAAAAATAGGTTTTGAGTTAGTTCATTTAAAACAGACCTTAATTGGCTTAAACACCCAAAATGGATCTCTAATTAATTAGAGCTAACCATACATCAAATTGACTTGAAATCAATTCTCCACTGACCTTTAGGATCGAGAGGAACCCACCATAAAAATTTGAGGTCGATTGGACTTGGTTAGCCTACTTAATTGGGTTGATTAAGCCGATTTAGTCATTTTAAACTTTAAAAATTCATAACTTTCAAAATAGCTTTCAAAAATTCACCAAATTGGTTTTGGAGCCTCTCTGATATCAGGGAATTTAAGAAAATTAAAATTTCAATTTTCTAAAAAAGTTGATTTTTTAATATTATTTTAATATTTTAATAATTAAAAAATAATAAAAATCACAAAAATAATAAAATTCACCAAAATGTCACATTTTGAATTTTAATCACTTGGGAACAAACCCCATATTTTTCTTAGGTTTATTTAGTGAGATATTAAATTTTAAAGCTCTAGGGTAATTTTAAAATTAAAAAAATGTATTTTCTAGCATTTTCACTAAAATAATTATAATAAATCATAGAAAAATCAGAAAATTACAAAATTTGATTCTCTGATTTCCTTGATATCAGAGAGATTTTTGAAAAATATAAAATTCATTTTTCAACATTTATTTTATTTTTAAATTAATTAACACTCCAAAACTTAAAATAATTATAATAAAAATAATATAATTCAAAAAATCACCAAAATTGGTCTAAGTGGTCCTCTGGTCATTAGGAATGTCCCCTAATTTTCTTAAGGACAGAAACTTTCCCTTGATCATGTTATTAAATTTTCCTTAGAAATCTCTATTTTCTACCAAAAATAATTATATAAATAAATTAAATACGAGAAAAATCACATTTTCTCCTCTCATGTCTTTATTGACATATGAGTGAAGTCACATAAAAATTTCAAGTTCATTTGAGTTCAATTTAGTGAGTTATGAAATTATTAAGCTTAAAGGGCAAAATGGTAATTAAAATTTTGACCTTTAATTAAAACTTTAGGTTTAATAAAAAATTAACAAATAAAATATTTGATCCTAATCTGATTTGGATGATTGAAATTTAAATAATTAAAGGGTAGAAACCCATTAAACAATTTTAAAATAATTAAACCTTAATTAAATAATTGATTGAATTTGGAAGAATAATAAAATTGGAATTATTAAAATAGGGATATTATTAGGAAGAAATTTATTCTTTAATTTAAAAATCCCTAAATTAATCATCTCATTAATATTCAATTCTTAATTAAAATGATAACTCAAATTCAAAACATTAAAAGACTTAATCATTAAAGTAAAATTAAATTATTAAACTCTTTTAAAATTTCAATTAAAATTAAAAAATTAAATTAAATTAAAATTAAATTAAAACAAATTAAATTAAATTAAATTAAATTAAATTAAATTAAATAAACAAATTAAATAAAATTAAATTAAAAATAAATTAAATTAAATTAAATTAAATAAACAAATTAAATTAAATTAAATAAACAAATTAAATAATATTAAATAAATTAAATTAAATTAAATAAAATTAAATTAAAATTAAATTGAATTAAATTAAATTAAAGATTGAATTAAATTAAATTAAATTAAGTTGAATTAAATATAACATCATTAATGACATAAAGAATTCAAAGTAAATCTAAAATAACTTGAACACTATTCCAAATTTAAACTCATTAATTGAAATTAAACTAAATCACGAAACCATTTGAACACCGATTTTCCCTCGAGAGCTTTAGTTATCATAACTCCTAAATAGAACATTAAATGAAATGTTACTTCACTCATAGGATATTCGAACGTCATAGTTCATGAGGCAAGATAACAAAACTAAACCTCGGACGATTAATTCATTTGTGTAATTGAATTCATTTGGACTTAAAACAATCCTAGAAATATTGAAAAGATGTTTAAGATTTGTCTTAAGCACTTCCTCGATATGATAGGATGTTCATAAGAACAATTGAACTTAATTATTCTTTGATGAAGAAAATCGTCCTCGAACTAAAACACGAGGAACCTGAGACGTCATAGGAAATGGCTAGGTATAGGATTAGGAATTTGGTAGAAAACCATAACCCTTCCCTTAGCTTTACTAGGAACTTGCTTAAATATTCTAATTGTGTTTTAAGTGCGGCTTGGGATGACGGGAAGACCCTCAGAGTACGCTTTTATTTTATTACGATTTACTTTCTTGCAATTTACATTATTGCGATTTCATTAATCGCATCGCACTTACTTTTTCTTGCATGATAAACAAGCATGTTGCATGAAAACCCACACCTTTAGGATAGTCCACTAAAGCTGAAACCAAAATTAAGTTAAAAGTCATTGCCGAGATAAAATTCACCGCCACAACATTTCAAAATATAAAACAACTCGAAATTTAATCACAAAACGAGAACACAAAACTACAATTACAATTAAATTAAAACGTCATGTTGGATGATCGGGAATACCTCGGATGATGTAACCTACGTGTTGCTAACGGGATTTCACGCGGTCTAAATGAAAGTGTGGAACTCATTCGGTTGAGTTTAGCAAATTCATCTGGACTAAGTGAATCCGATAAAAATAATGATGCGGAAGGATGGAGCCAGTGGGATCTTAGCCGGTGTCGTTATAATCGACTTTAAGATTTGTTTTAATTAAAATATAAAAACACTTGGAAATTAAGATTTTCTCTAAACCAAAACACTTTTCTCATCCCTGATTTATGACTTCTAAAACTAAACCTCTGCGACAACAAGGAGCTCGGAGCATGGTGGGCGGCACGGCCATCGTCATCGGCAAAACACGTAGTATACTTCGACAAAACTTTCCTAGAATTAAATAACAAAGCCATAGGACTTCGAGGTAGTTTGCCTAGTGCAACATAAATCCTCGACTCTTCGTTAGGCACTTGCATTGCAAATTAAGCCACTAGCAGGTCTTAGGATTTCGAGGTAGTCGTACGGGTACGACAATAAACCCTCGCATCTTCGAAGTTTATTTGTTTGATTTTATCATACAAATATAAGCCCTAATTAATTAAAATCGGCGAGATCGAAAACATTTAAATAAATATTAGGACTTTCCTAAACTCGAAACGAAACAATAGGATAGTCGGGAAATTACCGAAGTTCGCTTCGAATGCGTGATTTCTCCTGCTTTTCTTCCTTTGGATTCCCAAAACAAAATGTTCCAAATTTGATCCATTCACTATTGAAATTCCAAAATTCAATCCTTTGAAAACTTAAACTTTGAAATTCTTGAGAGCGAGAATTATTGATTATTATCGAGAGTTTTCTTAGGTGATTCCGTCACTTAAGATGTAATTAGCTATAGGGGCTTGCCCTTATAGGGAATTTTAAAGAACCCGAGTAATATAAACCACAGTTTAATGCTTTCATATTAAGCGGGGAATTTGTCGGCTTATAAAATTGGTTCGCGAGACCAAACGGATGTCACAGAATCTTTTAGTTTATTTAATCGAGCCCCACGATCGAGCGAGTGTATCTATCCTTAGGGATAGATACACGGTTTGTGGTGCGGTGCTCGTTTATATAAACTATTTGGGATGTGAGATCGGTTTAATCTCATATCTTAAAACCTTGAATTTAAAATTATTTTCAAAATCAAATACTACTTTTCAAAATTATTTATTTAAATTAAATTAAAAATTCGCCGACAACTTACGTTGGGCGACCCCCTTTCAAAATAAAACACACGACCTAAAAATATGCGAGACGACTTACGGCGACTCCGTGAGGACAATTCCTCTCTCCATTATAATACGAGATAATTACGCTTTCAAAATCGGTAGTGTATCCATGTCCTTAATGGGTCGAACTACCCTTCTTGCCGTTGGAATACTATGTTCATTTCTACCTTGAACAAGTATAGCCGACATTCTCTCGGATTTAGGAGCCATTTGTTTAGACACCCACTAAACAGAGAGGTTCGAGATCCTTTTACCTCATTTACGAGGTGGGGTGGACCCAGATAGGTGTTAGTTTAGGAGTGATCCTTCGAGTCGAGAAGTCTTGCATAAGACTTTCTTTTCCTTTCCGACTCCGAATCGGATTCCTTACCTTCTCTACACCTTTGAACATTCAGTTCTAAATAAACGAACCCTCTAATAAATGATTCTTTTAACAAATGATTCCTTCTTATAAATACATGAACAAGAATGTGTTCGGACTCTTTTCGATTCCTTTCTTTTCGTCCTAAGAAAAGAAGCATAACTTGGGATGACGACCGAGAATCTACCTGTAGAAATGGAAGCCCCAAGGCGATTTTCTCCTTCACCAACGAATCTGGACTTTCATTGTCATAAGGATGAAATTTGCCGATAATGGGATCATCAGGTTCGGACGAGGATTTGAAAACACGAATGTCGAAATCACCGACGTCTCCCTCTTTGCAGTGACGAACAAGGTATCGAAGGCGAGAACCGTGCGCAGAGTTGACCTTAGGTCGACCCGAGTTTCCTCCTCTGTGAAAGGATCCCAGTGAGGAGAATCTTGCTTGTCACGGGAGGACGTATTCTTACTACCCCCATTTGGTCTAGTTGTTTACGCACTTGCCCAGACTTCTGCCAAATTAAAGGGAAAGAAATCCGAGTTATGGTAAACACATTACCAGTGGAGGGTACGAATCTTCTGTGAGACCTACATTTTCGAAATCGGGTCCGGTTCGAAGATTCCATCAGCGACGAGGACCCGAAGAAAACGAAGTAGAAGGATCGCCGGAGAAGCGGAACTGCTTGAAGTTGCTCACTGGAGGAAATCCGAGCTGCTGAATATACACCATTTGCCCGAATATACCATTGCCGGAATATACTCTGTGCTGAATACATACCACTTTTGGGAGGAAGCGGGTTCCATCCCCTCTCCGCCGCGAGAGGACGAGGAAAATGTTCGCAAGATTCTCTGCTGCGTTACCTCGGCCCGCATATTACAACGATAGCCGCAAGAAAAGGACTAGAACTACGCCGTTTGCTCGGCTGCGAGCTTTGGTAGAAAAGTTAGCAAAGAAGGAAAAGCGCCCGTATCGGAGATTCTACGAAGGATAGGGCGGGTGCCGGTCGAATCCGTCTTGGGCCCCGAGTAGAACCCGCCATCATGACGGAAAAGCCAAGTAAAAGAATGAAGGCTAGTCACGCTTGTCGTCGTCTCGGGATTACGGATTAGGGAGGATACCACCTTCCGGCATTTGGCGAACGAGACCATGCGGTCCTAGACCTTCGCTGCTGTAGAAGGATGGTATGGCGTCCCTCTTGGGCGGTTGAGATTGAAACAACGGCACGAAAGAAAGTCTCGCCGGGAGACTTGAATGCGAAGAAAGTCTTCTTGCGATAAAGGGGACTCGTGAAAGGGGACCCGGCGGCTATGCGCATGACAACCGCGAGGACACACGAAAGCCCGCTAGAAGATGTCATGGAAAAGTTGAGAGCCGATATCAACGATTGGAAAGAAGAGAAGAAAGTTCGGAGACGAGATTGATTCATCGGAATTCATGGACGACGAATATGCGAGAAATCAACATGGTCGAAACACGAGCTTCATCGGCTTCGCGAGGTGCTCTTGCGGCCGCGAAGAGAGGAGCCGGGGCGATGAGAAGGCGGCTTCGGGAGAAAGACGACACGATCGCTCGAATGGCGAAAAGGATGGAAGAGATGGGCGTAGCTCCGGCCGCTCTCCGAGTCGAATGCGACCACGAGAGAGACACCCCGGGAGGTCATTCACATTGTAGACGGAGGAAAGGAGATTACATCCGTCGATGGGGATGATCGGTGAAAAAGGATACAACACGAAGTATGATCCACGAAAGGATATCAAGAACTTGGTGGAACGGCGGAGTGCGAGAAGCCTTAGCACAATCGAAGAGCGGGACATCCATTCGGACGGGTAGACCTTACCCGGAAGAATTCGACGCCGTCCGATACCCAGAAGGCTTCGTACCACCTGCGGTTCGAGACCTTCGACGGAGCCGGGAACCCCAGACGGCATGTTGCACACTTTCGTGCCGGTTGTTGCAACGCCGGCGGGAGCGATGCATTACTCTTCCGACGGTTCGTCGGCGGCTTGTCGGGAATCGCCTTCGGCGGGTATGCGGGGTGCAGAATGGTTCGGTGAAGACGTTCTCGGAGCTAGAGAACCTCTTCATCGAGCGATTCGCGGAGCTCGGCACCACATCACTATAGGTGATTTAGTGGTAGAGAAACAAAGGCCGAACGAAACTTTGGTGGATTACATACTTCGATGGAGGAACTTAAGCATGAAGTGTGAACCACGACTACGAGAACAACATGCGGTCGGCATCTTGCTTAAAAGCATTCACGGCCCGATAGCACTTCTCCTCGAAGGATTCACTTATTAAGACTTTCGAGAAGTTGTTAAGCAAGGCCGGAAGCTTGCGAAGAGGCGAAGCAATTAAGTTTCGCCGAGCAAGACGGACAACAAAAGCTTAGTGAAGACTTTTGAAAAGAAATCCGGGATCGTTGCGGCGGTTGACAAGGCGAGCAGCCGACGCAAATACCACCGAGAACGGCGCGGCAACCACAACGAGATTACCGGCAACCACGGTCCGGCTATCGGTCATCTCCACGGTATGAACAACCTCCTCGTCGGCAACGTACATTAAGGGAGCTTCGAGCGAGAGAATATCCAGTTCAAGAATGAAGCGATGCCGAAAATGTTCCGTAGTCGATGAAAGACTCCGAGATTTCCAGTTGCCGAGCACAGAGACCGGAGGAAGTCAACAAGAAAAGTGATCCCGACTTTTGCCCTTATCACCGGATGCTTGGGCACAAGATAGAAGATTGCATTACCTTGAAAAGTTGGCTCGATGACGACCTTCGGAAAGGGAATATAACGATCCGAAGGAGTACATGAAGGAACCCCAGAAAGGAGGTTCCGTCGATGTTATCTCAGTCGATCCCATCATTCAGATAGATCCTATACGGCCGACGATGGATGGACTACCGCTTGGACGAGGTCTTCGAAGAAGATTTTAGACGGCATCCGAGCCGCCTCGGTGCGAGCCTCGGTTCGAGTTCGAGACACTGTTAAGCCGGTACTTATCACTTGCGATAGAAGAACCACCTCGACGGGAGGCGATTGAAGAGAAGAAGAAAATCGACGAAGAAGAGAGGCTGAGACTCCTAAGGCTAGACTAGGGGCTGCTTATCCTAGGATAGTTGTTTCGATTCGGGGGAGAAATCCCTCGAACCTCGATTTTGTATGATTATCTGCTCACTTCGGTGGGATCATATAATGATAAGGGTGATGGCGTTGGCTACGTTTTGGTTGTTTCTAACGATTACGTAACTAGCGACAATCCGGATATCGATTTCGATACCAACGACAATTCTCGAATCATACACGATCTCGACGAGCAAAATAACGAAGAAGACATCCATCGAGGAGGCTACGAGAGTTCAACGAGCAACGGATGCTATCTGCGAGTTTCGAGGAGCTCCGGTCGCGATAGAGTTAGAGCCTTCGGATTCGAAGATAATCCGGAAGAGCTTGTCATTCCGATTCGGGAGGAGACACGACAAGCTCGACACTAGATTCGGAAGAAATTACGAAGTCGACTTAAGAAGTGGAAGAGTTCTACCTCCGAGAATGGGTCCGAAGGACGAAGGAAAGCGGGTGGTTGTTCGGGAAGAACCAACCCCGGACGGAAGAAATACCCGTTCGAGAAGAAATCGAGACACATGGAAATAAAGTGGACTACAACGTGCTAGCCCATCTTAGGAAACTACCGAGCCGAGCGAGCATCTACGATGCTCTCATCTTATCGAAAGGAGATGAGAGAAGCTCGATCGAGGCCTTACTTGATCCGGAAATTTGCTTAGCTCGAATGGCCGGAGATTCCTTAGATGAGGTTTGCTCGTTAAAGGAACGACGAGGTGTTACCTTCACGGACAATGACCTACTTACTTGGGACGGCGAGATCACGAGCCGAGCCATTGTACATTTCGATTACTGATCGGAAAATTTACACTCTCGGAGTATTGGTGGATCCGGGAGCATCGATCGATATAATGAGTCTTCGAACACTAGCATATTTGTAAATTGATGCTCGTGAGCTCGAGGCCGACAAAATGTTATTAAGAGGATTCGACCGAGAAAGGAGAAAGAGCCCTCGGATCAATAACACTGCGATGAAGACGGGTGACTTAGCAAAGACAACCGCGAAATTTCACATAATTGATTCGAAACGTCGTTCAACGCTCTCTTGGGCCGACCATGGATACATGAAAACGGGATGGTACCATCATCTCTACATCGGTGCATCAAATACTACGATGGAGGGGAACGATGCATCAAAGGTGACTTACGACCATTCTCAGTACATGAGATTGGAATCCATGAAGACGCGGCTTATTATGCACCTCGAAGAAAACGATTTTCTCGGGAGATACCGTAACAAATGAAGCGAAGAAAGTTCGGGACAACGAAGAACACGAAGTTCTAGTCCAACGGTCACTCACCACTCCCTCCGGCGAGATGGTGAAGGTTTCTCCACGACTCGCATCCGAGGTCGAGGCGGGGACGAGGCCGTGGTAGAGAGCAGCTCAGGACGAGTTGGACGGAGGAAACCGACCATCAATGTTGATTGGGAAGATAGTTACGAAGAAGAAAAAGAAATCAAACAAGAAGCGGCGACAATAAGTCGAAGAAGCCGCAATTCGAAGATCTCTCTCGAAGATGAGAAGAATGAAGAATATAAATCGATGTACGAGAAGATTAACCACTACGTACATACTATGACCCTAACCCGGTTCATTCAACAAGATCGAGGGTATGGTGGTCGAAAGGTACGTAACGACGGTGCGAGGCCGATCAAGTTCTACGAGTGGTGCTTCTTCCTCCAAAGCTGAAAATAATGTACAATTCGAAGATGTCACTTCATCGAGAATTAATGGAATTACCTTTTGAGTGGTACTCTCACTGTGTTGAAATTTAATTCAACGTGGTTTCTTACCTCGACAATGGACAAAAGGCCAATCACAACATTTTGAAAAATTATGGAATAATTACGGTCGTCCACCCGATTCGAAGCATGGTCTCGGATTCGGCACGGTAGGGTCGGTTGACGATGCGGAATTTTGCTTGGTTGTCACTTGCGAGTCAATGAAAGCGCATGGAAACTACGGACGAACTCGAAGATTTACAAATTGGAGATGCTCCACCGAGGTCGAAGAAGAAATCAAATCTACGATAGATGAGTTAACGGAAGTTAACTTAGGTACTAGCGAAGAACACTAGACCTACCTTTGTTAGCTCCTTACTCGATAAAGAAGACTCCGAAGAAATAATCGAGTTATTAATGGAATTTAAAGGCTGCTTTGCTTGGAACTACGACGAGATGCCGGGATTAGCTCCGGAGGTTGCGATCCATAAGCTAGGAGTGGATCCTACTACATCCCGGTCGGACGAGGTCCCGGAAGAATGCGTCTAGAAATCGAACAACAAGTCATAGCCGAAGTTAAAAAGCTAATAGACGCTAAATTTGTCGCGTGAAGAACAATGCCCGACATGGCTAGCCGATGTGGTGCCGGTCAGAAGAAGAATGGTCGGATCGAGAATTTGTGTGGACTTCGAGAGATTTAAACGAGGCATGTCCAAAGGATGAATTCCCTCTGCAGATCCGGAACTAATGATCGACATTGCTTCGACACATGAGATATTTTCATTCATGGATGGATCTTCGAGGATACAACCGAGATAAAAATGGCTCCGAGAAGATGAAAAGCTTACGGCATTCGAACGCCGATCGGAGTATTTTGCTACACGGTGATGCCATTCGGACTGAAGAACGCGAGAGCGACCTACCGGAGAGCAATGACAAGAATTTTTGATGATCTCATCCACGATCGAAGTCGAATGCTACGTGGACGATGTGGTCATCAAAAGCAAAGTAAAGGAAAACCACCTGTATGATTTGAGAATTGTTTTCGAACGATTAAGACAATTTAACCTTAAGATGAATCCCTTAAAATGCGCCTTCGGTGTCACCTCCAGGAAATTCTTAGGATTCGTTGTCCGACATCGTGGAATTGAAATCGACCCGAAAAGATTAAAAGCTATCTTAGAAATGCCGCCTCCCGAAACCTTAAAACAACTACGATCTTTTCAAGGAAATTGGCATATCTTCGACGCTTTATCTCGAACTTGTCGGGTAGGTGTCGACCTTTCTCGGCACTAGTTAAAAAGGACGCCAAATTTATTTGGGAAGAGAAATGCCGAGAAGGCCTTCGAGGACATTAAACAATATTTAATGACACCTCTTGTCTTAGCGACCCGAGTCTCGGAGTAGACCGGCGATACTTTACACCGCGGCTTTAGACGACTCTCTCGGAGCCATGTTAGCCGAGGTCGATGATGAGGGTAAAGAAAATGCTCTTTACTACTTAAGCGGTCGTTTACTTCCGACGGAAGTAAGGTATCCCGCAATTGAAAAGCATTGTTTGGCCACGATCTTCGCGCTCTCAAGCTCGGGCACTACATGCTTTCTCATAAGGTCGACTGATCTCGAAGTTTAATCCATTGCGATACTTGATGACTCGTCCGACACTTTCCGGCGGACTTGCCGGATGGTCGAATGATATTATTGCAATTCGATATAACTTTCGTGCCTCTTCGTGCTTAGTAAAGGGACGAGCCTTAGCGGACTTCCTCGCGGCACACCCTTTGCGGCCGAATCTCCTCTCGATGACGATCTGCTAGATGAACAAATAATGAATCTAGAAGACCTTGATGATCGACGTTAGGAATTATATTTCGACGGAGCATCTTCGGCACACAAAGACGAAGAATCGCAAGTGATAGTGCCGGTAAGGCGGGAATCGGGCTAATCTTTATAACACGGAGCGGGGGATGTTAAGATACTCCTACCACTTGACGGAACCGTGTACGAACAACGAAGCGGAATACGAAGCCCTCATAACGGGACTGGAATTAACCATTCGAATGGGGATAACGGACATCGACATCTACGGGGATTCACGGTTAATCATTCGACGGATCGCCGGACGGTATAGAATTTTAAAGACGAGACTCGAGCAATACTTCCGGTATGCCATACGGTTGTTGGAACAGATTCCAAATGTGACGATCTACAAAATTCCCGGAAAGAAAATGCTTTAGCGGATGCTTTAGCCCGTCTCGCAAAAGAATTTGCATGTTTGCAAGATGAATCGGTAGAAGTGTCGGTTCACGGACGTCGGGTCCTATCACGGCTCGACATAGACACCATACACAAATCGGAAAAGAAAAAGAATCGATTGCGACGGTGACGGAAAACACGAGAAGATTGGCGACGGCCATTGATGGACTACCTGCAAACGGGAAAGCTACCGGACAATAGGTCGCTAGCCCATCGGATCGAAAAGAACTGCGTCCTACGCATTAATAAACAACACATTGTACGGAAGGTCTTTTGATCGAATGTGGCTAAGGTGCCTAAGCGGGTCGAGGCCCGTGAAATTGTTAAAGAGGTGCATTCGGGACTCTGTGGCGCTCACCGGTCGGGTCCGAAGATGAAGATGAAAATTAAAAGACTAGGGTACTACTTGGCCCTCGATGATGACCGCTGCATGAAAATCGCAGAGAGCATCACCGATGCCGAGTGCACGGAGTGGTTCTGCACCGACCTCCAAATGTGCTACATCCGACAATTGCGTCGTGGCCATTTGAATGTTGGGGCACGGATATAGTGGGTCCGATAGAACCACCATCTTCGAAAGGACATCGCTTCATTCTTGCGGCTACGGATTACTTTTCCGAGTGGGCGAGACGAGTTCCACTCGAGAAGTGAAAGCACACCACGTGCTACGGTTTTCAAGAACCAAGTTGTCTACCGTTTCGGGGTGCCGCGCGGGATCATCTCGGATAATGGGTCGGCATTCGAAGCACGCAAATCAACAATTTTGTCGGGAGACACGGAATCGGCGGCGATACTCGACAATTTACTACCCGAGAGCAAACGGCCTCGGCGAGGCTTTTAATAAAACTCTCGTTCAAATCTTAAAGAAAACCTTGGACGATAATAAGAGAAATTGGCACGAGAAGTTGTTAGAAGCCTTATGGGCCTGCGGACAACCTTTAGAACTCCTACTCGAAGCTACACCTTACGCTGCGGTGTATGGGTCCGAGCGGTGTTACCTTTAGAGGTTCGACTTCCTTCACTCGGAATTGCGAGTTGCAAACAAGATCACGACGGAAGAGAACGCCAAATTACGACTCGAAGAATTAGAAAGCACTGGAAGGGAAAAGACTTGCGACGCAACGAGAATTTAGAACTATACCAAGCTAAGATGGTTCGAGCCCATGACAAGGCGGGTCGCCCGAGAACCTCGAAGTTGGTGACTTAGTTCTCGTTCTCAAGAGACATATTCTTGCACATCGCAAGATAGGAGGAAAATTTGAACCCACTTGGGAAGGACCGTTTGTGGTTGAAGCGGTATACTCGGGAGGTTCCTACCGGCTAGTGAATTGCCGGGGAGAACGACATATGCTTCGATCGACGGACGATACTTGAAAAAGTATTACGCTACACGATGTTTCGAAGGAATGAATTCTTCATCCCTAAGAAACACGGGCGAAGTAATTACTTATGATTGGGTCCGAACCCAAAAAATAATAAAAATGTGCTAAAATAAATAAAGTCATGATAATTAAGTTTTCCTTGTTTTCTTTTCCAGATCAAAATCTCTTCCACTGATCTTATCCCACTTCATTCTTGTTAAATTTGAAAAATAAAAAAAATAATATAAAAAATATGTCTTTAATAAACATTTTCTTAATGTTCTTGTTCTTAGTACGACCCACGATCCTTTTCCTTGTCTTTTCGCGGGGAAATGTCGAACGGGCGGTTGGTCTCGAACTTTAAGAATGGCGTAAGCCTTGCACTCGATGAAAAGAGGGTGAAAGATGGAGCGATAATCGAGATTGACTCGGATTTCGCACCGGCGGGCCTACGATGCGAGGAAAGTGAGCGGGTCCCGGTTGGCGAGAAGAGCTGCCGGGCGAGACGGTGATGAAAGTGGGTGGCCCAAGCCACCGATCCGGCGACAGAAAAGAAAAGCAAACTGCGAAGAAGATAAGAAAATGAAGTGCTGTAGTCGCTACGGCGGAGGGCGGAGCTTGTCGGCGCCGCGCCCGCGGAGATTCGAGAAGTTCGGAGAGCTACTCTCGCGACAACGCAACGAAGAAATAAGAATCGCCGTATCACGTAAGATGTTAACAAAACTAGGCGCGGACCGGCGCGACGAGACGATTGCTAATGCCGGTACATACACTTCGAGGACACCGGTTCACCGGGAACATCGAAGAAAGGAGGCCGGCTCCTAGGATAACGAAAGGACCGGGGAAATCTCCGGAAGATCGAGAAGAAAGAAGGCTACCACGCCACCGGATAGAACCACCGGTGATGCATGACCTTGTTGCGAAGCGACCCGGGGGATGTCACGACGGGCATCATCCACGAGGAGCCGAGGTATGCGGGGAGAACGTGAAGGGATTGAGCCGTATATCCCACAATATGTCACCGAGGCCTCGCCATGCGCAGATCATTCCGGAATACGAAAGCTGGAGAGAATGCGGAATGTTGAAAAGAAAACCTTTGAATACTTCGAGAGAATTAAAGGCGGAAGAATCGATATACTAGAGGGCCTCGAGCTACATACGGACGTATTCTCGGAGTATGAACAACGGCAAATCGTGGATTGCATCCGGGATTTGAAAAGAATGGGCCGAGCGGGCCGCTGAGGAAAACACATACTCGGAACCCCGGAGATGGATGCCGGGGAAGGGAAGAATCACGATACGATGCGGATCTTGCTACTGACTTTGCGGAAGACGGGAAGGGAAACCCACCGGGAATACTCCGATCATGGGCGAGTGGATCCGATGCCATTAGTCATCGAGAGAATGGTAAAGAGATTGATAACATGGAGGGTACTGCCGGCGGATGCATACCCGATAGTTGCATTATGAACATCTACGAACGGGGTGATTGCATACCCCGCATCATAGACCACCACGACTTTGTCGGACCTTTACGCACGGTCTCTTTCTGAACGAGTGTAACATCATGTTCGGATGCGACCTCCGGATAAGCGAGACCCGGAGTGAGTTCCGAGGGCCGGTGAAGATACCGTTACCGGTGGGTTCCGTCATGATGCGAAGGGGCGACGGAGCGGATATCGCTAAGCATTGCATACCGGGAGTACCGGTGAAGCGGATCTCGGTTACTTTTAGAAGGATGGACGACGAGAAGACACCTTACCATTTCCGGCCAGACCGGAGTTAGAGAGCCTCCGGCCTTACGAGCTGTGAGTTACATGGAAAATATCACACCTCCGATGTACATCCATACGGCATCCTTGCCGAGGATGGCTTGGAAGGTGATGTTATTGACCATGTACACTCTATTCGGACATGGATTTTTGACGGATGCTTCTTTGGATGGACCAATAAAGATCATACATAGTACGTTTTGAGTCTACATGGATTGTATGAAATGTATTCCGGATCGAGTTGTATGATGTATCTTCGACATGATTGGAATGAAAGTGACCATGTCACATTTTTGGCCTTCACCTCTTTTGTGCGAAATTGATACGGGAAACGCCATTAAAGTTAAATGAACTTCGAACAAAGAACGAGAAAAAGAAAAAAAGGAATAAAAGAAAACTTTCCTAAAAAAGAATCTTAAAAATGACGAACACCAAATTCACATGAACATTAAATAAACGATGAAGTAAAATTTGAATCATTAAAAGATAAACAAAATCAACATAAGTGTTAAATCGAATCTCAAATCAAATTCTCGAATCAAATTTCAAATCCAATCTCGATCAAATTTCAAATTTGATCTTCCAAATTTCAAATCAAATCTTAAATCAAATCTCGATCAAATTCAAATTCATTTTTTTCAGATTCCGAATCGAATCTCGATTAAATTCAAACTCGACCTTCCAAATCCGAAATTCGATCCATTTTACTCTCTCCCTTGTACGGGATGGAAGCGGTCGATTCCATTGACACGGAGCACGAGGTTTTCGATTCGGATCTAGTGGCGAGGAATTGTATCCAATCCAAACCGAGCAACTTTCCATCGAACTCTTTTGAAAGGGATATGAAGCATCTACATATTCCTTCCTAATCTATTCCCTTCCATGAAAGTCTTTTACAACTTTCATGAAATTCTCGAAACACCGAAATTCCACACCCTTGAATCAACACTTACAAATCTTTGCAAAATCAATTACCAATCAAAATCAAACTTTTTGGGTTGAGGATTTTACATCCGATACTGCACTGCTTTAGGATTCTTTCCCTATTGCACTGAAATACATCAAAATCAAACTTTTTGGGTTGAGGATTTTACATCACGATCTTGCATTGCTTTAGGATTCTTTCCTGTGCACTTTGAAATACATAAAAATCAAAATTCTTGAGGTTGAGGATTTTACATCCGATACTGCACTGCTTTAGGATTCTTTCCCTATTGCACTGAAATACATCATTACCAAATTCTTGAGGTTGAGGATTTTACATCAGATACTTGCCTATTGCTTTAGGATTCTTTCCCTATTGCCTACTGAAATACATCAAAATCAAACTTTTTGGGTTGAGGATTTTACATCCGATACTGCACTGCTTTAGGATTCTTTCCCTATTGCACTGAAATACATCAATATCAACTTTTTGGGTTGAGGATTTTACATCCGATACTGCACTGCTTTAGGATTCTTTCCCTATTGCAATGAAATACATCAAAGTCAAACTCTTAGAGTTAAGGATTTTACATCCAATGCCACATTACTCTGAGATCTTTCCTCATTGTAGTGATCCAATCCAATTGATTCGATCTTCTTTTGGGGTTGAAGATGTTACATCTAAAACCTCAAAATTCCAATTCTGATTTCAAATCTAATCCCTTCAAGTTAATTTTAACAAAACTTCAATCTAAATTAAAACACAAAATCTAAACTTACACATCAAAACTTAAACTAAAACAAAATGAAATCTAAATCGAAATTCCCCCAGATCATGTGATTTGGGATTCACCTCCTTTTCCTTTCCCCAGCGAGAGTTCAGGAATCTCCGGTTTCAGAGATATACTTGCTACTCCCCAGCGGAAACTCTTCTACTTTGTCCTAAGTTTGTCACTTGGACATCTGTGTTGGTTTTGCTGATCGCTTCGGTCAACACCAATACGCGCGGTGTGCTCCGTCAGCTCACCACACTTATTGGGGGTCCATTTGTTGACCTCATTTTTGATGAGGTCTTCTCTTCTTCTCTTTAGTACTTAGGATCTAGCCTTAGGCTTTTCCTTTGACTATCCTAGAGGACTAGAATTGGGACCCACCTTTTAGAAATTCAAACCACTTCTAAACTCCCTGCAAACTCCACAAACTTGATCGTAGACCCATAATCACCTAGAGGGTTGAAATCGAATGTGGAAGTTTAAAGGATGAGTTCCTATAGGACTCTTTGGCCTTAGGGCTGCCCTGGGTGGCCTAGTCTGGTGAAGGGGCTGACTTACACACACACTACACTTACACACTACACCTACACACTACACTTCCACACACCTCCTAAAACCACACCCATACCCAACTTGGCCTCCTGACTCATGTAGGTGATTCACATGGATGGTCCTTAACCCCTAAGCGCTTGGCTAAGAGGGTTAGGAACAACATAGTGGATGCCTCAAATGAGTCCCTTCATGGCTCATGTGAGCTTGATGTGACTTCATGGCTCAACCAAAATTACTTCATTCCACTCAAATTCACCCAATCTTCAATTTTCCAAATTTTCAATTTTTGACCCCCGGGACCCTACACCCGCCTGACCTACCAAAGCCCTTGAAATTACCCAACTTTTTCAAAATCACCTAAATAGCTCAAAATTCCCCAAAATCAATCCCAAACATTTCTCTCCACTCAAATTGATCATCCATACCCAAAAATACCAAAAATTCCAAGAAAACCTCCCAATACCCTCCAAATACCCAAAATACCCCTCTTGACCCAAAAATACAAAAATTCAGAAAATTCCCAGAAAATTCCAGAAAATCCCAAATATTCCCAATTTCATTTTGTCCAACTACACTATGAATCAATTTTGTCAATTTACCCTACTTTTGTCAAAACCCCCAATTGGACCCATTTTAACCCAAAGTGAACCCAATGTCAAACCAAACCTATCCAATTGACCCAAATTCTGGTCCAATTCAATTCTAAACTTCAATTCAACATTCCCAACACCAATCTAGACCAAATCCAAGTCCAATTTGATTGATATTTGGATCCAATTTCACTTTTGGCCTTAAAGCCCAATTTGGACCCATGACCCAAACCTAACCCAAACTCACCCAATTCAACTCCAATTAACCCCAAACCTTTTCTAAATCTTCCTAAGCATCCCCACAAGCAAAACACTAACATGATTTGCCCAAAATTTAGACCCAAACCCCACTCAAATTCAACCCAAAGCTAAAAGGCCCAATTTTGACCTAAACCCAAACCTAACCCAGAATGGGCCCAAACCCCAAAATCAAAGCCCAACCAAAGGTAAAACCTCTTTGAAACACTCCCATAAACATTTCTCAACATTGATTTTACATCAATTTCAACCCTAGCCCAACATTGGCCCAACTTGGCCCACTTGGACCTATATTGGCCCATTCACCAAAAAGCCCGAATTCAACCCAATTCAAACCCAAATCACTCCCAATTTGCTTCAAGTCACTCATGATACATCCATGAGCTAAACCCAACAATTATTTGGCCCAACCTCTTTACAAAATTTAATCCCAAAATCCATTTTAAAATCTAAAAGCCCACTTTCCTAAACCATCTTAAAAGCCCATCTAAAATCATTTCAAAAGGCCCAAAATCTACCCTAAGACCCACATGACATCTCCATTTGCCATCCACTTAATTAAAGCCATTGCCTAAGTCCTAAATTCATCATCAAATAATTCCAAATCAAGTTTCATACAAATTTCCATCAAATTACCAAAAATTCCTAAAATCCATTTTCATGAAGTTGACTAAACTTTTCCCAAGCCAAATGGAGCCATGAATGAGCCATTCACAAGCCATATGAAGCCATGAAAGTTTTGCATGTGACCATGCCATTAATGGTAAAAGGAGGGACTCCTTTCCTAATCTTTCATTAAGCCTTTTTAACCTTATTCATGACACACACTAAACCATGTTTAGCCACCTCATCATGGATAGAGACCATACCATTCTCTCTTGGTCGACCCAATCGATCCTCTCGGGCCAAAATCGGGCCATGGGGAGGTGCACCCAACCCAAACCAATGGGTTGACCAAATTGAAGCCAAAATGACCCCTTCCCCATTCCATTTTAATTCAAAGCCTTTCCACATGGCAATTGCCGATTGATCGCACAAACCTCCAGCCACGACTCACTCGGACCGAGGGTGACCCATGCCTGTCGGCCAACCGCACAGGTCGCCGGAAAACACCATGGCCGAGACCTTGGGAGGAGCCGAACTTCGGAATTCCACCTTGCTGAGCCGCCCCCATGCCCAATGGCCACCATGGTTGTTCTTCCCATGACCAGAGCAACTGATCCCAACCCTTGGCCATCCCTGTGAGGCTCTCCAGCCACCTCCATTTAAACCCGACCCCCTCACGGCCATGAGAGGAGAGTTGCACAAACCTTGCCGAAACACTGCCAAAATTGTTCCAAACCCTTCTCCACCCTCAGAGCAGTTGACCCCCAGTGTCAATTTGCCCTAATCCCCACTGACAAAATCCAATTTCTCTACTGAAATTCCACCCAAAATAAGGACACTTCTCAATAGTGAGCCAATCCCCAAATTGATTGGTTCTACACCTTCACCAGACCAAGGGAAGGTGTCCACCAGAAAAGCCCCATCTCCGAGGCCACCCGGTTGCTCCGGCCTCCAAGCTTTGTGATCGGGCTTGGTCGAAATCCCACCTAGACAATTCACCGGACCGGGAGACTTCATGCGGAGCTTGCGGGATCCAATCGAAGGTGCAACAACTCTCGGATCGAAGCCACACTTCTGCGAGCAAAGGTATGAGCTAATTCTTCATCCCGAGCTTCCGGAGATTCTCCATTTCAAATGCTTTAATTTCAATGCATGATAACCGTATAGATGTGTTCGTCTCTTCGAAGACGAATCCATAGAGCATAAGAACATGAAAATCCATTGAGTATCGAGTGAGATATTAGGGATTTAGTGTGGACGGCTCTCGGGTGAGGACACTTGGGGACGATGAACGGATGCCGTCCATCCAATACACGCGCGGACGGACGGCCGGGATCGCGTCGGATCGAAGAAAAACGATACGGCGGGCCCGGGAGCGCCGAGTCGGATGGCGGCGTCGAATGGGAGCGCGACACGCGGCGTTTCGGAGTCGTCGAGGTTGACGCGGCGCCGCGTGGATAAATAGAAAATTAGGGTATTTTCTGATTTATTTAATTCCCTAAACTTCAAAAATTCATAACTTTGTGTAGAAAAATCAGAAAAATAAAATAAAAATACCCTCTTGCTCAGTGAACAGAGGAGAATAATTTATTTACTCTCTGCATATTTTCAATTACCCATGCATGTATACAATTCACCATGGCATGAGACCATAGGGCTTTTGAAGCCTCTGAATTTGGGAACATTCCACGAATTTTCTAAAGTCGAGGCCATCCTATGAAGAGTTATTGATTTTTCAAATTCATGTTATTGTTTTGAGTGTTTTAATTCCAATAAATAGCATGTTGTGAAATACATTCTAGGAAAATTCGGTGATGTTCCTTATGACCGAGAGGACCACTAGGAAAAATAGGTTTTGAGTTAGTTCATTTAAAACAACCCTAATTGGCTTAAACACCCAAAATGGATCTCTAATTAATTAGAGCTAACCATACATCAAATTGACTTGAAATCAATTCTCCACTGACCTTTAGGATCGGAGGAACCCACCATAAAAATTTGAGGTCGATTGGACTTGGTTAGCCTACTAATTGGGTTGATTAAGCGCAATCTAGTCATTTTAAACTTTAAAAATTCATAACTTTCCAAATAGCTTTCAAAAATTCACCAAATTGGTTTTGGAGCCTCTCTGATATCAGGGGAATTTAAGAAAATTAAAATTTTAATTTTCTAAAAAAATTGATTTTTTTGATATTATTTTAATATTTTAATAATTAAAAAATAATAAAAATCACAAAAATAATAAAATTCACCAAAATGTCACATTTTGAATTTTAATCACTTAGGAACAAACCCCATATTTTTCTTAGGTCTATTTAGTGAGATATTAAATTTTAAAGCTCTAGGGTAATTTTAAAATTAAAAAAATGTATTTTCTAGCATTTTCACTAAAATAATTATAATAAATCATAAAAAAATCAGAAAATTACAAAATTTGATTCTCTGATTTTCTTGATATCAGAGAGATTTTTGAAAAATATAAAATTCATTTTTCAACATTTATTTTATTTTTAAATTAATTAACACTCCAAAACTTAAAATAATTATAATAAAAATAATATAATTAAAAAAATCTCCAAAATTGGTCCAAGTGGTCCTCTGGTCATTAGGAATGTCCCCTAATGTTCTTAAGGACAGAAACTTTCCCTTGGTCATGTTATTAAATTTTCCTTGGAAAACTCTATTTTCTACCAAAAATAATTATATAAATAAATTAAATACAGAAAAATTACATTTTCTCCACTCATGTCTTTATTGACATATGAGTGAAGTCACATAAAAATTTCAAGTTCATTTGAGTTCAATTTAGTGAGTTATGAAATTATTAAGCTTAAAGGGCAAAATGGTAATTAAAATTTTAACCCTTAATTAAAAGTTTAGGTTTAATAAAAAAATTAACAAGTAAAATATTTGATCCTAATCTGATTTGGATGATTGAAATTTAAATAATTAAAGGGTAGAAACCCATTGAGCAATTTAAAATGATTAAACCTTAATTAAATAGTTGATTAAATTTGGGAAGAATAATAAAATTGGAATTATTAAAATAGGGATATTATTAGGAAGAGATTTATTCTTTAATTTAAAAATCCCTAAATTAATTATCTCATTAATATTCAATTCTTAATTAAAATGATAACTCAAATTCAAAATATTAAAAGACTTAATCATTAAACTAAAATTAAATTATTATACTCTTTTAAAATTTTTTAATTAAAATTAAATTAAAAATTAAATTAAATCAAATTAAATTAAATTGAATTAAATTAAAACAAATTAAAAATTAAATTAAATTAAATTAAATTAAATTAAATTAAATTAAATTAAATTAAATTAAATTAAATTAAAATTAAATCAAATCAAATTAATTTAATGTAACATCAAATCAAACTAAATTGAATTAAATTGAATTAAAATTAAATTAAAACTCAATTAAATTAAATTAAATTAAATTAAGTTGAATTAAATATAACATCACCAAAGACATAAAGAATTCAAAATAAATCTAAAGCAACTTGAACACTTATTCCAAATTTAAACCCATTAACTTAAATTAAATCATTTGAACACCAACTTGCCCTCGAGAGCTTTGGTTATCATAACTCCTAAACAGAACATTAAATGAAATGTTACTTCACTTATATGATATTCAAATGTCCTAATTCACTGAGCAAGATAACAAAACTTGAAATCTCGGAAGATTAATTCACTTGTATAATTAAATTCATTTGGACTTAAAACAATCCTAGAAATATTGAAAAGATGTTTAAGATTTGTCTTAAGCACTTCCTCGATATGATAGGATGTTTATAAGAACAATTGAACTTAATTGTTCTTTGATGAAAAAATCTTCTTCAAACAAAAACACAAAGAACCTAGACGTCATAGGAAATGACTAGCTATAGGATTAGGAATTTGGTAGAAAACCATAACCCTTCCCTTAGCTTTACCTAGGAACTTGCTTAAATATTCTAATTGTGCTTTAAGTGCAGCTTGGGATGACGGGAAGACCCTCCAGGTACGCTTTTATTTTATTGCAATTTACTTTCTTGCAATTTACATTATTGCAATTTCATTAATCGCATCACACTTACTTTTCTTGCATGATAAACAATCCATTGCATGAAAACCCACACCTTTAGGATAGTCCCTAAAACTGAAACCAAAACTAAGTTAAAATTCATTGCAAGATAAAATTCACTGCCACAACATTTCAAAATATAAAACAACTCAAAATTTAATCACAAACAGAACACAAAACTACAATTACAACTAAATTAAAACGTCCTGTTGGATGATCGGGAATACCTCGGATGATGTAACCTACGTGTTGCTAACGGGATTTCCCACGGTCTAAATGAAAGTGTGGAACTCATTCAATTGAGTTTAGCAAATTCATTTGGACTAAGTGAATCCGATAAAATAATGATGCCGGAAGGATGGAACCGTGAGATCTTAACCGGTGTCGTTATAATCAACTTTAAGATTTGTTTTAATTAAAACATAAAAAACACTTGGAAATTAAGATTTTCTCTAAACCAAAACACTTTTCTCATCCCACGATTTATGACTTCTAAAACTAAACCCCTGTGACAACAAGGAGCTCGGAGCATGGTGGGCAGCACGGCCATCGTCATCAGCAAAACCTGAGTCTACTTCAGCAAAACTTTCCTAGAATTAAATAACAAAGCCATAGGACTTCGAGGTAGTTTGCCTAGTGCAACATAAATCCTCAACTCTTCGTTAGGCATTTGCATTGCAAATTAAGCCCTAACCGGACTTAGGATTCCGAGGTAGTCGTTTGGGTACGACATAAACCCTCACATCTTCGAGGCTATTTGTTTGATTTTATCATACAAATATAAGCCCTAATTAACTAAAATTGGCAAGATCAAAACATTTAAATAAATATTAGGACTTTCCTAAACTCAAGCCAAACAATAGGATAGTCGGGAAATTACCGAAGTTCGCTTCGAATTTGTGATTTCTCCTACCTTTCTTCCTTTGGATTCCCAAAACAAAATGTTCCAAACTTGATCCATTCCCTATTGAAATTCCAAAATTCAATCCTTTGAAAACTTAAACTTTGAAATTCTTGAGAGCGAATTATTGATTATTATCGAGAGTTTTCTTAGGTGATTCCGTCACTTAAGATGTAATTAACTATAGGGGCTTGCCCTTATAGGGAATTTTAAAGAACCTGAGTATTATAAACCCTATTCAATGCTTTCATATTAAGCGGGGAATTTGTCGGCTTATAAAATTGGTTCGTAGACCAAACGGATGTCACAAATCTTCTAGTTTATTTAATCGAGCCCCACCAGTCGAGCGATGTTGTCTATCCTTAGGGATAGCTACACGGTTTGTGGTGAGGTGCTCGTTTATATAAACTATTTGGGATGTGAGATCGGTTTAATCTCATATCTTAAAACCTTCAAATTTAAAATTATTTTCAAAATCAAATACTACTTTTCAAAATTATTTATTTAAATTAAATTAAAAATTCGCCGACAACTTCTGTCAGGCGACCCCCTTTTCAAAATAAAACACACGACCTAAAAATATGCCGACATTCACTTTTTGGTCAGAGATTGACTTATTGGGTCAATAATTGGTCATTAGGCCAAAAATTGATTATTTTGACCAAAATTGAATTTTTGGAGAAAAGTTGACCCATTGGGTTAATGGGGTGGTAATTAGGTTAGAAATTGATCATTTTGACCAAACTTTAATTTTTTGTCAAAAGTTGACATATTGGGTCAAAGGGTTTATCAATGGGTCAATGATTGACCATTTTGACCAAAGTGGACTTTTTGGTCAGAGATTGACTTATTGGTTCTATAATTGCTCATTAGGTCAAAAATGACTATTTTGACGAAAATTGAATTTTTATTCAATAATTGACATATTGGGTCAATGAGGTGGTCATTGGGTCAGAAGTTGACTATTTTAACCAAAGTTGACTTTCTGGTTAAAAGTTGACCTATTGGGTCAATGGGGTGGTCATTGAGTAAAAAATTCACTATTTGGACCAAAATTGACTTTTTTGTCAAAAGTTAACTGATTGGGCCAATGTGTTAGTCGTTGGATCAAGGATTTACCATTTTGACAAAAATGGACTTTTTGTTCAAAAGTTGACCTGTTGGGTCAAAGGGTTGGTCATTAGGTCAAGGATTGACCATTTTGGCCAAAGTTGACTTTTGAGTTAAAGATTGACTTATTGGGTGAATAATTGGTCATTAGGTCAAAAATTAACTATTTCTACTAAAAATGACAATTTGGTTAAAACTTGACCCATAGGGTTAACGGAGTGGTCATCGGATCAGAAATTAACCATTTTGACCAAAGTTGACTTTTTGATCAAAAGTTGACCTATAGGGTTAATGGGTTGGTCATTGGGTCAAGGATTGACCATTTTGACCAAGTTGACCTTTTTATCAGAGATTGACTTATTGGGTCAACAACTGGTCATTAGGTCAAAAATTGATTATTTTGACCAAAATTGAATTTTTGGACAAAAGTTGACCTATTGGGTCAACGGGTAAAGTTGACTTTTTGGTCAAAAGTTGACTTATTGGGTCAATGGGATGATCATTAGGTAAAAAATTGACTATTTTGACCAAAATTGATATTTTAGCCAAAATTTGACCGATTGGGTCAATATGTTGGTCATCGGGTCAAGGATTGAACATTTTGACCATAGTTAACTATTTGGTCAAAAGTTGACCAATATGGTCAACGAGTTGGTCATTGGCCAATTGGTTAGAGATTGACTTATTGGGTCAATAATTGGTCATTAGGTCAAAAATTAACTCTTTTGACCAAAATTAAATTTTTGGTCAAGAGTTCACCCTTTGGGTCGATGGGGTGATCATTGGGTCAGAAATTGACCATTTTGACCAAAGTTGACTTTCTAGTCAAAAATTGACCTATTGAGTTAATAGGGTGGTCATTGGATCAAAAATTTACTATTTCGACCAAAATTGACTTTTTGGTCAAAAGTTGATCTATTGGGCCAATGGGTTGGTCATTGGGTTCAGGATTGACCTTTTTAACTAAAGTTGAATTTTTGTTCAAAAGTTGACCTGTGGGTCAAAGGGTATGTCATTGGGTCAAGGATTGATCATTTTGTCCAAAGTTGTATTTTTGGTCAGAGATTGACTTATGGGGTGCGTAATTGGTCATTAGATCTTAAATTGATTATTTCTACCAAAATTGACATTTTGGTCAAAATTTGACGGATTGGGCCATCGGGTTGGTCAACGGGTTAGAAATTGACCATTTTAATCAAAGTTGACTTTTTGGTCAAAAGTTGACCTATTAGGTCAATGGGTTGGTCATTGGGTCAAGGATGGACCATTTTGACAAAAGTTGACTTTTTGGTCAGAGTTTAACTTATTAGGTAAATAATTGGTCATTTGGTCAAAAATTGATTATTTTTATAAAAATTGATTATTTTTTATAAAAATTGATTATTTTTTATAAAAATTGAATTTTTGCTTAAAAGTTGACCCATTTGTTCAATGGGGTTGTCATTGTGTCAGAAATTGTCCATTTTGACCAAACTTTACCTTTTGGTTAAAAGTTGACAAATTAGGTCAATGGGTTTGTCATTGGGTCAATGATTGACCATTTAACCAAAGTTGACTTTTGTTCAGAGATTGACTTATTGGGTCAATAATTGGTCATTAGGTCAAAAATTGTCTTTTTCGACCAAAATTGAATTTTTGGTCAATAGTTGGCCTATTGACTCAACGGGATGGTCATTGGGTCAGAAATTGACCATTTTGACCAAAGTTGACTTTCTGGTCAAAAGTTGACCTATTGGGTCAATGGGGGTGTCATTGGGTCAAAAAAATTTTATTTTGACCAAAATTGACTTTTTGGTCAAAAGTTGATCATTGAGCCAATGGGTTGGTCATTGGGTGCAGGATTTAGCATTTTGACTAAAGTCAAATTTTTGTTCAAAGGTTCTCCTGTTGGGTCAATGACTATGTCATTGGGTCATGGATTGATCATTTTGGCCAAAGTTGACTTTGTAGTAGAGATTAACTTGTTGGGTGAATAATTGGTCATTAGGTCAAAAATTGATTATTTCTACTAAAATTAACATTTTGCTCAAAAGTTGACCCATTGGGCCATCGGGGTGGTCAAATGGGTCAGAAATTGACCATTTTGTTCTAAGTTGACTTTTTGATCAAAAGTTAACCTATTGGGTCAATGGCTTGGTCATTGGGTCAAGGATGACCATTTTCACCAAAGTTGACTTTTTGGCCAAAGATTGACTTCTTGGGTCAATAATTGGTCATTACGTCAAAAATTAGTTATTTTGACTAAAATTGAATTTTTGGTCAATAGTTGACCTGTTGGGTCAACAGGTAGTCATTGGGCCAGAAATTGACCATTTTGACTAAAGTTCAATTTTTGGACAAAAGTTGACCTATTGGGCCAATGGGTAGGTCATTGGGTCCAGGATTGACCATTTTGATTAAAGTTAACTTTTTGTTCAAAAGTTGACCTGTTGCGTCAATGACTGTCATAGGGTCAAGAATGTCGGCATATTTTTAGGTTGAGTGTTGTATTTTTGAAAAGGGGTCGCCTATAGAAATTGTTGGCGAATTTTTAATTTAATTTAAATAAATAATTTGAAAAAGTAGTATTTGATTTTGAAAATAATTTTAAATTTGAAAATTTTAAGATATGAAATCAAACTGATCTCACGTCCCGAATAGTTTATATAAACGAGCACCGCACTACAAGCCGTTTATCTATCCCTAAGGATAGACACATCGCTTGATGGTGGGGCTCGATTAAATAAACTAAAAGATTTGTGACATCTGTTTGAGTCCGCGAACCAATTTTATAAGCCGATAAATTCCCTGCTTAATATGAAAACATTAAATAGGGTTTATATTACACAGGTTCTTAAAATTCCACTATAAGGGCAAGCCCTATAGTTAATTACATCTTAAATGACGGGAATCACTAAAGAAAACTCTCGATAATAATCGGTAATTCGCTCTCAAGAATTTCAAAGTTTAAGTTTTCAAAGTATTGAATTTTGGAATTTGATAGGGAATGGATCAAGTTTGGAATATTTTATTTTGGGAATTCAAAGGAAGAAAAGGTAGGAGAAATCACAGATTCGAAGCGAACTTCGGTAATTTCCCGACTATCCTATCGTTTGGCTTAGATTTAGGAAAGTCCTAATGTTTGTTTAATGTTTTGATCTTGCCAATTTTAATTAATTTGTACTTATATTTGCATAATGCAGTCATGCAAATAGCCTCAAGATGTGAGGGTTTATGTCGTATCGGACGATTACCTCGGAGTCCTAAGACCGGTTAGGGCTTAATTTACACGACAAGATCATGCAAATGCCTAACAAAAGGTTGAGGATTTATGTTGCACTAGGCAAACTACCTCGAGGTCCTATGGCTTGGTTATTTAATTCTAAGAAAGTTTTCTTGAAGTAGACTCGAGTTTTGCTTGATGACGATGGCCGTGCTTGCCCACCATACTCCGAGCTCCTTGTTGTTGCAGAGGTTTAGTTTTAGAAGTCATAAATCGGGAGATGAGAAAAGTGTTTTGGTTTAGAGAAATTCTTAATTTCCAAGTGTTTTTTATGTTTTAATTAAAACAAATCTTAAAGTTGATTATAACAACACCGGTTAAGATCCCACGGTTCCATCCTTCGGCATCGTTATTTTTATCGATTCACTTAGTCCGGATGAATTTGCTAAACTCAACTAAATGACTTCCACACTTTCATTTAGACCGTGGAAATCCCGTTAGCAACACGTAGGTTACATCATCCGAGGTATTCCCGATCATCCAACAAGACGTTTTAATTTAGTTGTAATTGCAGTTTTGTGTTACGTTTGTGATTAAATTTTAAGTTGTTTTATATTTTGAAATGTTGTGGCGGTGAATTTTATCTTGCAATGACTTTTAATTTAGTTTTGGTTTCAGTTTTAGGGACTATCCTAAAGGTGTAGGTTTTCATGCAACAGTTGTTTATCATGCAAGAAAAGTAAGTGCGATGCGATTAAACAAATTGCAATAAAGTAAATTGCAACAAAATAAAAGCTTACCTTGAGGGTCTTCCCGTCATCCCAAGCTGCACTTAAACACAACTTAGAATATTTAAGCATTTAAAGCAAGTTCCTAGGTAAAGCTAAGGGAAGGGTTATGGTTTTCTACCAAGTTCCTAATCCTATAGCTAGTTATTTCCTATGACGTCTAGGTTCTTGTGTTTTGGTTTGAGGACGATTTTCTTCATCAAAGAACAATTAAGTTCAATTGTTCTTATAAATATCCTATCATATTGAGGAAGTGCTTAAGAAGGATCTTAAACATCTTTTCAATATTGCTAGAATTGTTTTAAGTCCAAATGAATTTAATTATACAAATGAATTAATCGTCCGGGAATTCAAGTTTTGTTGTTATCTTACTCAGTGAACTAGGACATTTGAATATCCTATAAGTGAAGTAACATTTCATTTGACGTTCTATTTAGGAGTTATGATAATCAAAGCTTTCGAGGGCAAATTGGTGTTCAAATGGTTTGTGATTTAATTTAATTTCAGTTAATGGGTTTAAATTTGGAATAGTGTTCAAGTTGCTTTATTTTTATTTTTGAATTTCTTTATGTCTTAGGTGATGTTATTTTTAATTTAATTTAACTTTAATTTAATTTAATTTAATTTGGTTTAGTTTTAATCTTAATTTAATTTAATTTGATTTAATTTAATTTAATTTAATTTGATTTAATTTAATTTAATATGTTTTAATTTAATTTTATTTAATTAATTTAATTTAATTTTAATTTTAATTTAATTCAATTTAATTCAATTTAATTTAATTTGTTGAATTTAATTTAATTTGTTTGATTTAATTTAATTTAAATTAATTTAATTTTTTTGATTTAATTTAATTTAATCTTTAATTTAATTTTATTTTTAATTTTAATTTAATTGAAAATTTAAAAAGAGTTTAATAATTTAACTTTAATTTAATTTAATGATTAAGTCTTTTAACATTTTAAATCTTAAATTTGAATTATTATTTTAATTGGGGATGAAATATTATTGAGATGATTAATTTAGGGATCCTTAGATTAAAGAACAAATCTCTTCTTAATAATATCCCTATTTAATAATTCCAACTTTATCATTCTTCCAAATTTAATCAATTATTTAATTAAGGTTTATTTTCGTTATTTTTAAATTGTTTCGTAGGTTTCTACCCTTTAATTATTTAAATTTCAATCATCCAAATCAGATTAAGATCAAATATTTTACTTTTTAATTTTATTAAACCTAAAGTTTTAATTAAGGGTTAAAATTTTAATTACCACTTTGCCCTTCAAGCTTAATAATTTCATAACTCACTAAATTGAGCTTAAATGAACTTGAAATTTTTATGTGACTTCACTCATATGCCATTAAAGACATGAGAGGAGAAAATGTGATTTTTCTGTATTTAATTTATTTATGTAATTATTTTTGGTGGAAAATAGGGATTTCCAAGGAAAATTTAATAATATGACCAAGGGAAAGTTTCTGTCCTAAAGAAAATTGTGGGACATTCCTAATGACCAGAGGACCACTTGGACCACTTTTGGTGATTTTTTGAATATATTATTTTTATTATAATTATTTTGAGTTTTGGAGTATTAATTAATTTAAAAATAAAATAAAGGTTGAAAATTGAATTTTATATTTTCAAATATCTCTCTGTTATCAAGGAAATCAGAGAATCAATTTTTACAATTTTCTGATTTTTCTTTGATTTATTTGAATTATTTTAGTGGAAATGCTAAAAAATACATTTTTTTAATTTTAAAATTACCTTAGGGCTTTAAAATTTAATATCTCATCATATAGACTTAAGAAAAATATGGGGTTTGTTCCTAAGTGATTAAAATTCAAAATGTGACATTTTAGTGAATTTTATTATTTTTATGATTTTTATTATTTTTTTAATTATTAAAATATTAAAATAATACAAAAAATCAACTTTTTTAGAAAATTTAAATTTTAATTTTCATAAATTCTCCTGATATCAGAGAGGCTCCAAAACCAATTTGGTGAATTTTTGAGAAGTATTTTGAAAGTTATGAATTTTTAAAGTTCAAATTAACTAAATGGCTTAATCAACCCATTTAGTAGGGTTAACCAATTCCAATTGACTTCAAATTTTTATGGTGGGTTCCTCTGATCCTAAAGGTCAGTGGAGAATTGATTTAAAGTCAATTTGATGTATGATTAGCTCTAATTAATCAGGGACCTATTTTGGGTGTTTAAGCCAATTAGGATTATTTTAAATGAATTAATTCAAAACCTATTTTTCCTAGGGTCCTCTGGTCATAAGAGACATTACCAAATTTTCTTAGAATTTATTTTACAACATGCTAATTATTGGATTTAAAATACTCAAAACAAGTAACATGAATTTGAAAAATCAATAACTTCTCATAGGGATGGCCTCGACTTTGGAAAATTCGGGGAATGTTCCCAAATTCGGAGGCTTCAAAAGCCCTATGGTCTCATGCCATGGTGAATTTCCTATATGCATGGAGAATTAAAACAATGCAGAGGGCAAATAAATCATTAAAAATAAAATACTTGAAGAAATTAAATGATTTCTTATCCACATTGTTCTCCTCTGTTCACAGAGCAAGAGGGTATTTTTCTTTTATTTTTCTAATTTTTCTACACAAAGTTATGCATTTTTGAAGTTTAGGGAATTAAATAAATCAGAAGAATCCTATTTTTCTATTTATCTGAGTCGGCGCCGCGTCAACCTTAACATGTCCGAAGTGCCGCGTGGCGCTTTCTGATTCGAAGCCTCCATCCGACTCAGCGCTCCGGGGGCCCGCTGTATCATTCCGTCTCCTCATCCGGCGCGATCCTGGCCGTCCGTCCACGCGTGTATGGAATGAACGGCATCCGTTCATCGTCCCCAAGTGTCCTCACCCGAGAGCCGTCCACACTAAAACCCTAAGAACTCACTCATTTCTCAACAGATTTTTGTGTTCTTATGCTCTATGGATTCGTCTTGAAGAGACGAATACATCTATACTGTGATCATGTATTGAAATTAAAGCATTTGAAATGGAGAATCTCCAGAAGCTCGGGATAAAGAATTAGCTCATACCTTTGCTCAGAGAAGTGTCGCTTCAATCTGAGGGTTGTGTCACCTTTGATTGCGTCCCAGCAAGCTCCAGATGAAGTCTCCTGGTCTGGTGAATTTCCTAGCTATGAAAGTGACCACAGCTCGATCACAAAGCTTGCGAGTCGGAACAACTCGGGTGGCTCGGAGATGGGGCTTTCGGTGGGAAACTTCTCCTCTTGGTCTAGTGAAGGTGTAGGACCAATCAATTTGAGGATTGATCCACTGTGGAGAAGTGTCCTGGTTTTGGGTGAAATTTCAGTTGAGAAATTGGGTTCTGTTGGTGGGGATTAGGGCAAATTGACACTGGGGATCAAGCTCGCTCTAAGTATGGAGTAGGGCCCGGAACAATTTTGCGAAGTTTTGGCAAGGTTTGTGCAACTCTCCTCCATGGCCGTGAGGGGTCGGGTTTAAATAGAGGTGGGCCGGAGAGCCTCACGGGGATGGCCAAAGATTGGGATCAGCTCGCTTAAGTCGAGGGAAGAACAGCTCGCAATGGCCGCCGGGGATGGGGCGGCTCGGTAGGTGAGAATTCCAAGTTTGGGCTCACATGCGAGCTCTAAGCCCGGTGGTTTCTCGCGGGCCGTGGTGGTCGGGCCGCCGCTCTCGAGTCACCATCTTGGCCAGGTGGGGTCAGGGCTTGGCATTAGTGCAGTCAATTGAGCATGGAAATGTGTAAAGCACTTGGATCAAAATGGCATGTGGATATGGCTAATCTTGGCTAGGTTTGGTCAACTCATTTGTTTGGGCTGGGTTTACCTCTCCATGACCTGATTTTAGGCTGAGAAAAAGTGGTTTAGGTCAGCTTAATCAGTGGGGAAGGGTCACCATCCAAGTACAATTAAGCTTAAGCAAGGTTTAGTGGAATCATGGGAGTGGCTAATCCTCTTAAGGGAACATGGAAAGAGCTCCCTCCTCTTGCCATCTTGGGTATGGTGAAGTGTCCAAGGCTCTCATGGCTCCCATGTGGCTCATGCATGGCTTCATGGCTCACCTTTGGCTTGTAAAAGCTAAGTCAACTTTCATGAAAGAGGTTTTTAGGAATTTTGATAATTTAGGAGTGATTTGATGGGATTTGGCACATGGCTTGATTTGGAACCATTTGATGATTGATTTGAACTTAGGGATGATTTTAATTAAGGTTATGATGAGAAGAATTTGTCATATGGGCTTTAACATGAAGTTTGGGCTTTTAGGAAGGTTTAAGAAAATGGGCTTTTGGTTTGAAAATAAATTTATGGATGGGATTTTGTGAAGGATTGGGCCAAACAAATGTTGGGTTTAGCTCATGGATGTGTCATGAGTGATTTGAAGCAAGTTTGGAGTGATTTGGGTTTGAATTGGGTTGAATTTGGGCTTCCTTGGTGAATGGGCGAATATAGGTCAAATTGGGCTAACTTGGGCCAATGTTGGGCTAGGGTTGAAATTGATGTAAAATAAATAATGGGAAATGTTTATAGGAGTGTTTCAAAGAGGTTTTGGCTTTGGTTGGGTTTTGATTTTGGGGTTTGGGCTTATTTGGGTTAGGTTTGGGTTTAGGTCAAAATTGGGCCTTTTAGCTTTGGGTTGAATTTGAGTGGGGTTTGGGTCTAAATTTTGGGCAAATCATGTTAGTGTTTTGTTTGTAGGGATGTTAAGGAAGGTTTAGAAAAGATTTGGGGTTAATTGGAGTTGAATTGGGTGAGTTTGGGTTAGGTTTGGGTCATGGGTCCAAATTGGGCTTTAAGGCCAAAAGTGAAATTGGATCCAAATGCCAATCAAATTGGACTTGGATTTAGTCTAGATTGGTGTTGGGAATGATAAATTTGAAGTTTAAAATTGAATTGGACCAGGATTTGGGTCAATTGGGTAGGTTTGGTTTGACATTGGGTTCACTTTGGGTTGAAAAAGGGTCAAATTGGGGGTTTTGACAAAAGTGGGGTAAATTGACAAAATTGGCCCATGGTGTAGTTGAACAAAATGAAATTGGGAATATTTGGGATTTTCTGGAATTTTCTAGGAATTTTTGAATTTTTGGATTTTTGGGTCAAGAGGGGTATTTTGGGTATTTGGAGGGTATTGGGAGGTATTTTTAGAATTTTTGGTATTTTTGGGTAAGGATGATCAATTAGAGTAATGTGGGAATGCTTGGGATTGATTTTGAGGAATTTTTGGTAATTTAGGTGATTTTGCAAATTTTGGGTAGTTTCAAGGGCTTTGGGTAGGTTAAGCGGGTGTAGGGTCCCGGGGGTCAAAAATTGAAAATTTGGAAAATTGAAGATTGTGTAAATGTGAATGGAATAAAATCATTTTGGTTGAGCCATGAAGCCATATCAAGCCCACATGAGCCATGAAGGGACTCGGTTGAGGCATTCAGCTATGTTGTTCACCAACCCTCTAGCGCGAGGGCTTAGGGGTTAAGGACCATTCATGTGAATCACCTACATGAGTCAGGAGGTCAAGTTGGGTATAGGTGTGTTTCAGGAGGTGTGTGGAAGTGTAGTGTATAAATGTAGTGCATGTGTAAGTCAGCCCTTCACCAGACCAGGCCACCCAGGGCAGTCCTAAGACCAAAGAGTCCTATAGGAACTCATCCTTTAAACTTCCACATCTGATTTCAACCCTCTAGGTGATTAGGGGTCTACAATCAAATTTGTGGAGTTTGCGGGGAGTTAAGAAGTGGTTTGAATTTCTAAGTGGTGGGCCCCAATTCTAATCCTCTAGGTTAGTCGAAGGAAAAGCCTAAGGCTAGATCCTAAGTACTAAAGAGAAGAAGAGAAGACCTCATCGAAAATGAGGTCAACAAATAGACCCCACGATAGGTGTGGTGAGTCGACAGAGCACACCGCGCGTATTGGTGTTGATCGAAGCGATCAACAAAACCAACACGGATGTCCAAGTGACAAACTTAGGACGAAGTAGAAGAATTTCTGTCGGGGAGTGTCAAGTATATCTACGAGACCGGAGATCCCCGAACTCTCGGCTGGGAAAGGAACAAGGAGGTGAATCCCAAATCACATGACCTGGGGGAATTTCAATTTAGATCTTATTTTGTTTCGGTTTAAGTTTTGATGTGTGAGCTTAGATTTTGAGTTTTAATTTAAAATGAGGTTTTGTCAAAATTAATTTGAAGGATTCGATTTGAAATGAAAATTAGAATTTTGTGGTTTTAGATGTAACATCTTCGACCTCGAAAGAAAATTGAATTGATCGGATTGAATCATTGCAACGAGGAGAGATCTCAGAGCAATGCGGTATTGGATGTAAAATCCTTAACCTCAAGAGTTTGATTTTGATGTATTTCATTGCGATAGGGAAAGAATCCTAAAGCAATGCAGTCTCGGATGTAAAATCCTCAACCCCAAAAGATCGAAATTGATGTATTTCATTGCGATAGGGAAAGGATCCTAAAGGAATGCAGTCTCGGATGTAAAATCCTCAACCCCAAAAGTTTGATTTTGATGTATTTCATTGCGATAGGGAAAGAATCCTAAAGCGATGCGGTCTCGGATGTAAAATCCTCGACCCCAAGAATTTGATGTATTTCATTGCGATAGGGAAAGGATCCTAAAGCAATGCGGTCTCGGATGTAAAATCCTCGACCCCAAAAGTTTGATTTTGATGTATTTCATTGCGATAGGGAAAGAACCTAAAGCGATGCGGTCTCGGATGTAAAATCCTCAACCCCAAAAGTTTGATTTTGATGTATTTCATTGCAATAGGGAAAGAATCCTAAAGCAATTCAGTCTCGGATGTAAAATCCTCAACCCCAAAAGTTTGATTTTGATGTATTTCATTGCGATAGGGAAAGAATCCTAAAGCAATGCAATCTCGGATGTAAAATCCTCAACCCCAAAAGTTTGATTTTGATGTATTTCATTGCGATAGGGAAAGAACCTAAAGCAATGCAATCTCGGATGTAAAATCCTCGACCCCAAAAGTTTGATTTTGATGTATTTCATTGTGATAGGGAAAGAACCTAAAGCAATGCGGTCTCGGATGTAAAATCCTCAACCCCAAAAGTTTGATTTTGATGTATTTCATTGCGATAGGGAAAGAACCTAAAGCAATGCAGTCTCGGATGTAAAATCCTCAACCCCAAGAATTTGATTTTGATGTATTTCATTACGATAGGGAAAGAATCCTAAAGCAATGCGATCTCAGATGTAAAAAATCCTCGACCCCAAGAATTTGAGTTTGATGCATTTCATTGCGATAGGTAAAGAACCTAAAGTAATGCAGTCTCGGATGTAAAATCCTCAACCCCAAAAGTTTGATTTTGATGTATTTCATTGCTATAGGGAAAGAATCCTAAAGCAATGCAGTCTCGGATGTAAAATCCTCAACCCCAAAAGTTTGATTTTGATGTATTTCATTGCGATAGGGAAAGAACCTAAAGCAATGCAGTATCAGATATAAAATCCTCTACCCCAAGAATTTGATTTTGATGTATTTCATTGCGATAGGGAAAGAATCCTAAAGCTATGCAGTCTCGGATGTAAAATCCTCAACCCCAAAAGTTTGAATTTGATGTAGGTTTGATTTGAGATTTGGAAAGATTGAATTCGAAATTTGATTGAGATTTGATTTGGAATCTGGAAGGATTGAATTTGAAATTGATTGAGACTTGATTTGAAATTTGGAAAGATTGAATTTAAAATTTGATTGAGATTTGATTTGGAATCTGGAAAGATTGAATTTGAAATTTGATTGAGATTTGATATGGAATCTGGAAGGATTGAATTTGAAATTTGATTGAGATTTGATTTGGAATCTGGAAGGATTGAATTTGAAATTGATTGAGATTTGATTTAAAATTTATGTTCATTTTGTTTGTCCTTTAACTATTCAAATTTATTTTATCGTTCATTTAATGTTCATGTGAATTTGGTGTTCATCATTTTTAGATTTTTAAGGAAAGTTTTCTTTTATTCTTTTGTTTCTTTTCTGTTCTTTGTTCGAAGTTCATTTAACTTTAATGGCGTTTTCCGATCAACTTGCACAAAAGAGGTGAAGGCCAAAAATGTGACATGGTCACTTTCATTCCAATCATGTTGAAGATACATCATACAACTCGATCTGGAATACATCTCATACAATCCATATAGACTCAAAACGGACTATGTATGATCTTTGTCGATCCATCCAAAAAGGTATCTGTCAAAAATCCATGTCTGAATAGTGAGGTACATGGTCAATAACATCACCTTCCAAGCCATCCTTGGTAAGGATACCGTATGGAAGTACGTTGGAGGTGTGATATTTTCCATGTAACTCACAGCTCGTAAGGCCGGAGGCTCTCTAGCTCCGGGTCTGGCTGGAAGTGGTAAGGTGTCTTCCTCGTCGTCCATCCTTCGAAAGTAATCGAGATCCGCTTCACGGGTACTCCCGTATGCAATGTTTAGCGACATCTCGCTCCATTGACCTTCGGTATCATGATGGAACCTATCGGTAATGGTATCTTTACTCGGCCCTCGAAACTCACACGGGCCCGCTATCCGGAGGTCGATCCGAACATGATATTACACTCATTCGGAAAAGAAACCGTGCAAAAAGGTCCGACAAAGTCGTGGTGATCTATGTGCGGGGGTATGCGATCACCCTTCTTGTAAATGTTAATAATGCAGTTGTTGGGTATGCAATCTGCTGGCAGTACCCTCCATGTTATCATTCTCTTTACCATCCTTTTAATGACCAATGGCATTGGATCCACTTGGCCATGACGGAGTATTCCCGGTGGGTTTCCCTTCCTATCTTCTGCGAAGTTGTAGCAGCATCCACATTGTATTGTAATTCTACCTTTCCCTGGCATCCATCTCCGGGGTTCCGAGTAAGTGTTTTCTCTTAGGTGGCCCGCTCGGCCCATTCTTTTCAAATCCCGGATGCAGTCCACGATTTGTTGTTGTTCGTATTCTGAGAACACGTCTGTATGTAGCTCGAGGCCTTCTAGTATATTGATCCTCCTGCCTCTGATTCTCTCAAAGTATTCAAAAGTTTTCTTTTCGACATTCTGCATTCTTTCCAGCTCGTATTCTGGAATAATCTGCAAATGGTGAGGCCTGGTGACGTACTGTGGGATATACGGCTCAAACTCTTCACGTTCTCCTGCATACCTCGGCTCCTCGGGGGTGGTGTCCGTCGGGACATCCTCCGGGGTTGCTTCTGCAACAAGGTTATGCATTGCGGTGGCTTTTTCTGGTGGCGTGGTAGCCTTCCTTCTTCTGATCTTCTTGAGATTTCCCTGGTCCCTTCTGTTATCCTAGGAGTTGGCCTCCTTTCTTCAGGTCCCTGGTGAACTGGTGTCCTTGAAGTGTATGTACTGGCAGTAGCAACAGCCTCGTCGCGCTGGTCCGCTGCTAATTTAGTTAACATCTTGCGGATACGATGATTTTTATTTCTTCGTTGAGTTGCTGTGAGAGTAGCTCTTTGTACTTCTCGACTTCGTAGGCGCGGCGCCGACAAGCCTGCCCTCCGCCGTAGCGACTACGGACTTGATTCTCTTGTCTTCTTCGGTGTTTGTTTTCCTTCTCTTCTTCGTCTGGATTGGTGGGTTGGGCCACCCACTTTCATTCTTGTCCGACCGGGTAGTTCCTCTCGGTCGGCCGGGACCCGATCACTTTCCTCGTATTGCGGGCCCGCCGGTGCGAAGTCCGAGTCAATCTCTATTATCGCTCCATCTTTCACCCTCTTTTCATCGAGTGCAAGGCTTACGCCATTTCTAAAGTTCAGGACCAACCGCCGTTCGACATTTCCCTGCGAGAAGACAAGGAAAAGGATCGAGGGCCGTACTAAGAACAAGAACATTAAGAAAAGGTTTATTAAAGACAGTTTTTTTTTATATTACTTCTTGTATTTTTAAATTTAACAGGAATGAAGTGGGATAAGATCAGGAAAGAGATTTTGATATGGAAGAGAAAACAAGGAAAACTTTATTATCATGATTTTATTTATTTTAGTACATTTTTTATTATGTTTGTGTTCGGACCCAGTCATAAGTAACTACTTCACCCGTGCTTCTAGGAATGAAGAATTTATTCCTTCGAAACATCAGGTAGCGTAATACTTTTTCAAGTATCGTTCATTGATCGGAAGCATATGTCGTTCTCCTTGGCAGTTCACTAGCTGGTAAGAGCCTCCTGAGTAGACTGCCTCAACCACAAACGGTCCTTCCCAAGTGGGTTCAAATTTTCCTCCTATCTTGCGGTGTGCAAGGATAGGTCTCTCGAGAACGAGAACTAAGTCACCAACTTTCAAGGTTCTTGGGTGGACCGGTTTGTCATGGGCTTGAACCATCTTGGCTTGGTATAGTTCTAAATTCCGTCGCGCTGCAAGTCTTTTCCCTTCCAGTGCTTTCTAATTCTTCTAGTCGTAATTTGGCATTCTCTTCAGTCGTGATTTTGTTTGCAACCGCAATCCCGAGTGAAGGAAGCCTGGACCTCTAAAGGTAACATCGCCTCGGACCCATACACCGAGCGTAAGGTGTTGCTTGAGTAGGAGTTCGAAGGTTGTCCGGTAGGCCCATAAGGCTTCTAATAACTTCTCGTGCCAATTTCTCTTATTATCGTCCAAGGTTTTCTTTAAGATTTGAACGAGAGTTTTATTAAAAGCCTCGACGTGTGTCGTTTGCTCTTGGGTAATAAATTGTTGAATATCGCCGGTCGATTCCGTGTCTCCCGACAAAATTGTTGATTTGTGTGCTTCGAATGTCGACCCATTATCCGAGATGATCTGCGCGGCACTCCGAAACGGTAGACAACTTGGTTCTTGAAAACCGTAGCACGTGGTGTGCTTTCACTTCTCTAAGTGGAACCGCCTCGCCCACTTGGAAAAGTAATATGTAGCCGCAAGAATGAAGCGATGTCCTTTTGAAGATGGTGGTTCTATTGGACCCACTATATCCGTACCCCAATATTCAAATGGCCACGACGCAATTGTCGGATGTAGCACATTTGGAGTTTGGTGTAGAACCACTCCGTGCACTTGGCATTGATGACAGCTCTTGGCGATTTTCATGCGATCGGTCATCATCGAGGGCCGGTAGTACCCTAGTCTTTTAATTTTCATTTTCATCTTCGGACCCGACCG
The DNA here is from genome assembly GCA_022702705.1 of Papilionanthe hookeriana x Papilionanthe teres. Classification (NCBI taxonomy): domain Eukaryota; kingdom Viridiplantae; phylum Streptophyta; class Magnoliopsida; order Asparagales; family Orchidaceae; genus Papilionanthe; species Papilionanthe hookeriana x Papilionanthe teres. Next base: position 169,465,741 of record CM040424.1, read on the forward strand.
GTGAGCGCCACGGAGTCCCGAATGCAACTCTTTAACAATTTCCCGGGCCTCGGACCCGCTTAGGCACCTTAGCCACATTTGATCGAAAGACCTTCGTATAACGTGTTGTTTATTAATGCGTAGGACGGAGTTCTTTTCTTGATCCGATGGGCTAGCGACCTATCGTCCGGTAGTTTTCCTGTTTGCAGGTAGTCCATTAATGGTCGTCGCCAATCTTCCGTGTTTTTCGTCACCGTATGCAGCCGATTCTTCTCCTTTTTCGATTTGTGTATTGTGTCTATGTCGAGCTGTGATAGGACTCGACGTCCGTGAACTGACACTTCTACTGACTCATCTTGCAAACATGCAAATTCTTTTGCGAGACGAGCTAACGCATCTGCTAAAGCATTCTCTTTTCTGGGAATTTTGTAAATTGTCACATTCGGAATCTGTTCTAACAACTATATGACATACTGGAAGTATTGCTCGAGTCTTGGTTTTAAAATTCTGTACTGTCAGGCGATCTGTTGAATGATTAACTGCGAATCCCCGTAGATGTTGATGCCTGTTATCCCCATTTGAATAGTTAATTCCAGTCCTGTTATGAGGGCTTCTTATTCTGCTTCATTGTTTGTACACGGCTCTGTCAAGTGGTAGGAGTATCTTAACATCCCCTGTTCGGGTATTATAAAGATTAATCCGATTCCTGCCTTACCGGGCACTATCACTTGTGATTCTTCGTCTTTGTGTGTTGAAGATGCTCCGTCGAAATATAATTCCCAACGTCGATCATCGGGGTCTTCCGGGCTCATTATTTGTTCATCCGGCAAATCGTCATCGAGAGGAGATTCCGCCGGCGAGAGGGTGCGGCGAGGAAGTCGGCTAGGACTTGTCCCTTTACGGCACGAAGAGGCACAAAAGTTATATCGAATTGCAATAATATCATTGACCATCTGGCAAGTCTGCCGGAAAGCGTTGGACGAGTCATCATGTATTGCAATGGATTAAATTTCGAGATAAGTTTGACCTTATGAGAAAGCATGTAGTGCCTGAGCTTTTGAGCGGCAAAGATCAGGGCCAAACAGTGCTTTTCAATTACGGGATACCTTATCTCCGTCGGAAGTAAACGACAGCTTAGGTAGTAAAGAGCATTTTCTTTACCCTCTTCATCGACCCAGGCTAACGAGGCTCCGAGAGAGTCGTCTAAAGCCGCGGTGTAAAGTATCGACGGTCTACCCGAGACCGGGGTTGCTAAGACAGGAGGTGTCATTAAATATTTCTTAATGTCCTCGAAGGCCTTCGGCATTTCTCTTCCCAAATAAATTTGGCGTCCTTTTAATCGATGCCGAGAAAGGCCGACACCTACCCGACAAGTTTGAGATAAAGCGTCGAAGATATGCCGGCTTCCTTGAAAAGATCGTAGTTGCTTTAAAGTTTTGGGAGGCCTTGCATTTCTAAGATAGCTTTAATCTTTTCCGGTCGATTTCAATTCCACGATGTCGGACAATGAATCCTAAGAATTTCCCGGAGGTGACGCCGAAGGCGCATTTTATGGGATTCATCTTAAGGTTAAATTGTCTTAATCGTTCGAAAACAATTCTCAAATCATACAGGTGGTTTTCCTTTACTTTGCTTTTGATGACCACATCGTCCACGTAGCATTCGACTTGATTGTGGATTATATCATCAAAAATTCTTGTCATCGCCCTCTGGTATGTTGCTCCTGCGTTCTTCAGTCCGAATGGCATCACTGTGTAGCAATATACTCCAATCGGCGTTCGAATGTCGTAAGTTTTTCATCTTCCGGAGCCATTTTTATCTCGGTTGTATCCCGAAGATCCATCCATGAATGAGAATATTTCATGCGTCGAAGCAATGTCGATCATTAGTTCTGGGATCGGTAGAGGGAATTCATCTTTTGGACATGCCTTGTTTAAATCTCTGAAATCCACACAAATTCTGATCTGACCATTCTTCTTTCTGACTGGCACCACATTGGCTAACCAAGTCGGGTATTGTTCTTCACGGACAAATTTGGCGTCTATTAGCTTTTTAACTTCGGCTATGACTTGTTGTTCGATTTCTAGACGCATTCTTCCGGGACCTTGTCTGACTGGGACAGAAGTAGGATCCACTCCTAGCTTATGGACTGCGACCTCTGGAGCTAAACCTGGCATCTCATCGTAGTTCCAAGAAAAACAATCTTTAAATTCCATTAATAACTTGATTATTTCTTCGGTGTTTTCTTTATTGAGTAAGGAGCTAACAAAGGTAGGTCTAGGCTCTTCGCTAGTACCTAAGTTAACTTCCATTAACTCATCTATTGTAGATTTAATCTCTTCTTCGAATTCTGGTGGAGCGTCTCCAATTTCTAAATCTTCAAGTTCTTCGTGCCGAATCCGAGACCATGCTTTGAATTGGGTGGACGACCGGAGTTATTCCATAATTTTTCAAAATGTTGTGATTGACCTTTTGTCCATTGTCGAGGTAAGAAACCACGCCGAATTAAATTTTGAACACGGGGAGAGTACCACTCAAAAGGTAATTCCATTAATTTCGATGAAGTGACATCTTCAAATTGTACATTATTTTCAGTTTTGGAGGAAGGAGCACCACGGTAGAATTTGATTGGCTTTGCATCGCCGCTACGTACCTCTTTGACCGCCATACCTTCGATCTTATTAGAATGGATCGGGGTCAGGTTCATAGTATCTACATAGTGGTTAATCTTCTCGTACATCGATTTGTATTCTTCGTTCTTCTCATCTTTGAGAGAGATCTTGAATTGCGGCTTCTTCCGATTTATTGTCGCTGCTTCTCACTTGATCTCTTTTTCTTCTTCAGAACTATCTTCCCAATCAACATTGATGGTTGGTTTCTTCTGTCCAATTGTCCTAACATCTCTGCCACGACCTCGTCCCCGGCCTCGACCTCGGATGCGAGTTGTGGAGAAACCTTCACTATCTCGTCGTAAGGGAGTGGTGAGTGACTGTTGGACTAGAACTTCAGGTTCTTCGTTGTCCCGAACTTTCTTTGCTTCATTCGTTATGGTATCTCTGGAGAAGATTGTTTTCTTCGGAGGTGCATAATAAGCTGCATCTTCATGGATTCCAATTTCACGTACGGAGAATGGTTGTAAGTCACCTTTGATGCATTGTTCCCCTCCATCGTAGTATTTGATGCACTGGTGTAGAGATGATGGTACCATCCGGTTTTCATGTATCCATGGTCGGCCCATTAGAGCGTTGAACGACGTTTCTGAATCAATTATGTGAAATTTTGTGGTTGTCATTGCCAAGTTACCGGTCTTCATTAGCAGTGTTATTGATCCGAGGGCTCTTTCTCCTTTCTGGTTGAATCCTCTTAATAACATTTTGTCGGCTTCGAGCTCGCGAGCATCAATTTCCAAATATGCTAGTGTTCGAAGACTCATTATATTAATTGATGCTCCTGAATCCACCAATACTCTGGAGAGTGTAAACTTCCCAATTGTAACTGAAATGTACAACGGTCGGTTGTGATCTCGTCGTCCCAAGTAATAGGTCATTGTCCGTGAAGGTAACACCTCGTCGTTCCTTTAACGAGCAAACCTCATCTAAGGAATCTCCGGTCATTTGAGCTAAGCAAATTTCTGGATCAAGCAAGGCCCTGATCAGAGCTTCTCTCATCTCCTTTGATAAGATGAGAGCGTCATAGATGCTTAGTTTGGCCGGTAGTTTCCTAAGATGGGCTAGCACGTTGTAGTCCACTTTATTTCCATGTGTCTCGATTTCTTCCCGAGTGGGTATTTCTTCTGCGGGGGTTGGTTCTTCCTGAACAACCACCTGGTTTCCTTTGTCCTTCGGACTCATTCTCGGAGGTAGAACTCTTCCACTTCTTAAGTTAACCTCTGTAATTTCTTCTGAATCTAGTATTGAGTTTGCTGGTGTCTCCTGAATCGGAATGACGAGTTCTTCGGATTAGCTTCGTAGTACGAAGGCTCTAACTCTATTGTGACTGGAGCTCCTCGAAACTCGCAAATAGATTCGTTTCTTGTTGAACTCTCGTAGCCTCCTTGATGGATGTCTTCTTCAACATTGTGATCGTCGAGATTGTGTATGATTTGAGAATTGTCATTTGTATCGAAATCGACATCCGGATTGTCGCTAGTTACGTAATCGTTAGAAACAGTCAAAACGTAGCCAACGCTATAACCCTTATCTTTATAAGATCCCACCGGAGTGGGCAGATAATCATACAGAGTCAGAGGTTCGAGGGATTTCTCCCCCAAATCGGAAACAACTATCCTAGGATAAGCAGCCCCTAGTCTAGCCTTAGGAGCCTCGGTCTTCTCTTCTTCGTCGATTTTCTTCTTCTCTTCAATTGTCTCTTGTTGAGGTGGTTCTTCCATCGCAAGTGATAGTGTCGACTTAACAGGTTTTGAACTCTGAATTGAGGCTCGCACCGAAGCGGTTTGGATGCCATCTAAAATCTTCTTCGAAGACTTTGTCCAAGCGGTAGTCCATCCATCATCAGTCTCATAGGGATCTATTGGAACAATGAGATCAGTCGAGACAACATTGACGGAACCTCCTTTCTGGGGTTCCTTCATGTATTCCTTCGGGATCGTTATATTCCCTTTCCGAAGATTGTCGTTGAGCCAACTTTTGAAGGTAATACAATCTTCTATCTTGTGCCCAAGCATCCGGTGGTAAGGGCAAAAGTTGGGATCACCTTTCCTGTCGACTTCTTCCGGTCTCTTAGGTTCGCGGTCGGAAATCGGAGTCTTCATCGGATCGCGGAACATTTTCGGACCTGCCTCGTTCTTGAATGGATATTCCACCGCTCGTAAGCTCCCTTAATGTACATTGCGGACGAGGCGGCTGTTCATACTCGTTGAGATGATCGGTAGCCGGGTCGGGGCCGCCGGTAGTTCCGTTGAGGTTCGTCGCGGCCGTTCGACGATATTTGTATCGGTTGCTTGCCTTTGTCGACTCGCTGCAACAATCCCGGACTTCTTTTCAAAAGTTTTCGTGGGCTTCTCTTTGTACGTATTGTCGGTGAAACTTAATTTCTTCGCCTCCTCTTGCAAGCTTCCGGCCTTGCTTAACAACTTCTCTAAAGTCTTAATAGTAAATCCCTTGAGGAGAAGTGCTATCGGGCCGTGAATGCTTTTAAGTAAAATGCCGACTGCATGTTGTTCTTGTAGTTGTGGCTCACACTTCATACTTAGGTTCCTCCATCGAAGTATGTAAACCACCGAAGTTTCGTTCGGCTTCTACTTCTCTACCACTAAATCACCTATAGTGATGTGGTACTGAGCTCCGGCAAATCGCTTGATGAAGAGGTTCTCTAGTTCTGAAAATGTCTTCACCGAACCGTTCGGTAATCCTGCATACCAATCAAAGGCGATCCCCGACAGTGCTGTCGACAAAATGTCTGAAGAGTAAAGCATCACTTCCGCCGGCATTGCAACAACTGGCACGAAAATGTGCAACATGCTGCCGAGGGTTTCCGGTTCCATCAAAGGTCTTGAACAGAGGTGGTACGAAGCCTTTCGGATATTGGACAGCGTCGAATTCTTCGGGGTAAGGTCTACCCATCCGAATGGATGTCCCGCTCTTTGATTGTGCCAAGGCTTCTCGCACTCGTCGTTCCACCAAGCTCTTGATATCCTTTTCCGAATCATGCTTTCGTGTTGCATCCTTCTTTAGTCGATCATCCCCGTTGACGGACGTAATCTCCTTTCCTCCGTCCACAATGTGAATGACCTTCGGGGGTGTCTCTCTTTGGGGTTGCACTTGACTTTGGAGAGTGGCTAGGGCTAGCGCCCATCTCTTCCAACCTTTCGCCATTCGGGCGATCGTATCATCTTTCTCTTGAAGCCGCCTCCTCATTACTTCCGGCTCCTCTCTTTCTGCGGCCGCAGGAGCACCTTGTGAAGCTGACGAAGCTCGCGTTTCAACCATGTTAATTTCTGCATACTCATCATCCATGAACTCTGAAGAGTCGATCTCATCTCCGAATTTTTCTTCTCTTTCTCTTGCTAATCGCCGAATATCAGTTCTTAGCTTTTCCATAGCATCTTCTAGTGGTCTTTTCTGTGCATCCTTGCAGTTGTCATGTGATAACTGTCGGGTTTCCTTCTCATGAGTCTCCTTTACTGCAGTAGCACTTTCTTCGGATTCAAGTCTCCTGACGAGACTTTCCTTCTCAGGCTGTTGTTTCAATCTTAATTGTCAAGTAGTGGGATGCCACACCATCCTTCTAGCAGCAGAAGGTCTAGGATCGGATGGTCTGTCAGCCAAATGCTGGAAGGTGGTATCCTCCCTAATCTGTAGTCCTGAAACAACGCCGAGTGGACTAGCTTTCATCCTCTTATTTGGCTTTTCCGCAACGATAACGAGTTCTACTCGCGGCCCAAGACGGGATTCGACCGGCACCCGCCCTATCCTTCTTAAAATTTCTGATACAGGTCACCTTTCCTTCTTTGCTAACTTCTCTATCAAAGTTTGCAGTCGAGCAAATGGCGTAGTTCTGGCCCTTTTCTTACGGCTATCATTGTAATATACGGGCTGAGGCAATGCGGTAGCAATCTTGCGAACATTTTCTTCATCCTCTGTGGCGGAGAGGGGATGGAACCTGCATCCTCCCAAAAGTGGTATGTATTCAGGCAGCGGTGTATATTCAGGCAGTTCTGGGATTTCCTCCAGGAAAGCAACTTCAGCAGCTCTTGCTTCTCTAGCGATCGTTCTACTTCTGTTCCTTCTTTGGGTCCGTGTCAGTGATGGAATTCTCGAGCTGGACCCGATTTCAAAAATAGAAGGTCTCATAGGAAGGTCTGTACTCTCCACGGTAACAGGCTCACCATAGTTCTGGATTTCTTTCCCCTTTAATTTGGCAGAAGCCGGGGTAGGTGCAGAGACAACTAGACTAGTGGGGGTAGCAACAACAGTCCTTCTGTGGACAGCAGTACTCCTCTCAGTTGGAATCTTTTGCAGAGGAGGGAATTCATGAGTTGACTTGAGGTTAAACTCAATCAACGGCTTCTCTATTTCTGGTACTTTGCTTGTGAGTGAAAAGAGAGTGACGTCGGGGATTTTGATGTCGGTGTCCCCGAATCCTTGTCCGAATCGAATGATTCCATTATCGAGCGATTCGTCCTTGAACACGGCCGAGTCCAGATCCGTTGACAAAGGAGAAGATCGGTTTGGGGCTTCCATTTCCGCAGGGCAGATTCCAAGTGTTAGTCCTCGAATCGTGCTTCGTCTTGTCGTAAAACTTATGACGAAAAAGAAAGAGTCCGAACACATTTCTGTTTATCTTAGTGTATTTGTGGTATTAAAGGAAAATTGTCTTTTCGAAAAGATTTGTTTGTTAGGAAGGAGAATTATTAAAAAGAAAGAGAGTTGTAGGAAAAGTAAAAGGAATTGATTAGGAACTGGAAAAGGAAGAGAAAGTCTTGTAGAAACTTCTCGACCCGCAAGACCGCTCCTAAACTAATACCTATGGGGGGTCCACCCCACCTCAGAAATGAGGTAAAAGGATCTCAGATCCTCTCTGTTTAGGGGTGTCTAAACAGTGGCTCCTAAATCCAAGAGAATGTTGGCTATACTTGTTCAAGGTAGAAATGAACATAGTATTCCAACGGAAAGAAGGGTAGTTTGATCCACTAAGAACATGGATACACTACCAATTTTTGAAAGCAGAATTGTCTGATTAAAAATGGAGAGAGGAATTTTCCCCAGCTGAGTCGCCAGAAATTGTCGGCATATTTTTAGGTTGAGTGTTGTATTTTTGAAAAGGGGTCGCCTACAGAAATTATCGGCGAATTTTTAATTTAATTTAAATAAATAATTTAAAAAAGTATTATTTGATTTTGAAAATAATTTTAAATTTGAAAATTTTAAGATATGAAATCAAACCGATCTCACATCCCGAATAGTTTATATTAACGAGTACCGCACTACAAACCGTGTATCTATCCCTAAGGATAGACACACTACTTGATGGTGGGGCTCGATTAAATAAACTAAAAGATTTGTGACATCCATTTGGTCTGCGAACCAATTTTATAAGCCGACAAATTCCCCTGCTTAATATGAAAACATTAAACAGGGTTTATATTACCTGGGTTCTTAAATTTCCCTATAAGGGCAAGCCCCTATAGTTAATTGCATCTTAAATGACGGGAATCACTTAAGAAAACTCTCGATAATAATCAGTAATTCTACTCTCAAGAATTTCAAAGTTTAAGTTTTCAAAGGATTGAATTTTGGAATTTCAATAGGGAATGGATCAAGTTTGGAATATTTTATTTTGGGAATTCAAAGGAAGTAAAGGTAGGAGAAATCACAGATTCGAAGCGAACTTCGGTAATTTCCCGACTATCCTATCGTTTGGCTTAGATTTAGGAAAGTCCTGATGTTTGTTTAATGTTTTGATCTTGCCAATTTTAATTAATTTGGACTTATATTTGCATAACGCAGTCGTGCAAATAACCTCGAAGATGTGAGGGTTTATGTCGTATCGGACGACTACCTCGGAGTCCTAAGACCGGTTAGGGCTTAATTTACACGACAAGATCAAATGCCTAACAAAAGGTTGAGGATTTATGTTGCACTAGGCAAACTACCTCGAGGTCCTATGGCTTGGTTATTTAATTCTAAGAAAGTTTTGCTGAAGTAGACTCAGGTTTTGCTGATGACGATGGCCGTGCTGCCCACCATACTCCGAGCTCCTTGTTGTTGCAGAGGTTTAGTTTTAGAAGTCATAAATCAGGAGATGAGAAAATTTTTTTGGTTTAGAGAAATTCTTAATTTCCAAGTGTTTTTTTATGTTTAATTTAAAACAAATCTTAAAGTTGATTATAACAACACCGGTTAAGATCCCACGGTTCCATCCTTCCGGCATCGTTATTTTTATCGGATTCACTTAGTCCAGATGAATTTGTTAAACTCAACTAAATGAGTTCCACACTTTCATTTAGACCGTGGGAAATCCCGTTAGCAACACGTAGGTTACATCATCCGAGGTATTCCCGATCATCCAACAAGACGTTTTAATTTAGTTGTAATTGCAGTTTTGTATTCTGTTTGTGATTAAATTTTGAGTTGTTTTATATTTTGAAATGTTGTGGCGGTAAATTTTATCTTGCAATGACTTTTAATTTAGTTTTGGTTTCAGTTTTAGGGACTATCCTGAAGGTGTGGGTTTTCATGCAACAGTTGTTTATCATGCAAGAAAAGTAAGTGCGATGTGATTAAATAAATTGCAATAAAGTAAATTACAACAAAATAAAAGCGTACCTGGAGGGTCTTCCCGTCATCCCAAGCTGCACTTAAACACAACATAGAATATTTAAGCATTTAAAGCAAGTTCCTAGGTAAAGCTAAAGGAAGGGTTATGGTTTTCTACCAAGTTCCTAATCCTATAGCTAGTTATTTCCTATGACGTCTAGGTTCTTGTGTTTTGGTTTGAGGACGATTTTCTTCATCAAAGAACAATTAAGTTCAATTATTCTTATAAATATCCTATCATATTGAGGAAGTGCTTAAGAAGGATCTTAAACATCTTTTCAATTTTGCTAGAATTGTTTTAAGTCCAAATGAATTTAATTATACAAATGAATTAATCGTCCGAGAATTCAAGTTTTGTTGTTATCTTACTCAGTGAACTAGGACATTTGAATATCCTATAAGTGAAGTAACATTTCATTTGACGTTTTATTTAGGAGTTATGATAACCAAAGCTTTCGAGGGCAAATTGGTGTTCAAATGGTTTGTGATTTAATTTAATTTCAGTTAATGGGTTAAAATTTGGAATAGTGTTCAAGTTGCTTTATTTTTATTTTTGAATTTCTTTATGTCTTAGGTGATGTTATTTTTAATTTAATTTAACTTTAATTTAATTTAATTTAATTTTGTTTAGTTTTAATTTTAATTTAATTTAATTTGATTTAATTTAATTTAATTTAATTTGATTTAATTTAATTTAATATGTTTTAATTTAATTTTATTTAATTAATTTAATTTAATTTTAATTTTAATTTAATTCAATTTAATTCAATTTAATTCAATTTAATTTAATTTAATTTAATTTGTTCAATTTAATTTAATTTAATTTAATTTAATTTGTTTGATTTAATTTAATTTAAATTAATTTAATTTGTTTGATTTAATTTAATTTAATCTTTAATTTAATTTTATTTTTAATTTTAATTTAATTGAAAATTTAAAAAGAGTTTAATAATTTAACTTTAATTTAATTTAATGATTAAGTCTTTTAACATTTTAAATCTTAAATTTGAATTATCATTTTAATTGGGGATTAAATATTATTGAGATGATTAATATAGGGATCCTTAGATTAAAGAACAAATCTCTTCTTAATAATATCCCTATTTAATAATTCCAACTTTATCATTCTTCCAAATTTAATCAATTATTTAATTAAGATTTATTTGAATTATTTTTAAATTATTTGGTACGTTTCTACCCTTTAATTATTTAAATTTCAATCATCCAAATCAGATTAAGATCAAATATTTTACTTTTTAATTTTATTAATCCTAAAATTTTAATTAAGGGTTAAAATTTTAATTACCAGTTTGCCCTTCAAGTTTCATAATTTCATAACTCACTAAATTGAGCTTAAATGAACTTGAAATTTTTATGTGACTTCACTCATATGCCAATAAAGACATGAGAGGAGAAAATATGATTTTTCTGTATTTAATTTATTTATGTAATTATTTTTGGTGGAAAATAAGGATTTCCAAGGAAAATTTAATAATATGACCAAGGGAAAGTTTCGTCCTTAAGAAAATTATGGGACATTCCTAAGGACCAGAGGACCACTTGGACCAATTTTGGTGATTTTTTGAATAATATTATTTTTATTATAATTATTTTGATTTTTGGAGTATTAATTAATTTAAAAATAAAATAAAGGTTGAAAAATGAATTTTATATTTTTCAAAAATCTCTGTGTTATCAAGGAAATCAGAGAATCAATTTTTACAATTTTCTGATTTTTCTTTGATTTATTAGAATTATTTTAGTGGAAATGCTAAAAAATACATTTTTTTAATTTTAAAATTACCTTAGGGCTTTAAAATTTAATATCTCTTCATATAGACTTAAGAAAAATATGGGGTTTGTTCCTAAGTGATTAAAATTCAAAATGGGACATTTTAGTGAATTTTATTATTTTTATGATTTTTATTATTTTTTTAATTATTAAAATATTAAAATAATACAAAAAATCAACTTTTTAGAAAATTGAAATTTTAATTTTCTTAAATTCCCCTGATATTAGAGAGGCTCCAAAACCAATTTGGTGAATTTTTGAAAAGTATTTTGAAAGTTATGAATTTTTAAAGTTCAAATTGACTAAATGGCTTAATCAACCCATTTAGTAGGGTTAACCAATTCCAATTGACCTCAAATTTTTATGATGGGTTCCTCTAATCCTAAAGGTCAGTGGAGAATTGATTTCAAGTCAATTTGATGTATGATTAGCTCTAATTAATTAGGGACCTATTTTGGGTGTTTAAGCCAATTAGGATTATTTTAAATGAATTAATTCAAAACCTATTTTTCCTAGGGTCCTCTGGTCATAAGAGACATCACCAAATTTTCCTAGAATTTATTTTACAACATGCTAATTATAGGATTTAAAATACTCAAAACAGTAACATGAATTTAAAAAATCAATAACTTCTCATAGGGATGGTCTCGACTTTGGAAAATTCGGGGAATGTTCCCAAATTCGGAGGCTTCAAAAGCCCTATGGTCTCATGCCATGGTGAATTTCCTATATCCATGGAGAATTAAAACAATGCAGAGGGCAAATAAATCATTAAAAATAAAATACTTGATGAAATTAAATGTTTTCTTTTCCACATTGTTCTCCTCTGTTCACTGAGCAAGAGGGTATTTTTCTTTTATTTTTCTGATTTTTCTACACAAAGTTATGCATTTTTGAAGTTTAGGGAATTAAATAAATCAGAAGAATCCTATTTTTCTATTTATCCGAGTCGGCGCCGCGTCAACTTTAACATCTCCGAAGTGCTGCGTGGCGCTTTCTGATTCGACGCCGCCATCCGACTCAGCGCTCCGGGGGCCCGTTGTATCATTCCGTCTCCTCATCCGGCGCGATCCTGGCCGTCCGTCCGCGCGTGTATGGAATGAACGACATCCGTTCATCGTCCCCAAGTGTCCTCACCCGAGAGCCGTCCACACTAAAACCCTAAGAACTCACTCATTTCTCAACGGATTTTCGTGTTCTTATGCTCTATGGATTCGTCTTGAAGAGACAAATACATCTATACGGTGATCATGTATTGAAATTAAAGCATTTGAAATGGAGAATCTCCAGAAGCTCGGGATAAAGAATTAGCTCATACCTTTGCTCAGAGAAGTGTGGCTTCAATCCGAGGGTCGAGTCACCTTCGATTGCGTCCCAAGCAAGCTCCGGATGAAGTCTCCCGGTGCGGTGAATTGCCTAGCTATGAAAGTGACCACAGCCGATCACAAAGCTTGGAGGCTGGAACAACTGGGTGGCCTGGAGATGGGGCTTTCAGTGGGAAACTTCTCCTCTTGGTCTAGTGAAGGTGTAGGACCAATCAATTTGAGCATTGATCCATTGTGGAGAAGTGTCCTAGTTTTGGGTGAAATTTCAGTTGAGAAATTGGGTTCTGTTGGTGGGGATTAGGGCAAATTGACACTAGGGATCAACTGCTCTAAGTATGGAGTAGGGCCTGGAACAATTTTGGCAGAGCTTTGGCAAGGTTTGTGCAACTCTCCTCCATGGCAGTGAGGGGGTCGGGTTTAAATAGAGGTGGCTGGAGAGCCTCACAGGGATGGCCAAGGATTGGGATTAGTTGCTTAGGTCAAGGGAAGAACGATTGCAATGGCCACTCGGGGATGGGGCAGCTCGGCGAGTGAGAATTCCGAGTTTGGGCTCACATGTGAGCTCTCGGCCTGGTGGTTTCCGGCGGCTGTGGTGGCTGGTCGGCCAGTCTCAGGTCACCATCTTGGCCAGTGGGGTCAGGGCTTGGCATTAGTGCAGTCAATTGAGCATGGACATGTGTAAAGCACTTGGATCAAAATGGCATGAGGATATGGCTAATCTTGGCTAGGTTTGGTCAACCCATTTGTTTGGGCTGGGTTCACCTCTCCATGACCTGATTTTAGGCTGAGAAAAAGTGGTTTAGGTCAGCTTAATCAGTGGGGAAGGGTCACCATCCAAGTACAATTAAGCTTAAGCAAGGTTTAGTGGAATCATGGGAGTGGCTAATCCTCTTAAGGGAACATGGAAAGAGCTCCCTCCTCTTGCCATCTTGGGTATGGTGAAGTGTCCAAGGCTCTCATGGCTCCCATGTGGCTCATGCATGGCTTCATGGCTCACCTTTGGCTTGGAAAAAGCTAAGTCAACTTTCATGAAAGAGGTTTTTAGGAATTTTGATAATTTAGGAGTGATTTGATGGGATTTGGAACATGGCTTGATTTGGAACCATTTGATGATTGATTTGAACTTAGGGATGATTTTAATTAAGGGTATGACGAGAAGAATTTGTCATTTGGGCTTTAGCATGAAGTTTGGGCTTTTAGGAAGGTTTAAGAAAATGGGCTTTTGGTTTGAAAATAAATTTATGGATGGGATTTTGTGAAGGATTGGGCCAAACAAATGTTGGGTTTAGCTCATGGATGTGTCATGAGTGATTTGAAGCAAGTTGGGAGTGATTTGGGTTTGAATTGGGTTGAATTTGGGCTTCCTTGGTGAATGGGCCAATATAGGTCAAATTGGGCTAACTTGGGCCAATGTTGGGCTAGGGTTGAAATTGATGTAAAATAAATGTTGGGAAATGTTTATGGGAGTGTTTCAAAGAGGTTTTGGCTTTGGTTGGGTTTTGATTTTGAGGTTTGGGCTTATTTGGGTTAGGTTTGGGTTTAGGTCAAAATTGGGCCTTTTAGCTTTGGGTTGAATTTGAGTGGGGTTTGGGTCTAAATTTTGGGCAAATCATGTTAGTGTTTTGTTTGTAGGGATGTTAAGGAAGGTTTATAAAAGATTTGGGGTTAATTGGAGTTGAATTGGGTGAGTTTGGGTTAGGTTTGGGTCATGGGTCCAAATTGGGCTTTAAGGCCAAAAGTGAAATTGGATCCAAATGCCAATCAAATTAGACTTGGATTTAGTCTAGATTGGTGTTGGGAATGATAAATTTGAAGTTTAAAATTGAATTGGACCAGGATTTGGGTCAATTATGTAGGTTTGGTTTGACATTGGGTTCACTTTGAGTTGAAAAAGGGTCAAATTGGGGGTTTTGACAAAAGTGGGGTAAATTGACAAAATTGGCCCATGATGTAGTTGAACAAAATGAAATTGGGAATATTTGGGATTGTCTGGAATTTTCTAGGAATTTTTGAATTTTTGGATTTTTGGGTCAAGAGGGGTATTTTGGGTATTTGGAGGGTATTGGGAGGTATTTTTGGAATTTTTGGTATTTTTGGGTATGGATGATCAATTAGAGTAATGTGGGAATGCTTGGGATTGATTTTGAGGAATTTTTGGTAATTTAGGTGATTTTGCAAATTTTGGGTAGTTTCAAGGGCTTTGGGTAGGTTAAGCGGGTATAGGGTCCCGGGGGTCAAAAATTGAATATTTGGAAAATTGAAGATTGGGTAAATGTGAATGGAATGAAATCATTTTGGCTGAGCCATGAAGCCATATCAAGCCCACATGAGCCATGAAGGGACTCAGTTGAGGCATTCACTATGTTTTTCCTAACCCTCTTAGCCAAGGGCTTAGGGTTAAGGACCATCCATGTGAATCACCTACACGAGTCAGGAGGTCAAGTTGGGTATAGGTGTGTTTTAGGAGGTGTGTGAAAGTGTAGTGTATAAATGTAGTGTATGTGAAGTCAGCCCTTCACCGCACCGAGCCACCTGTGGCGGTCCTAAGGCCAAAGAGTCCTATAGGAACTCATCCTTTAAACTTTCACATCTGATTTCAACCCTCTAGGTGATTAGGGGTCTACAATCAAATTTGTGGAGTTTACAGGAAGTTAAGAAGTGGTTTGAATTTCTAAGTGGTGGGCCCCAATTCTAATCCTCTAGGATAGTCAAAGGAAAAGCCTAAGGCTAGATCCTAAGTACTAAAGAGAAGAAGAGAAGACCTCATCAAAAATGAGGTCAACAAATGGACTCCCAATAGGTGTGGTGAGCTGACAGAGCACACCGTACGTATTGGTGTTGACCAAAGCGATCAACAAAACCAACACAGATGTCCAAGTGACAAACTTAGGACTAAGTAGAAGAATTTTCGCTGGGGAGTGTTAAGTATATCTCTGAGACTGGAGATCCCTGAACTCTCGCTGGGGAAAGGAACAAGGAGGTGAATCCCAAATCACATGACCTGGGGGAATTTCAATTTAGATCTTATTTTATTTCGGTTTAAGTTTTGATGTGTGAGCTTAGATTTTGAGTTTTAATTTAAATTGAGGTTTTGTCAAAATTAATTTGAAGGGATTTGATTAGAAATGAAAATTGGAATTTTGTGGTTTTAGATGTAACATCTTCAACCTCGAAAGAAAATTGAATTGATCGGATTGAATCATTGCAACGAGGAGAGATCTCAGAGCAATGCGGTATTGGATGTAAAATCCTTAACCTCAAGAGTTTGATTTTGATGTATTTCATTGCGATAGGGAAAGAATCCTAAAGCAATGCAGTCTCGGATGTAAAATCCTCAACCCCAAAAGTTCGAATTTGATATATTTCATTGCGATAGGGAAAGGATCCTAAAGCAATGCAGTCTCGGATGTAAAATCCTCAACCCCAAAAGTTTGATTTTGATGTATTTCATTGCGATAGGGAATGAATCCTAAAGCAATGCAGTCTCGGATGTAAAATCCTCAACCCCAAGAATTTGAAGTATTTCATTGCGATAGGGAAAGAACCTAAAGTAATGCAGTCTCGGATGTAAAATCCTCAACCCCAAAAGTTTGATTTTGATGTATTTCATTGCTATAGGGAAATAATCCTAAAGCAATGCA
Source organism: Papilionanthe hookeriana x Papilionanthe teres (assembly GCA_022702705.1). Taxonomy (NCBI): domain Eukaryota; kingdom Viridiplantae; phylum Streptophyta; class Magnoliopsida; order Asparagales; family Orchidaceae; genus Papilionanthe; species Papilionanthe hookeriana x Papilionanthe teres. The sequence goes on from CM040424.1 coordinate 169,481,756, forward strand.
GTCTCAGATGTAAAATCCTCAACCTCAAAAGTTTGATTTTGATGTATTTCATTGCGATAGGGAAAGAATCCTAAAGCGATGCGATCTCGGATGTAAAATCCTCGACCTAAAAAGTTTGATTTTGATGTATTTCAATGCTATAGGGAAAGAATCCTAAAGCAATGCAGTCTCGGATGTAAAATCCTCAACCCCAAAAGCTTGATTTTGATGCATTTCATTGCGATAGGGAAAGAACCTAAAGCAATGCAGTCTCGGATGTAAAATCCTCAACCCCAAAAGTTTGATTTTGATGTATTTCATTGCGATAGGGAAAGAACCTAAAGCAATGTAGTCTCGGATGTAAAATCCTCAACCCCAAAAGTTTGATTTTGATGTATTTCATTGCGATAGGAAAAGAACCTAAAGCAATGCAGTCTCGGATGTAAAATCCTTAACCCCAAGAATTTGATTTTGATGTATTTCATTGTGATAGGGAAAGAATCCTAAATCAATGTGGTCTCAGATGTAAAAAATCCTCAACCCCAAGAATTTGAGTTTGATGTATTTCATTGCGATAGGGAAAGAACCTAAAGCAATGCAGTCTCGGATGTAAAATCCTCGACCCCAAAAGTTTGATTTTGATGTATTTCATTGCTATAGGGAAAGAATCCTAAAGCAATGCAGTCTCGGATGTAAAATCCTCAACCCCAAAAGTTTGATTTTGATGTATTTCATTGCGATAGGGAAAAAACCTAAAGCAATGCAGTATCGGATATAAAATCCTCTACCCCAAGAATTTGATTTTGATGTATTTCATTGCGTTAGGGAAAGAATCCTAAAGCAATGCAGTCTCAGATGTAAAATCCTCAACCCCAAAAGTTTGAATTTGATGTAGGTTTGATTTGAGATTTGGAAAGATTGAATTCAAAATTTGATTGAGATTTGATTTGGAATCTGGAAGGATTGAATTTGAAATTGATTGAGACTTGATTTGAAATTTGGAAAGATTGAATTTAAAATTTGATTGAGATTTGATTTGGAATCTGGAAAGATTGAATTTAAAATTTGATTGAGATTTAATTTGGAATCTGGAAGGATTGAATTTAAAATTTGATTGAGATTTGATTTGGAATCTGGAAGGATTGAATTTGAAATTGATTGAGATTTGATTTAAAATTTGTGTTCATTTTGTTTGTCCTTTAACGATTCAAATTTATTTTATCGTTCATTTAATGTTCATGTGAATTTGGTGTTCATCATTTTTAGATTTTTAAGGAAAGTTTTCGTTTATTCATTTGTTTCTTTTCTGTTCTTTGTTCGAAGTTCATTTAACTTTAATGGCGTTTTCCAGTCAACTTGCACAAAAGAGGTGAAGGCCAAAAATGTGACATGGTCACTTTCATTCCAATCATGTTGAAGATACATCATACAAATCGATCTGGAATACATCTCATACAATCTATATAGACTCAAAACGGACTATGTATGATCTTTGTCGATCCATCCAAAAGGTATCTATCAAAAATCCATGTCTGAATAGTGAGGTACATGGTCAATAACATCACCTTCCAAGCCATCCTTGGCAAGGATGCCGTATTGATGTACGTTGGAGGTGTGATATTTTCCATGTAACTCACAGCTCGTAAGGCCGGAGGCTCTCTAGCTCCGGGTCTGGCTGGAAGTGGTAAGGTGTCTTCCTGTCGTCCATCCTTCTGAAAGTAACTGAGATCCGCTTCACGGGTACTCCTGGTATGCAATGTTTAGCGACATCTGCTCCATTGCCCTTCAGTATCATGACGGAACCTACCGGTAATGGTATCTTTACTGGCCCTTGGAACTCACCTGGGCCCACTATCCGGAGGTCAGATCCGAACATGATATTACACTCGTTCAGAAAAGAAACTGTTCAAAAAGGTCTGACAAAGTCGTGGTGATCTATGTGCGGGGGTATGCAGTCACCCTTCTTGTAAATGTTAATAATGCGAGTCTGTTGGGTATGCAATCTGCGCGGCGGTACCCTCCATGTTATCATTCTCTTTACCATCCTTTTAACGACCAATGGCATTAGATCCACCTGGCCATGACGGAGTATTCCCGGTGGGTTTCCCTTCCTGTCTTCTGCGAAGTTGTAGCAGCATCCACATTGAATTGTAATTCTACCTTTCCCTGTCATCCATCTCCGGGGTTCCGAGTAAGTGTTTTCCCTTAGGCGGCCCGCTCGGTCCATTCTTTTCTAATCCCGGATGCAGTCCACGATTTGTTGTTGTTCGTATTCTGAGAACACGTCTGTATGTAGCTCGAGGCCTTCTAGTATATTGATCCTCCTGCCTTTGATTCTCTCGAAGTATTCAAAAGTTTTCTTTTCGACATTCTGCATTCTTTCCAGCTCGTATTCTGGAATAATCTGCAAATGGTGAGGCCTGGTGACGTACTGTGGGATATACGGCTCAATCCCTTCACGTTCTCTTGCATACCTCGGCTCCTCGGGGGTGGTGTCCGTCATGACATCCTCCGGGGTTGCTTCTGCAACAAGGTTATGCCTTACTGGTGGTTTTATCTGGTGGCGTGGTAGCCTTCCTTCTTCTGCTCTTCTTGAGATTTCCCTGGTCCCTTCAGTTATCCTAGGAGCTGGCCTCCTTTCTTCAGGTCCCTGGTGAACTGGTGTCCTTGAAGTGTATGTACTGGCAGTAACAACAGCCTCGTCGCGCTGGTCCGCTGCTAATTTAGTTAACATCTTGCGGATACGACGATTTTTATTTCTTCGTTGAGTTGCTGTGAGAGTAGCGTACTTCCTGAATTTTTGTGGGCGCGGCGCTGACAAGGCTGCCCTCTGCTGTAGCGACTACAGACTTGATTCTCTTGTCTTCTTCAGTCTTTGTTTTCCTTCTCTTACTGCTGGATTGGTGGCTTGGGCCACCCACTTTCATTACTGTCTGACTGGGTAGTTCCTCTCGGTCAACCGGGACCCAGTCACTTTCCTTGTATTGCAGGCCTGCTGGTGCAAAGTCTGAGTCAATCTCTATTATCGCTCCATCTTTCACCCTCTTTTCATCTAGTGCAAGGCTTACGCCATTTCTAAAGTTCAGGACCAACCGCCGTTCGACATTTCCCTGCGAAAAGACAAGGAAAAGGATCAGGGGCTGTACTAAGAACAAGAACATTAAGAAAAGGTTTATTAAAGACAGTTTTTTTTATATTACTTCTTGTATTTTTAAATTTAACAGGAATGAAGTGGGATAAGATCAGGAAAGAGATTTTGATATGGAAGAGAAAACAAGGAAAACTTTATTATCATGATTTTATTTATTTTAGCACATTTTTTATTATTTTTGGGTTCGGACCCAGTCATAAGTAACTACTTCACCCGTGCTTCTAGGAATGAAGAATTCATTCCTTCGAAACATCAGGTAGCATAATACTTTTTCAAGTATCGTCCATTGATCGGAAGCATATGTCGTTCTCCTTGGCAGTTCACTAGCTGGTAAGAGCCTCCTGAGTAGACTGCCTCAACCACAAACGGTCCTTCCCAAGTGGGTTCAATTTTTCCACTTATCTTGCGGTGTGCAAGGATAGGTCTCTTGAGAACGAGAACTAAGTCACCAACTTTGAAGGTTCTTGGGCAAACCGGCTTGTCATGGGCTTGAACCATCTTGGCTTGGTATAGTTCTAAATTCGCTGCGCGCCGCAAGTCTTTTCCCTTCCGGGCTTTCTAATTCTTCTAGTCGTAATTTGACATTCTCTTCGTCGTGATTTTGTTTGCAATCGCAATCCCGAGTGAAGGAAGCTGGACCTCTAAAGGTAACACTGCCTCGGACCCATACACCAGAGCGTAAGGTGTAGCTTGAGTAGGAGTTCTGAAAGTTGTCCGGTAGGCCCATAAGGCTTCTAATAACTTCTCGTGCCAATTTCTCTTATTATCGTTCAAGGTTTTCTTTAAGATTTGAACGAGAGTTTTATTAAAAGCCTCGACCAGAGCCGTTTGCTCTTGGGTAATAAATTGTTGAATATCGCCGGTCGATTCCGTGTCTCACGACAAAATTGTTGACTTGTGTGCTTTTAATGCCGACCCATTATCCGAGATGATCTGCGCGGCATTCGAAACGGTAGACAACTTGGTTCTTGAAAACCGTAGCACGTGGTGTGCTTTCACTTCTCTAAGTGGAACCGCCTCTCGCCACTTGGAAAAGTAATCCGTAGCCGCAAGAATGAAGCGATGTCCTTTTGAAGATGGTGGTTCTATTGGACCCACTATATCTGTGCCCCAACATTCAAATGGCCACGACGCAATTCTCGGATGTAGCACATTTGGAGGTTGGTGTAGAACCACTCCGTGTACTTGGCATTGATGACAGCTCTTGTCGATTTTCATGCAGTCGGTCATCATCGAGGGCCAGTAGTACCCTAGTCTTTTAATTTTCATTTTCATCTTCGGACCTGACTGGTGAGAGCCACAGAGTCCTGAATGCACCTCTTTAACAATTTCCCGGGCCTCAGACTCGCTTAGGCACCTTAGCCACATTTGATCGAAAGACCTTCGTATAACGTGTTGTTTATTAATACGTAGGACGAAGTTCTTTCTTGATCCGATGGGCTAGCGACCTATCGTCCGGTAGTTTTCTGTTTGCGAGTAGTACTATTAATGGTCGTCGCCGATCTTCTATGTTTTCTGTCACTGTTGCAACTGATTCTCCTCCTTTTTCTGATTTGTGTATTGTGTCTATGTCGAGCTGTGATAGGACCTGACGTCCGTGAACTGACACTTCTACTGACTCATCTTGCAAACATGCAAATTCTTTTGCGAGGCGAGCTAATGCATCTGCTAAAGCATTCTCTTTTCTGGGAATTTTGTAAATTGTCACATTCAGAATCTATTCTAACAACTATATGACATACTGGAAGTATTGCTCGAGTCTTGGTTTTAAAATTCTGTACTGTCCGGCGATCTGTTGAATGATTAACTGTGAATCCCCGTAGATGTTGATGTCTGTTATCCCCATTTAAATAGTTAATTCCGATCCTGTTATGAGGGCTTCTTATTCTGCTTCGTTGTTTGTACACGACTCTGTCAAGTGGTAGGAGTATCTTAACATCCCCCGCTCCGGTGTTATAAAGATTAATCGATTCCCTGCCTTACGGGCACTATCACTTGCGATTCTTCGTCTTTGCGTGCCGAAGATGCTCCGTCGAATTATAATTCCCAACGTCGATCATCAGGGTCTTCCAGGCTCATTATTTGTTCATCTGGCAAATCGTCATTGAGAGGAGATTCTGCCGGCAGAGGGTGTGCAGCGAGGAAGTCTCCTAGGACTTGTCCCTTTACGGCAAGAGGAGGCACGAAAGTTATATCGAATTGCAATAATATCATTGACCATCTGGCAAGTCTGCCGGAAAGTGTTGGACGAGTCATCAAGTATTGCAATGGATTAAATTCCGAGATTAGGTTGACCTTATGAAAAAGCATGTAGTGCCTGAGCTTTTGAGCGGCAAAGATCATGGCTAAACAGTGCTTTTCAATTGCGGGATACCTTATCTCCGTCGGAAGTAAACGACAGCTTAGGTAGTAAAGAGCATTTTCTTTACCATCATCATTGACCTGAGCTAACAGGGCTCCGAGAGTGTCGTCTAAAGCCGCGGTGTAAAGTATCAGCGGTCTACCCGAGGCCCAGGGCTTCTAAGACGGGAGGTGTCATTAAATATTGCTTAATGTCCTCGAAGGCCTTCTGGCATTTCTCTTCCCAAATAAATTTGGCGTCCTTTTTAACAAATGCCGAGAAAGGCTGACACCTACCTGACAAGTTTGAGAAAAAGCGTCGAAGATATGCCAGCTTCCCTTGAAAAGATCGTAGTTGCTTTAAGGTTTTGGGAGGCTGCATTTCTAAGATAGCTTTAATCTTTTACAGGTCGATTTCAATTCCACGATGTCGGACAACGAATCCTAAGAATTTCCCGAAGGTGACGCGAAGGCGCATTTTAAGGGATTCATCTTAAGGTTAAATTGTCTTAATCGTTCGAAAACAATTCTCGAATCATACGAAGTGGTTTTCCTTTACTTTGCTTTTGATGACCACATCGTCCACGTAGCATTCGACTTGATTGTGGATGATATCATCAAAAATTCTTGTCATCGCCCTACGGTATGTTGCTCCTGCGTTCTTCAGTCCGAATGGCATCACTGCGTAGCAATATACTCCAATCGGCGTTCTGAATGCTGTAAGTTTTTCATCTTCTAGAGCCATTTTTATGTGGTTGTATCCTGAAGATCCATCCATGAATGAGAATATTTCATGCGTCGAAGCAATGTCGATCATTAGTTCTGGGATCGGTAGAGGAAATTCATCTTTTGGACATGCCTTGTTTAAATCTCCGAAATCCACACAAATTCCGATCCGACCATTCTTCTTTCGACGGCACCACATTGGCTAACCAAGTCGGGTATTGTTCTTCACGGACAAATTTGGCGTCTATTAGCTTTTTAACTTCGGTATGACTTGTTGTTCGATTTCTAGACGCATTCTTACGGGACCTTGTCGGACCGGGACGAAGTAGGATCCACTCTAGCTTATGGACTGTGACCTCTGGAGCTAAACCTGGCTTCTCATCGTAGCTCCAAGCAAAACAGTCTTTAAATTCCATTAATAACTTGATTATTTCCTCAGAGTCTTCTTTATTGAGTAAGGAGCTAACAAAGGTAGGTTTAGGCTCTTCACTAGTACCTAAGTTAACTTCCATTAACTCATCTATTGTAGATTTAATCTCTTCTTCGAATTATGGTGGAGGGTCTCCAATTTGTAAATCTTCAAGTTCTTCGTGCCGAATCTGAGACCATGCTTTGAATTGGGTGGACGACCGGAGTTATTCCATAATTTTTCAAAATATTGTGATTGGCCTTTTGTCCATTGTCGAGGTAAGAAACCACGCTGAATTAAATTTTGAACATAGGGAGAGTACCACTCGAAAGGTAATTCCATTAATTCGATGAAGTGACATCTTCAAATTGTACATTATTTTCGAGTTTTGGAGGAAGGAGCACCACGGTAGAATTTTATTGGCTTTGCATCGCCGCTACGTACCTCTTTGACCACCATACCCTCGATCTTATTAGAATGGATCGGGGTCAGGGTCATAGTATGTACATAGTGGTTAATCTTCTCGTACATCGATTTGTATTCTTCGTTCTTCTCATCTTCGAGAGAGATCTTGAATTGGGCTTCTTCCGACTTATTGTCGCTGCTTCTCGCTTGATCTCTTTTTCTTCTTCAGAACTATCTTCCTAATCAACATTGATGGTTGGTTTCTTCTGTCCAACTGTCCTAACGTCTCTGCCACGACCTCGTCCCCGGCCTCGACCTCGGATGCGAGTTGTGGAGAAACCTTCACCATCTCGTCGTAAGGGAGTGGTGAGTGACTGTTGGACTAGAAATTCAGGTTCTTCATTGTCCCGAACTTTCTTTGCTTCATTCGTTATGGTATCTCTGGAGAAGATTGTTTTCTTCGGAGGTGCATAATAAGCTGCATCTTCATGGATTCCAATTTCATGTACGGAGAATTGTTGTAAGTCACCTTTGATGCATTGTTCCCCTCCATCATAGTATTTGATGCACTGGTGTAGAGATGATGGTACCATCCGGTTTTCATGTATCCATGGTCGGCCCAGTAGAGCGTTGAACGACGTTTCTGAATCAATTATGTGAAATTTTGCGATTGTCTTTGCCAAGTCACCGGTCTTCATTAGCAGCGTTATTGATCCGAGGGCTCTTTCTCCTTTCTGGTTGAATCCTCTTAATAACATTTTGTCGGCTTCGAGCTCGTGAGCATCAATCTCCAAATATGCTAGTGTTCGAAGACTCATTATATTAATTGATGCTCCTGGATCCACCAATACTCTGGAGAGTGTAAACTTCCCAATTGTAACTGAAATGTACAACGGTCGGTTGTGATCTACTCGTCCCGAGTAATAGGTCATTGTCCGTGAAGGTAACACCTCGTTGTTCCTTTAACGAGCAAACCTCATCTAAGGAATCTCCAGGTCATTTGAGCTAAGCAAATTTCGGATCGAGCGAGGCCACGATCGGAGCTTCTCTCATCTCCTTTGATAAGATGAGAGCGTCATAGATGCTTAGTTTGGTCGGTAGTTTCCTAAGATGGGCTAGCACGTTGTAGTCCACTTTATTTCCATGTGTCTCGATTTCTTCCCGAGTGGGTATTTCTTCTGCGGGGGTTGGTTCTTCCTGAACAACCACCTGGTTTCCATTGTCATTTGGACTCATTCTCGGAGGTAGAACTCTTCCACTTCTTAAGTTAACCTCTGTAATTTCTTCTGAATCTAGTGTTGAGTTTGCTGGTGTCTCCTGAATCGGAATGACAGGTTCATCTGGATTAGCTTCAGAGTCTGAAGGCTCTAACTCCATTGTGACTGGAGCTCCTCGAAACTCGCAAATAGATTCGTTGCTTGTTGAACTCTCGTAGCCTCCTTGATGGATGTCATCTTTGTCATTGTGATCATCGAGATTGTGTATGATTTGAGAATTGTCATTTGTATCGAAATCGACATCCAGATTGTCGCTAGTTACGTAATCGTTAGAAACAGTCAAAACGTACCCAACGCTATAACCCTTATCTTTATAAGATCCCATCGGAGTGGGCAAATAATCATACAGAGTCAGAGGTTCGAGGGATTTCTCCACCGAATCGGAAACAATTATCCTAGAATAAGAAGCTCCTAGTCTAGCCTTAGGAGCCTCGGTCTTCTCTTCTTCGTCGATTTTCTTCTTCTCTTCAATTGTCTCTTGTTGAGGTGGTTCGTCCATCGCAAGTGATAGTGTCGACTTAACAGGTTTCGAACTCTGAATTGAGGCTCGCACCGAAGAGGTTTGGATTCCATCTAAAATCTTCTTCGAAGACTTTGTCCAAGCGGTAGTCCATCCACCATCAGTCGCATAGGGATCTATTGGAACAATGAGATCAGTCGAGACAACATTGACGGAACCTCCTTTCTAGGGTTCCTTCATGTATTCCTTCGGGATCGTTATATTCCCTTTCCGAAGATTGTCGTTGAGCCAACTTTCGAAGGTAATACAATCTTCTATCTTGTGCCCAAGCATCCGGTGGTAAGGGCAAAAGTTGGGATCACCTTTCTTGTCGACTTCTTCCGGTCTCTTAGGTTCCGCGGTTGGAAATCCGGAGTCTTCATCGAGCTGCGGAACATTTTAGGCACCGCCTCATTCTTGAATGGATACTCCCTGCTCAGAAGCTCCCTTAATGTACGTTGCGGACGAGGCGGTTGTTCATACTGTTGAGATGACTGGTAGCTGGGTCGGGGCTGCTGGTAATTCTATTGAGGTTGTTGCGGCCGTTCTGATGATATTTGTATCGGTTGCTTGCCTTTGTCGACTGCTGCAACAATCCTGAACTTCTTTTCAAAAGTTTTCACGGGCTTCTGTTTGTCTGTTTTGTCGGTGAAACTTAATTGCTTCGCCTCCTCTTGCAAGCTTCCGGCCTTGCTTAACAACTTCTCGAAAGTCTTAATAGTAAATCCCTTGAGGAGAAGTGCTATCGGGCCGTGAATACTTTTAAGTAAAATGCCAACTGCATGCTGTTCTTGTAGTTGTGGCTCACACTTCATACTTAGGTTCCTTCATCGAAGTATGTAATCCACCAAAGTTTCGTTCGGCTTCTGCTTCTTTACCACTAAATCACCTATAGTGATGTGGTGCTGAGCTCCGACAAATCGCTTGATGGAGAGGTTCTCTAGTTCTGAAAATGTCTTCACTGAACCGTTCGGTAATTCTGCATACCAATCAAAGGCGATCCACGACGAGTCGCCGACAAATTGTCGGAAGAGTAAAGCATCACTTTCGCCGGCATTGCAACAACTGGCACGAAAATGTGCAACATGCTGCCGAGGGTTTTTGGTTCCATCAAAGGTCTTGAACAGAGGTGGTACGAAGCCTTTCGGATATTGGACAGCATCGAATTCTTCAGGATAAGGTCTACCCGTCAGAATGGATGTCCCGCTCTTTGATTGTGCTAAGGCTTCTCGCACCTGCTGTTCCACCAAGCTCTTGATATCCTTTTCCGGAATCATGCTTTGTGTTGCATCCTTCTTTATCTAATCATCCCCGTTGACGAACGTAATCTCCTTTCCTCCGTCCACAATGTGAATGACCTCTGGGGGTGTCTCTCTTTTGGGTTGCACTTGACTTTGGAGAGTGGCTAGGGCTACAGCCATCTCTTCCATCCTTTTTGCCATTTGGACGATCGTATCATCTTTCTCTTGAAGCTGCCTCCTCATTACTTCCGGCTCCTCTCTTTCTGCGGCCGCAGGAGCACCTTGTGAAGCTGACGAAGCTCGCGTTTCAAGCATGTTAATTTCTGCATACTCATCATCCATGAACTCTGACGAGTCGATCTCATTTCTGAATTTTTCTTCTCTTTCTCTTGCTAATCGCCGAATATCAGTTCTTAGCTTTTCCATAGCATCTTCTAGTGGTCTTTTCTGTGCATCCTTGCAGTTGTCATGTGATAACTGTCGGGTTTCCTTCTCATGAGTCTCCTTTACTGCGGTAGCACTTTCTTCGGATTCAAGTCTCCCGACGAGACTTTCCTTCTCGAGTCTGTTGTTTCAATCTTAATTGTCCAAGTAGTGGCACGCCACACCATCCTTCTAGCGACGAAGGTCCAGGACCGGATGGTCTGTCAGCCAAATGCTGGAAGGTGGTATCCTCCCTAATCTGTAGTCCTGAAACAACGCCAGGCGGACTAGATTTCATCCTCTTATTTGGATTTTCTGCAACGATAGCGGGTTCTACTCGCGGCCCAAGATGGGATTTGACTGGCACCCGCCCTATCCTTCTTAAAATTCCTGATAGAGGGCACCTTTCCTTCTTTGCTAACTTCTCTATCAAAGTTTGTAGTAGAGCAAATGGCGTAGTTCTGGCCCTTTTCTTACGGCTATCGTTGTAATATACGGGCTGAGGCAATGCGTCAGCAATCTTGCGAACATTTTCTTCATCCGCTGCAGCGGAGAGGGGATGGAACCTGCTTCCTCCCAAAAGTGGTAAGTATTCAGGCAGCGGTGTATATTCAGGCAGTTCTGGGATTTCCTCCAGGAAAGCAACTTCAGCAGCTCTTGCTTCTCTAGCGATCCTTCTACTTCTGTTCCTTCTTTGGGTCCGTGTCAGCAATGGAATTCTCGATCTGGACCCGATTTCAAAAATAGAAGGTCTCATAGGAAGGTCTGTACCCTCCACGGTAACAGGCTCACCATAGTTCTGGATTTCTTTCCCCTTTAATTTGGCAGAAGCCGGGGTAGGTGCAGAGAAAACTAGACCAGTGGGGGTAGCAACAACAGTCCTTCTGTGGACAGCAGTACTCCTCTCAGTTAGAATCTTTTGCAGAGGAGGGAATTCATGAGTTGACTTGAGGTTAAACTCAATCAACGGCTTCTCAGTTTCCGGTACTTTGCTTGTGAGTGAAAAGAGAGTGACATCGGGGATTTTGATGTCGGTGTCCCCGAATCCTTGTCCGAATCGAATGATTCCATTATCAGGCAGTTCGTCCTTGAACACGGCCAGGTCCAGTCCGTTGACGAAGGAGAAGATCAGTTTTGGGGCTTCCATTTCTGCAGGGCAGATTCCAAGTGTTATTCCTCAAATCGTGCTTCGTCTTGTCGTAAAACTTATGACGAAAAAGAAAGAGTCCGAACACATTTCTGTTTATCTTAGTGTATTTGTGGTATTAAAGGAAAATTATCTTTTCGAAAAGATTTGTTTGTTAGGAAGGAGAATTATTAAAAAGAAGGAGAGTTGTAGGAAGAGTAAAAGGAATTGATTAGGAACTGGAAAAGGAAGAGAAAGTCTTGTAGAAACTTCTCGACCCGCAAGACCGCTCCTAAACTAATACCTATTGGGGTCCACCCCACCTCGGAAATGAGGTAAAAGGATCTCGGAACCTCTCTGTTTAGGGGTGTCTAAACGGTGGCTCCTAAATCCGAGAGAATGTTGGCTATACTTGTTCGAGGTAGAAATGAACATAGTATTCCAACGGAAAGAAGGGTAGTTTGATCCACTAGGAATATGGATACACTACCGATTTTTGAAACCAGAATTGTCTGATTAAAAATGGAGAGAGGAATTTTCCCCAGCGGAGTCGCCAGAAATTGTCGACATATTTTTAGGTTGAGTGTTGTATTTTTGAAAAGGGGTCGCCTACAGAAATTGTCAGCGAATTTTTAATTTAATTTAAATAAATAATTTTAAAAAGTAGTATTTGATTTTGAAAATAATTTTAAATTTGAAAATTTTAAGATATGAAATCAAACTGATCTCACATCCCGAATAGTTTATATAAACGAGCACCGCACTACGAAACCGTGTATCTATCCCTAAGGATAGACACACTGTCGACGGTGGGGCTCGATTAAATAAACTAGAAGATTTGTGACATCCGTTTGGTCTGCCAACCAATTTTATAAGCCGAAAAATTCCCCTGCTTAATATGAAAACATTAAACAGGGTTTATATTACCTGGGTTCTTAAAATTCCCTATAAGGGCAAGCCCCTATAGTTAATTACATCTTAAATGACGGGAACCACTTAGGAAAACTCTCGATAATAATCAGTAATTCTGCTCTCAAGAATTTCAAAGTTTAAGTTTTCAAAGGATTGAATTTTGGAATTTCAATAGGGAATGGATCAAGTTTGGAATATTTTATTTTGGGAATTCAAAGGAAGAAAAGGTAGGAGAAATCACAGATTCGAAGCGAACTTCGGTAATTTCCCGACTATCCTATCATTTGGCTTAGATTTAGGAAAGTCCTAATGTTTATTTACTGTTTTGATCTTGCCAATTTTAATTAATTTGGACTTATATTTGCATAATGCAGTCATGCAAATAGCCTCGAAGATGTGATGGTTTATGTCGTATCGGACGACTACCTCGGAGTCCTAAGACCGGTTAGGGCTTAATTTACATGACAAGATCATGCAAATGCCTAACAAAAGGTTGAGGATTTATGTTGCACTAGAGCAAACTACCTCGAGGTCCTATGGCTTGGTTATTTAATTATAAGAAAGTTTTGTTGAAGTAGACTCGAGTTTTGCTGATGACGATGGCCGTGCTGCCCACCATACTCCGAGCTCCCTGTTGTTGCAGAGGTTTAGTTTTAGAAGTCATAAATCAGGAGATGAGAAAAGTGTTTTGGTTTAGAGAAATTCTTAATTTCCAAGTGTCTTTTATGTTTTAATTAAAACAAATCTTAAAGTTAATTATAACAACACCGTTAAGATCCCAAGGTTCCATCCTTCCGGCATCGTTATTTTTATCGGATTCACTTAGTCCAGATGAATTTGCTAAACTCAACTAAATGAGTTCCACACTTTCATTTAGACCGTGGGAAATCCCATTAGCAACACATAGGTTACATCATCCGAGGTATTCCCGATCATCCAACAAGACGTTTTAATTTAGTTGTAATTGCAGTTTTGTGTTCTGTTTGTGATTAAATTTTGAGTTGTTTTTTATTTTGAAATGTTGTGGCGGTGAATTTTATCTTGCAATAACTTTTAATTTAGTTTTGGTTTCAGTTTTAGGGACTATCCTAAAGGTGTGGGTTCTCATGCAACAGTTGTTTATCATGCAAGAAAAGTAAGTGCGATGCGATTAAATAAATTGCAATAAAGTAAATTGAAACAAAATAAAAGCGTACCTGGAGGGTCTTCCCGTCATCCCAAGCTGCACTTAAACACAACTTAGAATATTTAAGCATTTAAAGCAAGTTCCTAGGTAAAGCTAAGAGAAGGGTTATGGTTTTCTACCAAGTTCCTAATCCTATAACTAGTTATTTCCTATGACGTCTAGGTTCTTTTGTATTGGTTTGAGGACGATTTTCTTCATCAAAGACAAATTAAGTTCAATTGTTCTTATAAATATCCTATCATATTGAGGAAGTGCTTAAGAAGGATCTTAAACATCTTTTCAATATTGCTAGAATTGTTTTAAGTCCAAATGAATTAATCGTCCGGGAATTCAAGTTTTGTTGTTATCTTACTCAGTGAACTAGGACATTTGAATATCCTATAAGTGAAGTAACATTTCATTTGACGTTCTATTTAGGAGTTATGATAACCAAAACTTTCGAGGGCAAATTGGTGTTCAAATGGTTTGTGATTTAATTTAATTTCAGATAATGGGTTTAAATTTGGAATAGTGTTCAAGTTGCTTTATTTTTATTTTTAAATTTCTTTATGTCTTAGGTGATGTTATTTTTAATTTAATTTAACTTTAATTTAATTTAATTTAATTTGTTTTAGTTTTAATTTTAATTTTATTTAATTTGATTTAATTTAATTTAGTTTAATTTGATTTAATTTAATTTAATATGTTTTAATTTAATTTTATTTAATTAATTTAATTTAATTTTAATTTTAATTTAATTCAATTTAATTCAATTTAATTTAATTTTTTCAATTTAATTTAATTTAAATTAATTTAATTTGTTTGATTTAATTTAATTTAAATTAATTTAATTTGTTTGATTTAATTTAATTTAATCTTTAATTTAATTTTATTTTTAATTTTAATTTAATTAAAAATTTAAAAAGAGTTTTATAATTTAACTTTAATTTAATTTAATGATTAAGTCTTTTAACATTTTAAATCTTAAATTTGAATTATCATTTTAATTGGGGATTAAATATTATTGAGATGATTAATTTAGGGATCCTTAGATTAAAGAACAAATCTCTTCTTAATAATATCCCTATTTAATAATTCCAACTTTATCATTCTTCCAAATTTAATCAATTATTTAATTAAGGTTTATTTTAATTATTTTTAAATTGTTTGGTAGGTTTCTACCCTTTAATTATTTAAATTTCAATCATCCAAATCAGATTAAGATCAAATATTTTACTTTTTAATTTTATTAAACCTAAAGTTTTAATTAAGGGTTAAAATTTTAATTACCACTATGCCCTTCAAGCTTAATAATTTTATAACTCACAAAATTGAGCTTAAATGAACTTGAAATTTTTATGTGACTTCACTCATATGCCAATAAAGACATGAGAGGAGAAAATGTGATTTTTCTGTATTTAATTTATTTATGTAATTATTTTTGGTGGAAAATAGGGATTTCCAAGGAAAATTTAATAATATGACCAAGGGAAAGTTTCTATCCTTAAGAAAATTATGGCACATTTCTAATGAACAAAGGACCACTTGGACCAATTTTGGTGATTTTTTTAATTATATTATTTTTATTATAATTATTTTGAGTTTTGGAGTATTAATTAATTTAAAAATAAAATAAAGGTTGAAAAATGAATTTTATATTTTTTAAACATCTCTCTATTATCAAGGAAATCAGAGAATCAAACTTTACAATTTTCTGATTTTTCTTTGATTTATTAGAATTATTTTAGTGGAAATGCTAAAAAATACATTTTTTTAATTTTAAAATTACCTTAGGGCTTTAAAATTTAATATCTCATCATATAGACTTAAGAAAAATATGGGGTTTGTTCCTATGTGATTAAAATTCAAAATGCGACATTTTAGTGAATTTTATTATTTTTATGATTTTTATTATTTTTTTAATTATTAAAATATTAAAATAATACAAAAAATCAACTTTTTTAGAAAATTGAAATTTTAATTTTCCTAAATTCCCCTGATATCAGAGAGGCTCCAAAACCAATTTGGTGAAATTTTGAAAAGTATTTTGAAAGTTATGAATTTTTAAAGTTCAAATTAACTAAATAGCTTAATCAACCCATTTAGTAGGGTTAACCAATTCCAATTGACTTCAAATTTTTATGGTGGGTTCCTCTGATCCTAAAGGTCAGTGCAGAATTGATTTTAAGTCAATTTGATGTTTGATTAGCTCTAATTAATTAGGGACCTATTTTGGGTGGTTAAGCCAATTAGGATTATTTTAAATGAATTAATTCAAAACCTATTTTTCCTAGGGTCCTCTGGTCATAAGAGACATCACCAAATTTTCCTAGAATTTATTTTACAACATGCTAATTATTGGATTTAAAATACTCAAAACAGTAACATGAATTTGAAAAATCAATAACTTCTCATAGGGATGGCCTCGACTTTGGAAAATTCGGGGAATATTCCAAAATTCAGAGGCTTCAAAAGCCCTATGGTCTCATGCCATGGTGAATTTCCTATATGCATGGAGAATTAAAACAATGCAGAGGGCAAATAAATCATTAAAAATAAAATACTTGATGAAATTAAATGTTTTCTTTTCCACATTGTTCTCCTCTGTTCACTGAGCAAGAGGGTATTTTTCTTTTATTTTTCTGATTTTTCTACACAAAGTTATGCATTTTTGAAGTTTAGGGAATTAAATAAATCAGAAGAATCCTATTTTTCTATTTATCCGAGTCGGCGCCGCGTCAACCTTAACATCTCCGAAGTGCCGCGTGGCGCTTTCTGATTCGACGCTGCCATCCGACTCAGCGCTCCAGGGCCCGCCGCTATCGTTCCGTCTCCTCGTCCGGGCGATCCCGGCCGTCCGTCCGCGCGTGTATGGAATGAACGACATCCGTTCATCGTCCCCAAGTGTCCTCGCCCGAGAGCCGTCCACACTAAAACCCTAAGAACTCACTCATTTCTCAACGGATTTTCGTGTTCTTATGCTCTATGGATTCGTCTTGAAGAGACGAATACATCTATACGGTGATCATGTATTGAAATTAAAGCATTTGAAATGGAGAATCTCCAGAATTGACCATTTTGACTAAAGTTAACTTTTTGTTCAAAGTTGACCTGTTGCGTCAATGCTAACGTCATTGGGTCAAGGATTGATTATTTTGGCCAATGTTGACTTTTTAGTCGGAGATTGAGTTATTGAGTGAATAATTGGTCCTTCGGTCAAAAATTAACTATTTCTACAAAAATTGACCTTTTGCTCAAAAGTTTACCCATAGGGTCAACAGGGTGAACATTTGGTCAGAAATTGACCATTTTGCCCAAAGTCGACATTTTGGTCAAAAGTTGACCTATTAGGTCAATCGGTTGGTCATTGGGTCAAGTATTGACCAATTTGACCAAAGTTGACTTTTTGGGTAGATATTGACTTTGGTCATTAGGTAAAAAATTGATTATTTTGACAAAAATAGAATTTTTGGTCAAAAGTTGATCCATTGGGTCAATGGGGTGGTAATTGGGTCAGAAATTGACCATTTTGACCAAACTTTACTTTCTGGTCAAAAGTTGACATATTGGGTCAAAGGGTTTGTCAATGGGTAAATGATTGACCATTTTAACCAAAGTTGACTCTTTGGTCAGAGATTAACTTATTGGGTCTATAATTGGTCATTCGGTCAAAAATTTACTCTGTTGACCAAAATTGAATTATTGGTCAATCGTTGACCTATTGTTCAACTGGTTGGTCATTCGGTCAGAAATTGACTATTTTGACCAAAGTTGACTTTCAGGTCAAAAGTTGACCTATTGGGTCAATGGCATAGTCATTGGGTAAAAAATTCACTATATTGACCAAAATTGACTCTTTGGTCAAAAGTTAACCTATTGGGCTAATGGATTGGTCGTTGGGTCAAGGATTTTCCATTTTGACAAAAATTGACTTTTTGTTCAAAAGTTGACCTGTTGGGTCAAAGGGTTGGTCATTGGGTCAAGGATTGACCATTTCGGCCAAAGTTGACTTTTGAGTCAGAGATTGACTTATTGGGTGAATAATTAATTAGTCATTAGGTAAAAAAATTGACTATTTCTACAAAAAATGACAATTTGGTCAAAAGTTGACCCATAGGGTCAACGGGGTGGTCTTTGGGTCAAAAATTAACCATTTTGACCAAAGTTGACTTTTTGATCAAAAGTTGACCTATAGGGTCAATGAGTTGGTCATTGGATCAAGGATTGACCATTTTGACCAAGTTGACCTTTTGAGTCAGAGATTAACTTATTGGGTGAATAAATGGTTATTGGGTCAGAAATTGACCATTTTGACCAAAGTTGACTTTTTGGTCAAAAGTTGACCTTTGGGTCAATAGGGTGGTCATTGTGTCAAAAATTCACCATTTTGATCAAAACTGACTTTTTGGTCAAAAGTTGATCTACTGGGCCAATGGGTTGGTCATTTGGTCCAGGATTGACCATTTTGACTAAAGTTGACTTTTTGTTCAAAAGTTGACCTATTAATTCAATGGGTATGTCATTAGGTTTAGGATTGATCATTTTGGCCAATGTTGACTTTTTAGTCAGAGATTGACTTATTCGGTGAATCATTGGTCATTAGGTCAAAAAATGACTATTTCTACAAAAATTGACATTTTGGTCATTGGGACAACGGGGTTGTCATTGGGTCAGAAATTGACTATTTTGACCAAACTTGAGATTTTGGTCAAAAGTTGACCGATTGGGTCAATGGGTTGGTCATCGGGTCAATGTTCGACCATTTTGACCAAAGTTGACTTTTTTGTCAGAGATTGACTTATTTGGTCAATAATTGGTTAAAGTAAAAAAATTCACTATTTTAACAAAAATTGAATTTTTGGTCAATAGTTGACCTATTGGGTCAACGGGGTGGTCATTGGGTAAGAAATTGACCATTTTGGCAAAAGTTCACTTTATTGTCAAAAGTTGACCTATTGGGTCAATAAGTTGGTCATTGGGTCAAGGATTGACCACTTTGACCAAAGTTATTTTTTTGGTCAAAAGTTGACCTATTGGGTTAATGGGATGGTTATTAGGTCAAAAATTGACAATTTTGACCAAAATTAACTTTTTGGTCAGCGATTGACTTATCGAGTCAATAATTGGCCATTAGGTCAAAAATTGCCTATTTTCACTAAAATCGAATTTTTTATCAAAAGTTAACTCATTGGGTCAAAGTGGTGGTCATTGGGTCAGAAATAGACCATTTTGATCATAGTTGACTTTTTGGTCAAAAGATGACTTATTGGGTCAATGGGGTGGTCATTGGGTCAAAAATTCACTATTTGACCAAAATTGACTTTTTGGTCGAAAGGTGATCTATTGGGCCAATGGGTTGGTCATTGGGTCCAGGATTGACCATTTTGACTAAAGATGACTTTTTGTTCAAAAGTTAACCTATTGAGTCAATGAGAATGTCATTGGGTCAAGGATTGATCATTTTAGCCCAAGTTGACTATTTAGGCAGAGATTGTCTTTTGGGTAAATCTTTGGTCATTACTTCAAAAATTAACTATTTCTACGAAAATTGATGTTTTGGTCAAAAGTTGACACAATGGGCCAACGGCGTGGTCATTGGGTCAGAAATTGACCATTTTGACCAAAGTTAACTTTTTGATCAAAAGTTGACCTATTGGGTCAATGGGTTGGTCATTGGGTCAACGATTGACAATTTTGACCAAAGTTGACTTTTTGGTCATAAATTGACTTATTGGGTCAAAAATTGGTCATTTAGGTCAAAAATTAATTATTTTGACCAAAATTGAATTTTTGGTCCCAAGTTGACTTATCGAGTCAACGGGGTGGTCATTGGGTCAAAAATTGACCATTTTGACCAAAGTTGACTTTCTGGTCAAAAGTTGACCTATTGGGTCAATGGGGTGGTCATCGAGTCAAAAACTCACTATTTAACCAAAATTTACTTTTTGGTCAAAAGTTGATCTATTGGGCCAATGGGTTGGTCATTGGGTCCAGGATTGACTTATTGAGTCAATGGGTATGTCATTGGGTCAAGGATTGATCATTTTGACAAAAGTTGACTTTTTAGTCAGAGATTCACTTATTGGGTGAATTATTCGTCTTTAGGTAAAAAAATGATTATTTTTACTAAAATTGACATTTTGGTCAAATGTTGACCCATTAGGCCAACAGGGTTGTCATTGAGTCAGAAATTAACCATTTTAACTAAAGTTGACTTTTTGGTCAAAAGTTAACCTATTGGGTCAATGGGTTGGTCATTCAGTTAAGGATTGACCATTTTGACCAAAGTTGACTTTTTAGTCAGAGATTGACTTATTGGGTCAAAAATTAGTCATTAGGTCAAAAATTGATTATTTTGACCAAAATTGAATTTTTTGTCAAAAGTTGACCCAATGGGTCAATGTGGTGGTCATTGTGTCAGAAATTGACCATTTTGACCAAAGTTATTTTTTTGGTCAAAAGTTGACCTATTGGATCAAGGGTTTGGTCTTTGGGTCAGAAATTGACCATATATACCAAACTTTACTTTTTGGTCAAAAGTTGACGTAAAGTGTCAAAGGGTTTGTCATTGGGTCAATGATTGACCATTTTGACTAAGGTTGACCATTTAGTCATAGATTGACTTATTGGGTCAATAATTAGTCATTTGGTCAAAAATTGGCAATTTTTGACAAAATTAAATTTTTGGTCAATAGTTCACCTATTTTGTCAACGGCTTGGTCATTGGGTCAGAAATTTATCATTTTGACTAAAGTTGACCTTTTGGTAAAAAATTGACCGATTGGGTCAATGGGACGGTCATTTGGTCAAAAATTAACTATTTTGACTACAATTAACTTTTTCGTCACAATTTGACATATTGGGTTAATGGGGTGGTCATTGGGTCAAGGATTGACCATTTTGACCAAAGTTGATTTTTTAGTCAAAAGTTGACCAATTTGGTCAATGGGTTGGTAATTGGGTCAACGATTGACCATTTTGACCAAAGTTGACTTTTTAGTAAGAGATTGACTTATTGGGTCAATAATTGGTCATTAGGTCAAAAAATTATTATTTCGACCAAAATTAAATTTTTGGTCAGTAGTTGACTTATTGGGTCAACGAGGTGGTCATTGGGTCAGAAATTGACCATTTTGACCAAAGTTTAATTTTTGGTCAAAAGTTGACCTATTGGGCCAATGTGTTGGTCATTAGGTCCAGGATTGACCATTTTAACTAAAGTTAACTTTTTGTTCAAAAGTTGACCTGTTGGGTCAATGACTATGTCATTGTGTCAAGGATAGAACATTTTGTCCAAAATTGACTTTTTAGTAAGAGATTGAGTTATTGAGTGAATAATTGGTCAAAAGGTCAAAAATTGACTATTTATAGCAAAATTGACCTTTTGGGACAAGGGGTTGATAAATGGGTCAACGATTAATAATTTTGATCAAAGTTGACTTTTTAGTCAGAGATTGAGTTATTGGGTCAATAATTAGGTCAAAAATTAACTATTTTGACCAAAATTAACATTTTGGCCAAAAGTTAACCTATTGGACCAAGGGATTGGTCGTTGGATTAAGGATTGACCATTTTGACCAAAGTTGACTTTTTGGTAAAAAAAATTGATCTGTTGGGTCAATGGGTTGGTCATTGGGTCAAGGATTGACCATTTTGGCCAAAGATAACTTTTTAGTCAGAGATTTACTTATTGGGTTAATAATTGGTCATTACGTCAAAAATTGACTATTTTGACCAAAATTGACAGTTTTGGTCAAAAGTTGATGCATTGGATCGATGGGGTGGTCATTGGGTCAGAAATTGACCATTTTGACCAAAGTTGACTTTCTGGTCATAAGTTGACCTATTGGGTCAATGAGGTGGTTATTGGGTCAAAAATTCACTATTTTGACCAATATTGTCTTTTTGCTCAAAAGTTGACCTATTGGGCCAATGGGTTGGTCCTTGGGTCAAGGATTGACCATTTAGACCAAAGTTGACTTTTTGTTCAAAAGTTGACCTCTCGGGTCAAAGGGTTGGTCATTAGGTCAAGAATTGACCATTTGGGCCAAAGTTATCTTTTTTGTCAGAGATTGACTTATTGGGTGAATAATTGGTCATTAGGTCAAAAATTAACTATTTCTACCAAAAATGACATTTTGGTCAAAAGTTGACCCTTAGGGTCAACGGGTCATTGGGTCAGAAATTGACCATTTTGAATAAAGTTGACTTTTTGGTCAAAAGTTGACCTATTGGGTCAACGTGTTGGTCATTAGGTCAATGATTGACCATTTTGACAAAAGTTGACTTTTTGGTCACAAATTGACTTAATGGGTCAATAATAGGTCATTAGGTCAAAAATTAATCTTTGACCAAAATTGAGATTTTTTGTCAAAAGTTGACGCATTGGGTCGATGGGGTGGTCATTGGGTCAGAAATTGACCATTTTGACCAAAGTTGACTTTCTAGTCAAAAGTTGACCTATTGGGTCAATGTGGTGGTCATTGGGTCAAAAATTCACTATTTTGACCAAAATTGACTTTTTGGTCGAAAGTTAACCTATTGGGACCATGAGTTGGTCATTGGGTCTAGGATTGACGATTTTGACTAATGTTGACTTTTTATTCAAAAGTTGACTGTTGGCTCAATGGGTTTGTCATTGGGTCAAGGATTGACCTTTTTTTGGCCAAAGTTGACTTTTTAGTCAGAGATTGACTTATTGGGTGAATAATTGGCTATTAGGTAAAAAAATGACTATTTCTACCAAAATTGACATGTTGGACATAAGTTGACCTATAGGGTCAGCGGGGATGTCATTGGGTCAGAAATTGACCATTTTGAACAAAGTTGACTTTTTGGTCAAAAGTTGACCTATTGGTTCAATGGTTGGTCTTTGGGTCAAGGATTGACCATTTTGATTAAAGTTTACTTTTTGGTTAGAGATTGACTTATTGGGTCAATAATTGGTCATTAGGTCAAAAATTAATTATTTTCTCAAAAATTAAATTTTTGGTCAAAAGTTGACCCATTTGCTTAATGGGGTGGCCATTGTGTCGGAAATTAACCATTTTGACCAAAGTTGACTTTTTGGTCAAAAGTTGACCTATTGGATCAAGTGTTTGGTCATTGGGTCAGAAATTGACCCTTTTAACCAAACTTTACTTTTTGGTCAAAAGTTGACCTATTGGGTCGATGGGTTAGTCACTGGGTCAATGATTGACCATTTTTACCAAAGTTGACCATTTGGTCAGAGATTAATTTATTAGGTCAATAATTGGTCATTAGGTCAAAATTGACTATTTTGACCAAAATTAAATTTTTTGTTAATAGTTGACCTATTGGGTCAACGACATGATCATTGGGTCAGAAATTAACCATTCTGACCAAAGTTAACTTTTTGGTCAAAAGTTGACCTATTGGCTCAATGGGATGGTCAATAGGTCAAAATTTGATTAATTTCACCTAAATTGACTTTTTGTTCAAAATTTGACCTATTGGGTCAATGGGTTAAACATTGGGTCAAGAATTAACAATTTTGACCAAAGTTGATTTTTAGGTCAAAAGTTGACCAACTGGGCCATTGAGTTGGTCATTAGGTCAAGGATTCACCTTTTTGACAAAAGTTGACTTTTTGGTCAGAGATTGACTTATAGGGTCAATTATTGGTCATTAGGTTAAAAATTGACTTTTTTGACCAATACTGAATTTTTGGTCAAAAGTTGACTCATTGGGTTGATGCGGTGGTCAGTGGGTTAGAAATTGACCATTTTGACCAAAGTTGACATTCTGGTCAAAAGTTGACTTATTGTGTGTCAATGGGGTGGTCATTGGGTCAAAAGTTCACTATTTTGACCAAAATTGACTTTTTGGTCAAAAGTTGACATATTGGGCCAAAGGGTTGGTCATTGGAACAGGGATTGACCACTTTGAATAAAGTTGATTTTTTGTTCAAAAGTTGACCTGTTGGGTCAATGGGTTGGTCATTGGGTCAAGGATTGACCATTTTGACCAAAGTTAACTCTTTTGTCAGAGATTGACTTATTGGGTTAATAATTGGTCATTAGGTCAAAAATTGATTATTTTAACCAAATTTGAATTTTTGGTCAAAAGTTAACCCATTGATTCAAGAAGGTGGTCACTGTGTCAAAAACTACCAAACTTTACTTTTTGGTCAAATGTTAACCTATTGGGCTTGTCAACGGGTCAATGATTGACCATTTTGATCAAAGGTTACTTTCTGGTCAAAAGGTCACTATTGGGTCAATGGGGTAGTCATTGGGTCAAAAATTCACTATATTGACCAAAATTGACTTTTTGGTCAAATGTTGACTTATTGGGCCAATGGTTTGGTCATTGGGTCAAGGATTGACCATTTTGACCAAAGTTGACTTTTTGTTCAAAAGTTGTCCTGTTGGGTCAAATGGTTGGTCATTGGGTCAAGGATTGACAATTTTAGCCAAAGTTGGCTTTTTTTGTCAGAGATTGACTTATTGGGTGAATATTTGGCCATTTAGATCAAAAATTGACTATTTCTACCAAAAAAGACATTTTGATCAAAAGTTGACCCACAGGGTCAACGGTGTCATTGGGTCAGAAATTGACCATTTTGACCAAAGTTAGCTTTTTGGTCAAAAGTTGACATATTGGGTCAATGGGTTGGTTATTGGGTCAAGGATTGACTAGTTTGACCAAAGTTAATTTTTTGGTCAGAGATTGACTTATTGGGTCAATAATTGTTCATTAGGTCAAAAATTGATTATTTTGACCAAAATTAAATTTTTGGTCAAAAGTTGACCCATTGGGTAAATGGGGTGGTCATTGTGTCAGAAATTGACCATTTTAACCAAAGTTGACTTTTTATTCAAAAGTTGACCTATTGAGTCAAGAGTTTGGTCATTGGGTCAGATATTGACCATTTTGACCAAACTTGACTTTTTGGTCAAAAGTCGACCTATTGGGTCAATGGGTTGGTGATTGGGTCAATGATTGACCATTTTGACCAAAGTTGACTTTTTGGTCAGAGATTGACTTATTGGGTCAATAATTGGTCATTAGTAGGGCTGCCAATTTGGCTCGTTGTTCGTGAGCAGCTCGTGTTTGACTCGTTAAGCTTAACGAGCCGAACATGTAAAAGATTTTAAGCTCGAAATATAAACAAGCCGAACACGAACAAACAATTGTTCGCTCGTGTTCGACTCGAACTGGCTCAAAAAGAAATAAATAAATAAATATTTACTCACATATAATACATATTCAAAAAATTAATAATCATAAATTGTAATTAATTAGAACTTTTTAAAATAAAAAAACTTATCAAATTTTAAAAAATTTAATCCTATAAATATAATATATAACAAAGTATTAAAAAATAATACTTATATCATTATTATATAATTATATAATATAACTTATATAATTAATATAATATAATATATAATTATAAAAATAGAAAAATCCTACGCTAACTCATCCTATGCCCGGTCCTTCCTCTCCGCCTCTCAAAAGTTCTCGGGTTTCGCTGCTTCTCCTCTTCCGAGTTCTGACCCTTCTCCTTCCTCTCAAAATCGCGAAAGAGGTTTCGGCGGCTATAGGGTTCGGCAGCGAGAGGCTTCGGCGGCGAGAGCTTAGGGTTTGCTATTTCGGCTCTTCTCTTCCGGGTCATCTCCTTCTCTCAAAATCGTGAAAGGTTTTGGCGACGAGAGCTTAGGGTATGTTCTTCCTCTTCCTTTTCCTCCAATTTCAAGCCGAACTCGAGCCGAATGCGAGCTAGAGAATACTATTTAAGCCGAACACCAACACACCATTCACGAGCCATTTCGGACACGAGCCAATTTGGAGCTCGAGCCAGTGTCGAAAGAGCCGAACACGAGCCGACCCTGAGCTTGCTCAGGCTCGGCTCTTTTACAGCCCTAGTCATTAGGTCAAAAATTGACTATTTTGACCAAAATTGGAATTTTTGTCAATAGTTGATCTATTGGGTCAACGGGGTGGTCGGGGTGGTCATTGGGTCAGAAATTGACCATTTTGACCAAAGTTGACTTTTTGGTCAAAATTTGACCTATTGGGTCAATGGGTTGGTCATTGGGCCAAGGATTGACCATTTTGACCAAAGTTTATTTTTTAGTCAAAAGTTGACCAATTGGGTCAATGGGTTAGTCATTGGATCAAGGATTGATCATTTTAACCAAAGTTGGCAATTTGGTTTGAGATTGACTTATAGAGTCAATAATTGGTTATTAGGTCAAAAATTGACTCTTTTGACCAAAATTGAATTTTTGGTCACAAGTTGACCTATTGATACAACGGGGTGGTCACTGGGTCAAAAATTGACCATTTTGACCAAAGTTGACTTTCTGTTCAAAAGTTGACATATTGGGTCAATGGGGTGGTCATTGAGTCAAAATTCACTATTTTGACATAAATTGACTTTTTGATCAAAAGTTAACCTATTTGGCCAATATGTTGGCCCTTAGGTTAAGGATTGACCATTTTGACCAAAGTTGACTTTTTGTTCAAAAGTTGACCTGTTAGGTCAAAGGGTTGGTCATTGGGTCAAGGATTGACCATTTGGGCCAAAGTTGTCTTTTTAGTAAGAGATTGACTTATTGGGTGAATAATTGGTCATTAGGTCAAAAATTAATTATTTCTACCAAAAATGACATTTTTGTCAAAAGTTGACCTATAGTGTCAACGGGGTGGTCATTGGGTCAGAAATTGACCATTTTGACCTAAGTTGACTTTTTGGTCAAAAGTTGACCTCTTGGGTCAATGGGTTGGTCATTGGGTCAAGGATTGACCACTTTGATAAAAGTTGACTTTTTGGTCAGAGATTGACTTATTGGGTCAAAATTTGATTAATTTGACTAAAATTGAGTTTTTTGTCGAAAGTTGACCCATTGGTTCAATGGGGTGGTCATTATGTCAGAAATTGACCATTTTGACCAAAGTTTATTTTTTGTTTAAAATTTGACTTATTTGGTTAATGGGTTTGTCATTGCGTCAACCATTGACCATTTCGACCAAAGTTGACTTTTTGGTTAGAGATTGACTTTTTGGGTGAATAATTGGTCATTAGGTCAAAAATTAACTATTTTGACTAAAGTTATTTTTGGTCAAATGTTGACATATTGGGTCAATGGGATTGTTATTAGGTAAAAAATTGCCTATTTTGACCAAATTTGACTTTTTGATCAGCGATTGACTTATCGGGTCAATAATTGGCCATTAGCTCAAAAATTACCTATTTTCAATAAGATCGAATTTTTTGTCAAAAGTTAACCCATTAGGTAATGGGGTAGTCATTAGGTCAGAAATTGACCATTTTGATCATAGTTGACTTTCTGGTCAAAAGTTGACTTATTGGGTCAATGGGGTGGTCAATGGGTAAAAAATTCACTATTTGACCAAAATTGACTTTTTGCTCAAAAGGTGATCTATTGGGCCAATGGGTTGGTCATTGGGTCGAGGATTGACCATTTTGACTAAAGTTGACTTTTTGTTCAAAAGTTGACCTATTTAGTCAATGAGTATGTAATTGGGTCAATGATTGACCACTTTAACTAAAGTTGACTTTTTGTTCAGAGATTGACTTATTGGTCAATAATTGGTCATTAAGTCAAAAATTATCTTTTTTGACCAAAATTGAATTTTTGGTCAATAGTTGACCTATTGACTCAACGGGGCGGTCATTGGGTCAGAATTGATCATTTTGACCAAAGTTGACATTTTGATCAAAAGTTGACCTATTGGGTCAATAGGTTGGTCATTGGGTGAAGGATTGACCATTTTGACTAAAGTTGACTTTTTGGTCAGAGATTGACTTATTGGGTCAAAAATTGGTCATGAGGTCAAAAATTAATTATTTTAACCAAAATTGAATTTTTGGGCACAAGTTGACCTATCGAGTCAACGGGGTGGTCATTGGATCAGAAATTGACCATTTTGACCAAAGTTGACTTTTTGGTCAAAAGTTGACCTATTGGGTCAATGGGGTGGTCATTGGGTAAAAAATTCACTATTTTGACCAAAATTGACTTTTTGGTCAAAAGTTGATCTATTGGGCCAATGGGTTGGTCATTGGGTCCAGGATTGACCATTTTGACTAAAGTTAACTTTTTGTTCAAAAGTTGACATATTGGGTCAATGGGTATGTCATTGGGTCAAGGATTTATCATTTGGGGAAAAGTTGACTTTTTAGTCAGAGATTGACTTATTAGGTGAATCATTGGTCATTAAGTAAAAAATTGACTATTTCTACCAATATTGACATTTTGGCCAAATGTTGACCCATTGGGCCAATGATTTTGTCATTGGGTCAAAATTTGACCATTTTGACTAAAGTTAACTTTTTGGTCAAAAGTTTACTTATTGGGACAATGGGTTGGTCAATGGGTTAAGGATTGATCATTTTGACCAAAGTTGACTTTTTAGTCAGAGATTGACTTATTGGGTCAAAATTTGGTCATTAGGTTAAAATTTGACTATTTTGACCAAAATTAAATTTTTGGTCAAAAGTTGACCCATTGGGTCAATGGGGTGGTCATTGTGTCAGAAATTGGACATTTTGACCAAAATTGTCTTCTTGGTCAAAAGTTGGCCTATTGGGTAAGGGTTTGGTCATTGGGTCAGAAATTGACCATTTTGACCAAACTTTACTTTTTGGTCAAAAGTTGACGTATTGGGTCAAAGGGTTGGTCATTGGGTCAATGGTTGACCATTTTGACCAAAGTTGACCATTTAGTCAGAGATTGACTTATTAGGTCAATAATTGGTCATTTGGTCAAAAATTAGCTATTTTTACCGAAATTGATTTTTTGTCAATAGTTGACCTATTTTGTTAACGGCGTAGTTATTGGGTCAGAAATTTATCTTTTTGACCAAAGTTGACTTTTTGGTCAAAAGTTGACAGATTGGGTCAATGGAATGGTCATTAGATCAAAAATTAACTATTTTGATAAAAATTAACTTTTTCGTCAAAATTTGACATATTGGGTCAATGGTCTCGTAGTTGGGTCAAGGTTTGACCATTTTGAGCAAAGTTGATTCTTTAGTCAAAAGTTGATCAATTGGGTCAATGGGTTGGTGATTGGGTCAACGATTGACTATTTTGACCAAAGTTGACTTTTTGGTAAGAGATTGACTTATTGGGTCAATAATTGGTCATTAGGTCAAAGATTAACTATTTTGACCAAAATTGAATTTTTGGTCAATAGTTGACCTATTGGGCCAATGGGTTGGTCATTGGGTCCAGGATTGACCATATTGACTAAAGTTAACTTTTTGTTCAAAAGTTGACCTGTTGGGACAATGGCTATGTCGTTGGGTCAAAGATAGAACATTTTGTCCAAAGTTGACTTTTTAGTCGGATATTGAGTTATTGAGTGAATAATTGGTCATTAGGTAAAAAATTGACTATTTCTACCAAAATTGACATTTTGGTCAAATGTTGACCCTTTGGGCCAACGGGGTTGTCATTGGGTCAGAAATTGACCATTTTGACCAAAGTTGACTTTTTGTTCAAAAGTTGGCCTATTGGGTAAAGGGTTGGTCATTAGGTCAAGGATTGACCATTTTGACTAAAGTTGACTTTTTGTTCAGAGATTGACTCATTGAGTTAAAAATTGTTCATTAGGTCAAAAATTGATTATTTTGACCTAAATTGAATTTTGGTCAAAAGTTGACCCATTGGGTCAATGGGGTGGTCATTGTGTCAGAAATTGACCATTTTGACCAAAGTTGACTTTTTGGTCAAAAGTTGACCTATTGGGTCAAGGGTTTGGTCATTGGGTCAGAAATTGACCATTTTAACCAAACTTTACTTTTTTGTCAAAGGTTGACTTATTGGGTCAAAGGGTTGGTCGTTGGGTCAATGATTGACCATTTTGACCAAAGTTGCCCATTTAGTCACAGATTGACTTATTGGGTCAATAAGTGGTCATTTGGTCAAAAACTAACTATTTTTACCAAAATTTAATTTTTGGTCAAATGTTGACCTATTTTGTCAATGGGGTGGTCATTGGGTCAAAAATTTATCATTTTGACCAAAGTTGACTTTTTGGCCAAAAGTTGACTGATTGTGTAAATGGGATGGTCATTAGGTTAACAATTGACTATTTTGATCAAAATTAACTTTTTCGTCAAAATTTGACATATTGGGTCAATGGGCTGGTCATTGGGTCAAGGATTGACCATTTTGACCAAAGTTAATTTTTTAGTCAAAAGTTGACCAATTGGGTCAAAGGGTTGGTAATTGGTTCAACGATTGACAATTTTGACCAAAGTTGACTTTTTAGTCAGAGATTAAGTTATTCAGTCAATAATTGGTCATTAGGTCAAAAATTGACTATTTTAATTAAAATTGAATTTTTGGTAAATAGTTGACCTATTGGGTCAACGAGGTGGTCATTGTGTCAGAAATTGACCATTTTGACCAAAGTTGGCCATCTGGTCAAAAGTTGACATATTAGGTCAATGGGGTAGTCATTGTGTCAAAATTTACTATTTCGACCAAAATTGACTTTTTGGTCAAAAGTTGACCTATTATGCCTATGAGTTAGTCATTGGGTTGGTCAAGGATTGACCATTTTGACTAAAGTTAGCTTTTTGTTTAAAAGTTGACATGTTTGGCCAATGATTATGTCATTGGATCAAGGATTGATCAATTTGGCCAAATTTGACTTTTTAGTCAGAGATTGAGTTATTGAGTGAATAATTGGTCATTAGGTCAAAAATTGACTGTTTATACCAAAATTGACCTTTTGGTCAAAAGTTTACCTATAGGGTCAACGAGGTGGTCATTGGGTTAGAAATTGACCATTTTGCTCAAAGTTGACATTTTGGTCAAAAGTTGACCTATTAGGTCAACCGGTTGGTCATTGGGTCAAGGATTGACCATTTTGTCCAAAGTTGACTTTTTGGTCATAGATTGACTTATTGGGTCAATAATTGGTCATTAAGTTAAAATTGATTATTTTGACCAAACTTTACATTTTGGTCAAAAGTTGACATATTTGGTCAAAGGGTTTATCAATGGGTCAATGATTGACAATTTTGACCAAAGTTGACTTTTTGGTCAGAGATTAACTTATTGGGTCAATAATTGGTCATTAGGTTAAAAATTGACTATTTTGACGAAAATTTAATTTTTGGTCAATAGTTGACATATTGGGTTAATGAGGTGGTCATTGGGTCAGAAATTAACTATTTTGACCAAAATTGACTTTCTGGTCAAAAGTTGATCTATTGGGTCAATGAGGTGGTCATTGATTGAAAAATTCACTATTTTGACCAAAATTGACTTTTTGGTCAAAATTTGACCTATTGGGTCATTGGGTTGGTCGTTGGGACAAGGATTGACCATTTTGACAAAAATTGAATTTTTGTTTAAAAGTTGACTAGTTGGGTCAAAGGGTTGGTCATTGGGTCAAGGATTGACCTTTTTGGCCAAATTTGACTTTTGAGTCAGATTGACTTATTGGGTGAATAATTGTTTATTAGGTTAAAAATTGACTATTTCTACCAAAAATGACATTTTGGTTAAAGTTGACCCATAGGGACAACGGCGTGGTCATTGGGTCAGAAATTGATCATTTTGACCAAAGTTGACTTTTTGATCAAAAGATAACATATTGGATCTATGGGTTGGTCATTGGGTCAAGGATTGACCATTTTGACCAAGTTGACTTTTTGGCTGGAATTTGACTTATTGGATCAATAATTGGTCATTATGTGAAAAATTGATTATTTTGACCAAAATTGAATTTTTAGACAAAAGTTGACCTATTGGGTCAACGTGTTGGTCATTGGGTCATAAATTGACTATTTTGACCAAAGTTGACTTTTGGTCAAAAGTTGACATATTGGGTCAATGGGATAGTCATAAAGTCAAAAATTGGCTATTGTCGGCATATTTTTTTTAGGTTGTGTGTTTTATTTTAAAGGGGGGGTCGCCTAACAGAAGCTGTCGGCGAATTTTTAATTTAATTAAAATAAATAATTTGAAAAGTAGTATTTGATTTTGAAAATAATTTTAAATTTGAAGGTTTTAAGATATGAGATTAAACCGATCTCACATCCTAAGTAGTTTATATAAACGAGCACCGCACCATGAACCGTGTATCTATCCCTAAGGATAGACACACTCGCTCGACGATGGGGCTCGATTAAATAAACTAGAAGATTTGTGACATCCGTTTGGTCCGCGAACCAATTTTATAAGCCGACAAAATTCCCTCGCTTAATATGAAAACATTAAACGAGGTTTATATTACACAGGTTCTTTAAAATTTCCTATAAGGGCAAGCCCACATAGTTAATTACATCTTAAGTGATGGGAATCACCTAAGAAAACTCTCGATAATAATCAATAATTCGCTCTCAAGGATTTCAAAGTTTAAGATTTTCAAGGGATTGAATTTTGGAATTTCAATAGGGAATGGATCAAGTTTGGAACATTTTGTTTTGTGAATCCAAAGGAAGAAAAGTAGGAGAAATCACAGATTCGAAGTGAATTTCGGTAATTTCCCGACTATCCTATTGTTTGGCTTGGATTTAAGAAAGTCCTAATATTTATTTAAATGTTTTGATTTTGCCAATTTTAATTAATTAGGACTTATATTTATATGATAGAATCATACAAATAGCCTTGAAGATGTGAGGGTTTATGTCGTACCCAACGACTACCTCGGAATCCTAAGATCTGGTTAGGGCTTAATTTGCAATGCAAATGCCTAACGAAGAGTTGAGGATTTATGTTGCACTAGGCAAATTACCTCGAAGTCCTATGGCTTGGTTGTTTAGTTCTAGGAAAGTTTTGTCGATGTAGATTCAAGTTTCTTGACGACGATGGCCGTGCTGCCCATCATGCTCCGAGCTCCTTGTTGTTGCAGATGTTTAGTTTTAGAAGTCATAAATCAGAGGATGAGAAAAGTGTTTTGGTTTAGAGAAGTCTTAATTTCCAAGTGTTTTTGTGTTTTAATTAAAACAAATCTTAAAGTTGATTATAACGACACCGGTTAAGATCCCACGGTTCCATCCTTCCGGCATCATTATTTTTATCGGATTCCCTTAGTCCGGATGAATTTGCTAAACTCAATCGAATGAGTTCCACACTTTCATTTAGACCGTGGGAAATCCCGTTAGCAACACGTAGGTTACATCATCCGAGGTATTCCCGATCATCCAACAGGACGTTTTAATTTAGTTGTAATTGTAGTTTTGTGTTCTGTTTGTGATTAAATTTTGAGTTGTTTTATATTTTGAAATGTTGTGGAGGTGAATTTTATCTTGCAATGACTTTTAACTTAGTTTTGGTTTCAGTTTTAGGGACTATCTTAAAGGTTTTGGTTTTCATGCAACAGTCTTATTTATCATGCAAGAAAAGTAAAGTACAGTGCATGTAAGTAAATTACAATAAAGTAAATTGCAAAAAAATAAAAGCGTACCTGGAGGGTCTTCCCGTCATCCCAAGCTGCACTTAAAACACATGTTAGAACATTTAAACATATTTTGCAAGAAATACCTAGGTAAGGCTAAGGGAAGGGTTATGGTTTTCTACCAAATTCCTAATCCTATAGCTAGTCATCTCCTATGACGTCTCAGGTTCTTTGTGTTTTGGTTTAAGGACGATTTTCTTCATCAAAGAACAATTAAGTCCAATTGTTCTTATAAATGTCCTATCATATTGAGGAAGTGCTTAAGAATAATCTTAAACATCTTTTCAATATTTTCTAGGATTGTTTTAAGTCCAACTTGGTTTAATTATACAAATGAATTAATCGTCCGAGAATTCAAGTTTTGTCGTTATCTTACTCAGTGAACTAGGACATTTGAATATCCTATAAGTGAAGTAACATTTCATTTAATGTTCCGTTTAGGAGTTATAATAACCAAAGCTTTCGAGGGTAAATTGGTATTCAAATGATTTGATTTAAGTTAATGGGTTTAAATTTGGAATAGTGTTCAAGTTGCTTTATATTTAATTTCTTTTTGTTTTAGGTGATGTTATATTTAATTCAATTTAATTTAATTTAATTGAGTTTTAATTTAATTTAATTCAATATAGTTCAATTTAATTTGATTTGATGTTTAATTAATTTGATTTGATTTAATTTTAATTTAATTTGATTTAATTTAATTTAATTTAATTTAATTTAATTTGATTTAATTTGATTTAATTTAATTTAATTTAATTTAATTTAATTTAATTTAATTTGTTTAATTTAATTTAATTTGACTTAATTTAATTTAATTTAATCTTTAATTTAATTTAATTTTTTAATCTTAATTTAATTTAATTTAATTTAATTTAATTTATTTAATTTAATTTAATTTTAATTTAATTTTATTTTTAATTTTAATTGAAATTTTTAAAAGAGTTTAATAATTTAATTTTAGTTTAATGATTAAGTCTTTTAATATTTTAAATTTGAGTTATCATTTTGAATTAAGAATTGAATATTAATGAGATAATTAATTTAGGGATTTTTAAATTAAAGAATAAATCTCTTCCTAATAATATCCCTATTTTAATAATTCCAATTTTATTATTCTTCCAAATTTAATCCATTATTTAATTAAAGTTTAATCATTTTAAAATTGCTTAATGGGTTTCTACCCTTTAATCATTTAAATTTCAATCATCCAAATCAGATTAGGATCAAATATTTTACTTGTTAATTTTTTATTAAACCTAAAGTTTTAATTAAGGGTTAAAAAATTTAATTACCACTTTACCCTTTAAGCTTAATAATTTCATAACTCACTAAATTGAACTCAAATGAACTTGAAATTTTTATGTAACTTCACTCATATGTCAATAAAGACATGAGAGGAGAAAATGTGATTTTTCTGTTTTTAATTTATTTATATAATTATTTTTGGTAGAAAATAGAGATTTTTAAGGAAAATTTAATAACATGACCAAGGGAAAGTTTCTGTCCTTAAGAAAATTAGGGGACATTCCTAATGACCAGAGGATCACTTGGACCAATTTTGGTGATTTTTTAAATTATATTATTTTTATTATAATTATTTTAAGTTTTGGAGTGTTAATTAATTTAAAAATAAAATAAATGTTGAAAAATGAATTTTATATTTTTTAAAAATCTCTCTAAGATCAAGGAAATCAGAGAAGCAAATTTTGCAATTTTCTGATTTTTCTATGATTTATTATAATTATTTTAGTGAAAAAGCTAGAAAACATATTTTTTTTTAATTTTAAAATTATCCTAGGGCTTTAAAATTTAATATTTCACTAAATAGACCTAAGAAAAATGTGGGGTTTGTTCCTAAGTGATTAAAATTCAAAATGTGACATTTTGGTGAATTTTATTATTTTTGTGATTTTTATTATTTTTTAATTATTAAAAATATTAAAATATTATTAAAAATCAACTTTTTTAAAAAATTGAAATTTTAATTTTCTTAGGTTCCCCTGATATCAGAGAGGCTCCTAAACCAATTTGGTGAATTTTTGAAAGGTATTTTAAAAGTTATGTATTTTTAAAGTTTAAAATGGCTAAGTGGCTTAATCAACCCAATTAGTGGGGCTAACCAAGTCCAATTGACCTCAAACTTTTATGGTGGATTCCTCTAATCCTAAAGGTCAGTGGAGAATTGATTTCAAGTCAATTTGATTCATGGTTAACTCTAATTAATTAAAGACCTATTTTGGGTGTTTAAGCCAATTAGGGTTGTTTTAAATGAACTAAGTCAAAACCTATTTTTCCTAGGGTTCTCTGGTCATAAGAAACATCACCAAATTTTCCTAGAATTTATTTCACAACATGCTATTTATTGTAATTAAAATACTCAAA
Organism: Papilionanthe hookeriana x Papilionanthe teres; assembly: GCA_022702705.1. Lineage (NCBI taxonomy): Eukaryota > Viridiplantae > Streptophyta > Magnoliopsida > Asparagales > Orchidaceae > Papilionanthe > Papilionanthe hookeriana x Papilionanthe teres. The sequence goes on from CM040424.1 coordinate 169,517,203, forward strand.
ACAGCAACATGAATTTGAAAAATCAATAACTTTTTATAGGGATGGCCTCTGACTTTGGAAAATTCAGGAAATGTTCCCAAATTCAGAGGCTTCAAAAGCCCTATGGTCTCATGCCATGGTGAATTGTATACATGCATGGAGAATTAAAAGTATGCAGAGAGTAAATAAATTATAAAAAATAAAATACTTGATGAAATTAAATGATTTCTTTTCCACATTATTCTCCTCTCGTTCACTGAGCAAGAGGGTATTTCTATTTTATTTTTCTGATTTTTCTACACGAGTTATGAATTTTTGAAGTTTAGGGAATTAAATAAATCAAAAAATACCCTAATTTTCTATTTATCCACGCGGCGCCAACTCATCCTCGGCATCTCCGAAACGCCGCGTGTCGCGCTCCCATTCGACGCCGCCACTCCGAGTCGCGCACCCGGGCCCCGCGGTTCTCGTACCGTCTCCTGGTCCGACGCCATCTGAGCCGTCCATCCGCGCGTGTATTGAATGGACGGCATCCGTTCATCGTCCCCGAGCATCCTCACCCGAGAGCCGTCCACACTAAATCCCTAAGATCTCACTCGATACTCAATGGATTTTCATGTTCTTATGCTTCTATGGATTCGTCTTCAAGAGACGAACACATCTATACGGCTATCATGCATTGAAATTAAAGCATTCGAAATGGAGAATCTCTAGAAGCTCGGGATGAAAAATTAGCTCATACCTTTGCTCGTAGAAGTGTGGCTTCAATCCGAGAGTTGTTGCACCTTCGATTGGATCCCAGCAAGCTCCGCATGAAGTCTCCCGGTCTCAGTGAATTGTCTAGGTGTGATTTCGACCAAGCCCGATCACAAAGCTTGGAGGCCTGGAGCAACTCGGGTGGCCTAGAGATGGGGCTTTTGTCGGTGGACACCTTCCCTTGGTCCGGTGAAGGTGTAGAACCAATCAATTTGGGGATTGGCTCACCGTGGAGAAGTGTCCCGGGTCTCGGTGGAATTTCGCCTGAGAAATTGGATTTTATCAGTGGGGATTAGGGCAAATTGACACCTGGGACTCAACTGCTCTAAGGGTGGAGAAGGGTTTAGAACAATTTTGGCGGAGTTTCGGCAAGGTTTGTGTAACTCTCTTCCATGGCCGTGAGGGTGAGGGGTTTAAATAGGAGAGGCCGGAGAGCCTTCCGGGGGAGTCGAGGCATGGGATCAGCTGCTCTGGTGAGGAGAAGAACAGCCATAGTGACCATTTGGCATGGGGCAGCTCGGCAAGTGGGAATTCCAAACTTCGGCTCCTCCCAAGGTCTCGGCCATGGTGTTTTCCGGCGATCCGGGTGGCCGGCCTAGCAGGCATGGGTCACCCTCGTGTCCGAGTGGGTCGGGGTTGGAGGTTTGTGCAATCAATCGGCAATTGCCATGTGTAAAGGCTTTGAATTAAAATGGAATGGGGAGGGGGTCATTTTGGCCTTAATTTGGTCAACCCATTGGTTTGGGTTGGGTGCACCTCCCCATGGCCTCGATTTTAGGCCGAGAGGATCGGCTGGGTCGCCAAGGGAGAGTGGTGTGGTCTCTATCCATGATGAGGTGGCTAAACATGGTTTAGTGTGTGACATGCTTAAGGTAAAAAATGCTTAATGAAAGATTAGGAAAGGACCCCTCCTTTTACCATTAATGGCATGGTCACATGTCAAGCCTTCCATGGCTTCATGTGGCTTGTCCATGGCTTGCATGGCTTGTCTTTGGCTTGGGGAAAGTTGAGTCAATTTCATGGAAATGGGTTTTAAGAATTTTGGATATTTTGGTGAAAATTTGCATGAAGCTTGATTTGGAATGGTTTAATTGATGATTTTGAAACTTAGGGGTGATTTTGATTAAATGGATGATGAGGGGAAATGCCATGTGGGCTTTGGATGGATTTGGGCTTTTGAATGTGGTGAAGTGGGCTTTTAGGAAAGTTTAAGGGGAATGGGCTTTTTTATTTTAGGATGGGCATTTGGGTAAAGATTTTGTGAAGAACTTTGTCAAATAAATGTCATAATTGGTTTAGGGATGTTCTATGAAGGGCTTGGAATCAATTTGGTGTGATTTGGAGTCGAATTGGTTTGAATTTGGGTTTATTTGGTAAGTGGGCCTATGTAGGTCCAAGTGGGCCAAGTTGGGCTAATGTTGGGCTAGAGTTGAAATTGATGTAAAATCAATGTTGAGAAATGTTTATGGGAGTGTTTCAAAGAGGTTTTGACTTTGGTTGGGCTTTGATTTTTGGGTTTGGGCTCATTTGGGTTAGGTTTGGGTTTAGGTCAAAATTGGGCCTTTTAGCTTTGGGTTGAGTTTGAGTGGGGTTTGGGTCTAAATTTTGGGCAAATCATGTTAGTGTTTTGTTTGTGGGAATGTTAAGGAAGATTTAGAAAAGATTTTGGGTTAATTGGAATTGAATTGGGTGAGTTTGGGTTAGGTTTGGGTCATGGGTCCAAATTGGGCTTTAAGGCCAAAAGTGAGATTGGATCCAAATGTCAATCAAATTGGGCTTGGATTTGGTCTAGATTGGTATTTAGGATATTGAATTGAAGTTTAAAATTGAATTTGACCAAAATTGGGGTCAATTGGGTAGGTTTGGTTTGACATTGGGTTCACTTTGGGTTAAAATGGGTCAAATTGGGGGTTTTGACAAAAGTAGGGTAAATTGACAAAATTGGCCCATGGTGTAGTTGGACAAAATGAAATTCGGAATATTTGGGATTTTCTGGAATTTTCTGGGAATTTTTTGAATTTTTGGATTTTTTGGCCAAGAGGGGTATTTTGGGTATTTGGAGGGTATTGGGAGGTATTTTTAAAATTTTTTGTATTTTTGGGTATGGATGATCAATTTAAGTGATGTGGAAATGTTTGGGAATGATTTTGGAGAATTCTGGATAATTTGGAAATTTTTAGAAATTTGGGTAATTTCAAGTGTTTTGGGTAGGCAAGTGGTGTAGGGTCCGTGGGTCAAAAATCGAAAATTTGGGAAATTGAAGGTTGGGTGGATGTAAGTGGAAAGAAGTCATTTTGGTTGAGCCATGAAGCCATATCAAGCCCATATGAGCCATGAAGGGACCCATTTGAGGCATTCACTATGTTGTTCCTAACCTCTTACCAAGGGCTTAGGGGTTAAGGACCATCCATGTGAATCACTTACATGAGTCGGGAGGTCAAGTTAGGTATGGGTGTGGTTTTAGGAGGTATGTGGAAGTGTAGTGTGTAGGTGTAGTGTATAAATGTAGTGTGTGTGTAAGCCAGCCCCTTCACTGCGACCAGGCCACCTGTAGGCGATCTAAGGCCAAAGAGTCCTATAGGAACTCATCCTTTAAACTTCCACATTTGATTTCAACCCTCTAGGTGATTAGGGGTCTACAGCCAAGTTTGTGGAGTTTGCGAGGAGTTAAGAAGTGGTTTGAATTTCTAAAAGGTGGGTCCCAATTCTAGTCCTCTAAGACGAGTCAAAGGAAAAGCCTAAGGCTAGATCCTAAGTACTAAAGAGAAGAAGAGAAGACCTCATCAAAAATGAGGTCAACAAATGGACCCCCAATAGGTGTGGTGAGTCGACGGAGCACACCGCGCATATTGGTGTTGACCGAAGCGATCAACAAAACCAACACAAACATCCAAGTGACAAACTTAGGACGAAATAGAGGAGTTTTCACTGGGGAGTAGCAAGTATATCTCTGAAATCGGAGATTCCTGAACTCTCGTTGGAGAAAGGAAAAGGAGGTGAATCCCAAATCACATGACCTGGGGGAATTTCGATTTAGATTTTATTTTGTTTCAATTTAAGTTTTGATGTGTGAGTTTAGATTTCAATTTGGAATTTCAATTTAGATTGAATTTTGTCAAGATTAATTTGAAGGGATTTGATTTGAAATGAAAATTGGAATTCTGAGGTTTTAGATGTAACATCTTCAGCCTCGAAAGAAAATTGAATTGATCAGATTGAATCATTACAATGAGGAGAGATTTCAGAGCAATGCGGTGTTGGACGTAAAATCCTTAACCTCAAGAGTTTGATTTTGATATATTTCATCGCAATAGGGAAAGAATCCTAAAGCAATGCAGTCTCGGATGTAAAATCCTCAACCCAAAAGTTTGAATTTTGATGTATTTCGGTCGATAGGAAAAGAATCCTAAAGCAAAGGCGATCTTGGATGTAAAATCCTCGACTCAAAAGTTTGAATTTTGATGTATTTCGATGCAATAGGAAAGAATCCTAAAGCAAGTGCAGTCTTGGATGTAAAATCCTCGACCCAAAAGTTTGAATTTGATGTATTTCAAAGTGCAATAGGAAAGAATCCTAAAGCAATGCAAGTCTTGGATGTAAAATCCTCGACCCAAAAGTTTGAATTTGATGTACTTCAGTGCAATAGGAAAAGAATCCTAAAGCAGTGCAGTCTTGGATGTAAAATCCTCGACCCAAAAGTTTGAATTTGATGTACTTCAGTGCAATAGGAAAAGAATCCTAAAGAAGTGCAGTCTTGGATGTAAAATCCTCGACCCAAAAGTTTGAATTTGATGTACTTCAGTGCAATAGAAAAGAATCCTAAAGCAGTGCAGGTACTTGGATGTAAAATCCTTGACCCAAAAGTTTGAATTTGATGTATTTCAAAGGCAATAGAAAAGAATCCTAAAGCAGTGCAGTCTTGGATGTAAAATCCTCGGCCCAAAATTTTGAATTTGATGTATTTCAAGTGCAATAGGAAAGAATCCTAAAGCGATACGGTACTTGGATGTAAAATCCTCGACCCAAAAGTTTGAATTTGATGTACTTCAAGTGCAATAGGAAAAGAATCCTAAAAGTGCAGTCTTGGATGTAAAATCCTCGACCCAAAAGTTTGAATTTGATGTACTTCGGTGCAATAGGAAAAGAATCCTAAAGCAGATGCGGTACTTGGATGTAAAATCCTCGACCCAAAATTTTGAATTTGATGTATTTCAAAGGCAATAGGAAAGAATCCTAGCAAGTGCGGTCTTGGATGTAAAATCCTCGACCCAAAAGTTTGAATTTGATGTATTTCAAGTGCAATAGGAAAGAATCCTAAAGCAGGTGCGTCTTGGATGTAAAATCCTCGACCCAAAAGTTTGAATTTGATGTATTTCGGTGCAATAGGAAAAGAATCCTAAAGCAAGTGCAATCTTGGATGTAAAATCCTCGACCCAAAAGTTTGAATTTGATGTATTTCAAAGGTCAATAGGAAAAGAATCCTAAAAGCACAGGTCTTGGATGTAAAATCCTCGACCCAAAAGTTTGAATTTGATTTGATTGATATTTGATTCGAGATCCGGATGAAATTGAATTTGAATTTGATTGAGACTTGAAATCCGGAAAGATTGAATTTGAGATTTGGAAGGATGAGTTTGAACTCGATCGAAATTTGATTTAAGATTTGATTTGAAATTTGGAAGATCAAATTTGAAATTTGATCGAGATTGGATTTGGAATTCGGTTGAGAATTCGATTTGAGATTTGGGAAGATCAAATTTGAAATTTGATCGAGAGTGGATTTGGAATTTGATTGAGAATTTGATTTGTGATTTGATTTAACATTTATGTTGATTTTGTTTATCTTTTAATGATTCAAATTTTATTTTATCGTTTATTTAATGTTCATGTGAATTTGGTGTTCGTCATTTTTTAAGATTTTTAAGGAAAGTTTTCTTTTATCCCTTTTTCATCGAGTGCAAGGCTTACACCATTCTTAAAGTTCAGGACCAACCGCCCGTTCGACATTTCCCTGCGAAAAGACAAGGAAAAGGATCAGGGGCTGTACTATGAACAAGAACATTAAGAAAATGTTTATTAAAGATACATTATATATATATATATATATATATTTATTATTTTCAAATTTAATAGGAATGAAGTAGGATAAGATCAGGGAAGAGATTTTGATTTGGAAAAGAAAACAAGGAAAACATATTATCATGACTTTATTTATTTTAGCACATTTTATTATTTTTGGGTTCAGACCCAATCATAAGTAATTACTTCGCCCGTGTTTCTTAGGGATGAAGAATTCATTCCTTCGAAACATCGAGTAGCGTAATACTTTTTCAAGTATCGTCCGTTGATCTGAAGCATATGTCGTTCTCCCCGGCAATTCACTAGCCGGTAGGAACCTCCCGAGTATACTTGTTTCAACCACAAACGGTCCTTCCCAAGTGGGTTCAAATTTTCCTCCTATCTTGCGGTGTGCAAGAATAGTTCTCTTGAGAACGAGAACTAAGTCACCAACTTTGAAGGTTCTTGGGCGGACCCGCTTTGTCATGGGCTTGAACCATCTTAGCTTGGTATAGTTCTAAATTCGTTGCGCCGCAAGTCTTTTCCCTTCCAAGCCTTCTAATTCTTCGAGTCGTAATTTGGCGTTCTCCTCTGTCGTGATCTTGTTTGCAATCGCAATTCCGAGTGAAGGAAGCCGAACCTCTAAAGGTAACATCGCCTCGGACCCATACACCATAGCGTAAGGTGTAGCTTCGAGTAGGAGTTTCGAAGGTTGTCCGGTAGGCCCATAAGGCTTCTAACAATTTCTCGTGCCAATTTCTCTTATTATCGTCCAAGGTTTTCTTTAAGATTTGAACGAGAGTTTTATTAAAAGCCTCAGCCGAGACCGTTTGCTCTTGGGTAGTAAATTGTTGAGTATCACTGCCGATTCCGTGTCTCCCGACAAAATTGTTGATTTGTGTGCTTCGAATGCCGACCCATTATCCGAGATGATCCCGCGCGGCACTCCGAAACGGTGAGACAACTTGGTTCTTGAAAACCGTAGCACGTGGTGTGCTTTCACTTCTCTAAGTGGAACCGCCTCGCCCACTCGGAAAAGTAATCCGTAGCCGCAAGAATGAAACGATGTCCTTTTGAAGATGGTTGTTCTATTGGACCCACTATATCCGTGCCCCAACATTCAAATGGCCACGACGCAATTGTCGGGTGCAGCACATTCGGAGGTTGGTGTAGAACCACTCCGTGCACTTGGCATTGATGATGACTCTTCGGCGATTTTCATGCGATCGGTCATCATCGAGGGCCAGATAGTACCCTAGTCTTTTAATTTTCATTTTCATCTTTGGACCCGACCGGTGAGCGCTACGAGTCCCGAATGCACCTCTTTAACGATTTCACGGGCCTCGGACCCGCTTAAGCACCTTAGCCACATTCGATCAAAAGACCTTCCGTACAATGTGTTGTTTATTAATGCGTAAGACAGAGTTCTTTTCTTGATCCGATGGGCTAGCGACCCATAGTCCGGTAGCTTTCTTGTTTGCGGTGTAGTTCATCAATGGCCGTCGCCAATCTTCTGTGTTTTCCGTCACCGCCGCAATCGATTCTTTTTCTTTTTTTGATTTGTGTATTGTGTCTATGTCGAGTCGTGATAGGACCCGACGTCCGTGAACCGACACTTCCACCGATTCATCTTGCAAACGAGCAAATTCTTTTGCGACACGGCTAAAGCATCTGCTAAAGCATTTTCTTTTCGGGAATTTTGTAGATTGTCACATTTGGAATCTGTTCCAACAACTCGTATGGCACTACCGGAAGTATTGTTCGAGTCTTGGCTTTAAAATTCCGTATTGTCCGGCGATCCGTTGAATGATTAACTCGCGAATCCCCGTAGATGTTGATGTCCGTTATCCTCATTTGAATAGCTAATTCCAGATCCCGTTATGAGGGCTTCGTATTCCGCTTCATTGTTCGTACACGGCTTCCGTCGAGTGGTAGGAGTATCTTAACATCCCCCGCTCCGGTGTTATAAAGATTAGCCCGATTCCCGCCTTACCGGCACTATCACTTGTGATTCTTCATCTTTGTGTGCTGAAGATGCTCCGTCGAAATATAATTCTCAACGTCGATCAACAGGGTCTTCTAGGCTCATTATTTGTTCATCTGGTAGATCGTCATTGAGAGGAGATTCTGCCGACAAAGGGTGCGCTGCGAGGAAGTCTGCTAAGACTTGTCCCTTTACGGCACGAAGAGGCACGAAAGTTATATCGAATTGCAATAATATCATTGACCATCTGGCAAGTCTGCCGGAAAGTGTTGGACGAGTCATCAAGTATCTGCAATGGATTAAACTTCGAGATCGAGTCGACCTTATGAGAAAGCATGTAGTGCCCGAGCTTTTGAGCGGCGAAGATCGGGCCAAACAATGCTTTTCAATTGCGGGATACCTTACTTCCGTCGGAAGTAAACGACGGCTTAAGTAGTAAAGAGCATTTTCTTTACCCTCATCATCGACCCGGCCAACGGGGCTCCGAGAGAGTCGTCTAAAGCCGCGGTGTAAAGTATCACTGGTCTACCCGAGACTCGGGGCCGCTAAGACAGGAGGTGTCATTAAATATTGTTTAATGTCCTCGAAGGCCTTCTCGCATTTCCCTTCCCAAATAAATTTGGCGTTCTTTTTAACTAGTGCCGAGAAAGGCCGACACCTACCCGACGAGCTTCGAGATAAAGCGTCGAAGATATGCCGACTTCCCTTGAAAAGATCGTAGTTGTTTTAAGGTTTTGGGAGGCGGCATTTCTAAGATAGCTTTAATCTTTTCCGGGTCGATTTCAATTCCATGATGTCGGATAACGAACCCTAAGAATTTCCCGGAGGTGACGCCGAAGGCGCATTTTAAGGGATTCATCTTAAGGTTAAATTGTCTTAATCGCTCGAAGACAATTCTCAAATCATACAGGTGGTTTTCCTTTACTTTGCTTTTGATGACCACATCGTCCACGTAACATTCGACTTGATTGTGGATGAGATCATCAAAAATTCTTGTCATTGCTCTCTGGTAGGTTGCTCCTGCGTTTTTTAGTCCGAATGGCATTACTGTGTAGCAAAATACTCCGATCGGCGTTCTGAATGCTGTATGCTTTTCATCTTCCGGAGCCATTTTTATCCGGTTGTATCCCGAAGATCCATCCATGAACGAGAATATTTCATGTGTTGAAGCAATGTCGATCATTAATTCCGGGATCGGTAGAGGGAATTCATCCTTTGGACATGCCTTGTTTAAATCTCCGAAGTCTACACAAATTCGATCGACCATTCTTCTTCTCGACCGGCACCACATTGGCTAACCAAGTCGGGTATTGTTCTTCGCGAGACAAATTTAGCGTCTATTAGCTTTTTAACTTCGGCTATGACTTGTTGTTCGATTTCTACACGCATTCTTCGGGACCTTGTCCGATCGGGACGAGGTAGGATCCACTCCTAGCTTATGAACCGCAACCTCCGGAGCCAATCCCGGCATCTCATCGTAGTTCCAAGCAAAACGATCTTTAAATTCCATTAATAATTTGATTATTTCTTCGGAGTCTTCTTTGTTGAGTAAGGAGCTAACAAAGGTAGGTCTGAGGCTCTTCGCTAGTACCTAAGTTAACTTCCGTCAACTCATCTATTGTAGATTTAATTTCTTCTTCGAATTCGGTGGAGCGTCTCCAATTTGTACATCTTCGAGTTCGTCCGTAGTTTCCATGCGGTTTTCATTGGATTTGCAAGTGACAACCAAGCAAAATTCGGTATCGTCAATCGACCCTACCGTGCCGAATCCGAGACCATGCTTTGAATTGGGTGGACGACCGAATTATTCCATAATTTTTCAAAATGTTGTGATTGGCCTTTCGTCCATTGTCGAGGTAAGAAACCACGTTGAATTAAATTTCGAACACAGGGGAGAGTACCACTCAAAAGGTAATTCCATTAATTCTGATGAAGTGACATCTTCGAATTGTACATTATTTTCAGTTTTGGAGGAAGAAGCACCACGGTAGAATTTGATTGGCCTTGCACCATCGTTACGTACCTCTTTGACCACCATACCCTCGATCTTATTAGAATGGATCGGGGTTAGGGTCATAGTATGTACGTAGTGGTTAATCTTCTCGTACATTGATTTATATTCTTCATTCTTTTCATCTTCGAGGGAGATCTTGAATTGCGGCTTCTTCCGACTTATTGCCGCTGCTTCTTGTTTGATTTCTTTTTCTTCTTCATAACTATCTTCCCAATTAACATTGATGGCTGGTTTCCTCCGTCCAACTCGTCCTAACGTCTCTACCACGGCCTCGTCCCGCGCCTCGACCTCGGATGCGAGTTCGTGGAGAAACCTTCACCATCTCGCCGGAAGGGAATGGTGAGTGACTGTTGGACTAGACTTTCAGGTTCTTCGTTGTCCCGAACTTTCTTTGCTTCATTTGTTACGGCATCTCTGGAGAAGATCGTTTTCTTTGGCGGTGCATAATAAGCTGCATCTTCATGGATTCTAATCTCATGTACGGAGAATGGTTGCAAGTCACCTTTGATGCACTGTTCCCCTCCATCGTAGTATTTGATGCACTGATGCAGAGATGATGGTACCATCCTGTTTTCATGTATCCATGGTCGGCCCAAGAGAGCGTTGAACGACGTTTCGAATCGATTATGTGAAATTTTGCGGTTGTCTTTGCTAAGTCACCGGTCTTCATCGTAGCGTTATTGACCCGAGGGCTCTTTCTCCTTTCCGGTTGAATCCTCTTAATAACATTTTGTGCTGCTTCGAGCTCGCGAGCATCAATTTCCAAGCATGCTAGTGTTCGAAGAATCATTATATTGATTGATGCTCCCGGATCCACCAATACTTCGGAGAGCGTAAACTTCCCAATTATGATCGAAATGTACAACGGTCGGTTGTGATCTCGCTCGTCCCAAGTAGTAGGTCATTATCCGTGAAGGTAACGCCTCGCCGTTCCTTTAACGAGTAAACCTCATCTAAGGAATCTCCGGCCATTTGAGCTAAGCAAATTTCTGGATCAAGTAAGGCCTTGATCAGAGCTTCTTTCATCTCCTTTGATAAGATGAGAGCATCGTAAATGCTCAGTTTGGCTGGTAGTTTCCTAAGATGAGCTAGCACGTTGTAGTCCACTTTGTTCTCATGCGTCTCGGCTTCTTCTCGAATGGGTATTTCTTCTGCTGGGGTTGGTTCTTCTTGAACAACCACCTGCTTTCCTTTGTCTTTTGTCACCCATTCTTGGAGGTAGAACTTTTCCAATTCTCAAGTTGACTTCGTAATTTCTTCCGAATCTAGTGTCGAACTTGTCGGTGTCTCCTCCCGAATCGGAATGACGAGCTCTTCCGGATTATCTTCAAAATCCGAAGGCTCTAACTCTATCGTAACTCGGAGCTCCTCGAAACTCACGGATAGATCCGTTGCTTGTTGAACTCTCATAGCCTCCTCGATGGATGTCTTCTTCGTTATTTTGCTCGTCGAGATCGTGTATGATTCGAGAATTGTTGTTGGTATCGAAGTCGATGTCCGGATTGTCGCTAGTTACGTAATCGTTAGAAACAGATCAAAACGTAGCCAACGCCATCACCCTTATCATTATATGATCCCACCGAAGTGAGCAGATAATCATACAAAATCGGAGGTTCGAGGGATTTCTCCCCCGAATCGGAAACAACTATCCTAGGATAAGCGACCCCTAGTCTCAGCCTTAGGAGTCTCGGTCCCCTCTTCTTCGTCAATTTTCTTCTTTTCTTCTATCGTCTCCTGTCGAGGTGGTTCTTCTATCGCAAGTGATAGCATCGGTTTAACGAGTCTCGAACTCGAATTGAAGCTCGCACCGAAGCGGTTCGGATGTTCGTCTAAAATCTTCTTCGAAGACCTCGTCCGAGCGGTAGTCCATCCATCATCGCTTGCATAGTGGATCTATCGGAATGACGGGATCGGCTGAGATAACATTGACGGAACCTCTTTTCTGGGGTTCCTTCATGTACTCCTTCGGGATTGTTATATTTCCTTTTCGAAGGTTGTCGTTGAGCCAACTTTTAAAGGTAATGCAATCTTCTATCTTGTGCCAAAGCATCCGATGGTAGGGGCAAAAGTTGGGATCACCGTTCTTGTTGACTTCCTCTGGTCTTTTAGGTTCTAGCAGCTGGAAATCTGGAGTCTTCATTAGGCTACGGAACATTTTCGGTACTGCTTCATTTTTGAACGGATATTCTCTGCTCAGAAGCTCCCTTAATGTACGTTGCGGACGAGGCGGTTGTTCATATTGCGGAGACGACCGAAAGCTCGGACCGGGGTTGCTGGTAATTCTCGTTGTGGTTGCTCGCGGCCGTTCCGGTGGTATTTGCATCTGTTGCTTGCCTTTATCAACTGCTGTAATGATCCCGGATTTCTTTTTGAAGGTCTTCACCGGCTTCTGCTTGTCCGTCTTGTCGGCAAAACTTAATTGCTTCGACTCTTCTTGCAAGCTTCCGGCCTTGCTTAACAACTTCTCAAAAGTCTTAATAGTGAATCCTTTGAGGAGAAGTGCTATCGGGCCGTGAATGCTTTTAAGCAAGATGCCGACTGCATGTTGTTCTTGCAGTTGTGGTTCACACTTCATGCTCAAGTTTCTCCACCGAAGTATGTAATCCACCAAAGTTTCATTCGGTCTTTGTTTCTCTACCACTAAATCACCTATAGTGATGTGGTGCTCGAGCTCCGACAAATCGCTTGATGAAGAGGCTCTCTAGCTCGAGAATGTCTTCACCGAGCCATTGGGTAATTCCGCATACCGGCCGAAGGCGATTCTCGACAGATCGTCGACGAACTCGTCGGAAGAGTAACGCATCGCTCCCGCCGCATTGCAACAACCGGCACGAAAGTGTGCAACATGCTCGTCGGGGGTTCCTGTTCCGTCGAAGGTCTTGAACAGAGGTGGTACGAAGCCTTTCGGTATTGGCTGGCGTCGAATTCTTCCGGGTAAGGTCTACCCGTCCGAATGGATGTCCCGTTCTTCGATTGTGCTAAGGCTTCTCGCACCTCGCTCGTTCTACCAAGTTCTTGATATCCTTTTCAGGGATCATACTTTGTGTTGTATCCTTTTTCAGCTGGTCATCCCCATTGACGGATGTAATCTCCTTTCCTCCGTCTACAATGTGAATGACCTCTGGGGGTGTCTCTCTATGTGGTTGTACTTCGACTCCGGAGAGTGGCCGTAGCTACGGCCATCTCTTCCATCCTTTTCGCCATTCGAGCGATCGTGTCGTCCTTTTCCCCGAAGCCGTCTTCTCATCGGCTCCGGCTCCTCTCTCTCGCGGCTGCAGGAGCACCTTGCGAAGCTGATGAGGCTCGTGTCTCAACCATATTGATTTCTGCATATTCATCGTCCATGAACTCCGATGAATCGATCTCATCTCCGAACTTTTCTTCTCTTTCTTTTGCCAATCGTCGGATATCGGTTCTCAACTTTTCCATGGCATCTTCTAGCGGAGCTTTCGTGTGTCTTTGCGGTTGTCATGCGATAGCTGCCGGGTCCCTTTTTCACGAGTCCCCTTTATCGCGAGTAGCACTTTCTTCGCATTCCAGCCTCCTGGCGAGACTTTCTTTCTCGGGCCGTTGTTTCAATCTCAATCGCCCAAGTAGTGGGACGCCATACCATCCTTCTAGCAGACGAAGGTCTAGGACTAGATGGTCCGTCGACCAAATGCTGGAAGGTGGTATCCTCCCTAATCTGTAATCCTGAGACAACAACGGGCGGACTAGCCTTCATTCTTTTGCTTGGCTTTTCTGTCATGATGGCGGGTTCTACTCGGGGTCCAAGACGGGATTTGACTGGCACCCGCCCTATCCTTCGTAGAATCTCCGATACGGGGCAGTTTTCCTTCCTTGCTAACTTTTCTACCAAAGTTCGCAGTCGAGCAAACGGCGTAGTTCTAGTTCTTTTCTTGCGGCTATCGTTGTAGTATGCGGGCCGAGGGAGTGTGGCAAGCAATCTTGCGAACATTCTCCTCATCCTCTCGCGGCGGAGAGGGGATGGAACCCGCTTCCTCCCAAAAGTGGTATGTAGTCGAGCAGCGGTGTATATTCGGTAGCGGTGTATATTCTGCAGCTCCGAAATTTCCTCCGGAAAGCAATCTCGGCAGCTTCGGCTTCTCCGGTGATCCTTCTACTTCGTTTCTTCTTCGGGTCCTCGTCGCGTGATGGAATCTCTGAACCGGACCCGATTTCGAAACAGAAGGTCTTAGAAGAAGATCCGTACCCTCCACTGGTAACGAGGTTTACCATAGTTCCGGATTTCTTTCCCCTTTGATTTGGCGGAAGTCGGGGTAGGTGCGAAACAACTAGACCAGATGGGGGTAGTAAGAACAGCTCCTCCCGCGGACGGCGGTACTCCTCCTAGTCGGGATCCTTTGCAAGGAGGAAACTCTGGGTCGACCTAAGGTCGAACTCGGCGAGTGGCTCATCGGCTTCGGATACCTTGTTCGTCGGTGCAAAGAGGGAGACGTCGGTGACCTCGACGTTCGTGTTTTCAAATCCTCGTCCAAATCGGATGATCCCATCGTCGGGCAGCTCATCCTTATAGACAGCGAAGTCCAGATCCGTTGGTGAAGGAGAAAATCGGCTTCGGGGCTTCCATTTACGGCAGGTAGATTCCGGTTGTCGGTCCTAAGTTATGCTTCTTTTCTTTAGGATGAAAAGAAAGGAATTGAAAAAGAGTCCGAACTCATTCTTGTTCATGTATTTATAAGAAGGAATCATTTGTTAAAAGAATCACTTATTAGAGGGTTTGTTTATTTAGAACGGAATATTCAAAGGTGTAAAGAAGGTAAGGAATCCGATTCAGAGTTGGAAAGGAAAAGAAAGTCTTAAGCAAGACTTCGACTCGAAGGATCATTCCTAAACTAACACCTATCGGGGGTCCACCCCACCTCGAAAATGAGGTAAAAGGATCTCAGAACCTCTCCATTTAGGGGTGTCTAAACAGTGGCTCCTAAATCCGAGAGAATGTTGGCTATACTCATTCAAGATAGAAATGAACATAGTATTCCAACGGAAAGAAGGGTAGTTTGATCCACTAAGGACATGGATGCACTACCGATTTTTGAAAGCGAATTATTCGATTATAATGGAGAGAGGAATTTTCCCCAGCGGAGTCGCCAGAAATCTTTCGGCATATTTTTTTTAGGTTGTGTGTTTTATTTTAAAGGGGGGGTCGCCTGACAGAAGCTGTCGGCGAATTTTTAATTTAATTAAAATAAATAATTTGAAAAGTAGTATTTGATTTTGAAAATAATTTTAAATTTGAAGGTTTTAAGATATGAGATTAAACCGATCTCACATCCCAAGTAGTTTATATAAAAGAGCACCGCACCACAAACCGTGTATCTATCCCTAAGGATAGACACATCGCTCGACTGATGGGGCTCGATTAAATAAACTAGAAGATTTGTGACATCCGTTTGGTCCGCGAACCAATTTTATAAGCCGACAAAATTCCCTTGCTTAATATGAAAACATTAAACAGGGTTTATATTACCTCGGTTCTTTAAAATTCCCTATAAGGGCAAGCCCCTATAGTTAATTACATCTTAAGTGATGGGAATCACCTAAGAAAACTCTCGATAATAATCAATAATTCTGCTCTCAAGGATTTCAAAGTTTAAGATTTTCAAGGGATTGAATTTTGGAATTTCAATAGGAATGGATCAAGTTTGGAACATTTTGTTTTGTGAATCCAAAGGAAGAAAAGTAGGAGAAATCACGATTCGAAGTGAATTTCGGTAATTTCCCGACTATCCTATTGTTTGGCTTGGATTTAAGAAAGTCCTAATATTTATTTAAATGTTTTGATTTTGCCAATTTTAATTAATTAGGACTTATATTTATATGATAGAATCATACAAATAGACTTCGAAGATGTGAGGGTTTATGTCGTACCCAACGACTACCTCGAATCCTAAGACCTGTTAGGGCTTAATTTGCAATGCAAATGCCTAACGAAGAGGTTGAGGATTTATGTTGCACTAGGCAAATTACCTCGAAGTCCTATGGCTTGGTTGTTTAGTTCTAGGAAAGTTTTGCTGATGTAGATTCAAGTTTTGCCGATGACGATGGCCGTGCCGCCCATCATGCTCCGAGCTCCTTGTTGTCGCAGATGTTTAGTTTTAGAAGTCATAAATCGGAGGATGAGAAAAGTGTTTTGGTTTAGAGAAGTCTTAATTTCCAAGTGTTTTTGTGTTTTAATTAAAACAAATCTTAAAGTTGATTATAACGACACCGGTTAAGATCCCACTGGCTCCATCCTTCCGACATCATTATTTTTATCGGATTCACTTAGTCCGGATGAATTTGCTAAACTCAACCGAATGAGTTCCACACTTTCATTTAGACCGTGGAAATCCCGTTAGCAACACGTAGGTTACATCATCCGAGGTATTCCCGATCATCCAACAGGACGTTTTAATTTAGTTGTAATTGTAGTTTTGTGTTCGTTTGTGATTAAATTTTGAGTTGTTTTATATTTTGAAATGTTGTGGCGGTGAATTTTATCTTGCAATGACTTTTAACTTAGTTTTGGTTTCAGCTTTAGGGACTATCCTAAAGGTTGTGGTTTTCATGCAACAATCTTATTTATCATGCAAGAAAAGTAAAGTACAATGCAGCATGTAAGTAAATTACAATAAAGTAAATTGCAAAAAATAAAAGCGTACTCCGGAGGGTCTTCCCGTCATCCCAAGCTGCACTTAAAACACATGTTAGAACATTTAAACATATTTTGCAAGAAATACCTAGGTAAAGCTAAGGGAAGGGTTATGGTTTTCTACCAAATTCCTAATCCTATAGCCTAGTCATCTCCTATGACGTCTAGGTTCTTTTGTGTTTTGGTTTAAGGACGATTTTCTTCATCAAAGAACAATTAAGTCCAATTGTTCTTATAAATGTCCTATCATATTGAGGAAGTGCTTAAGAATAATCTTAAACATCTTTTCAATATTTCCTAGGATTGTTTTAAGTCCAAATGGGTTTAATTATACAAATGAATTAATCGTCCGAGAATTCAAGTTTTGTTGTTATCTTACTCGATGAACTAGGACATTCGAATATCCTATAAGTGAAGTAACATTTCATTTAATGTTCCGTTTAGGAGTTATAATAACCAAAGCTTTCGAGGGTAAATTGGTATTCAAATGATTTGATTTAAGTTAATGGGTTTAAATTTGGAATAGTGTTCAAGTTGCTTTATATTTAATTTCTTTCTGTTTTAGGTGATGTTATATTTAATTTAATTTAATTTAATTTAATTGAGTTTTAATTTAATTTAATTCAATATAGTTCAATTTAATTTGATTTGATGTTTAATTAATTTGATTTGATTTAATTTTAATTTAATTTGATTTAATTTAATTTAATTTAATTTAATTTAATTTGATTTAATTTGATTTAATTTAATTTAATTTAATTTAATTTAATTTAATTTAATTTAATTTAATTTGTTTAATTTAATTTAATTTGACTTAATTTAATTTAATTTCATCTTTAATTTAATTTAATTTTTTAATCTTAATTTAATTTAATTTAATTTAATTTAATTTATTTAATTTAATTTAATTTTAATTTAATTTTATTTTTAATTTTAATTGAAATTTTTAAAAGAGTTTAATAATTTAATTTTAGTTTAATGATTAAGTCTTTTAATATTTTAAATTTGAGTTATCATTTTAATTAAGAATTGAATATTAATGAGATAATTAATTTAGGGATTTTTAAATTAAAGAATAAATCTCTTCCTAATAATATCCCTATTTTAATAATTCCAATTTTATTATTCTTCCAAATTTAATCTATTATTTAATTAAAGTTTAATCATTTTAAAATTGCTTAATGGGTTTCTACCCTTTAATCATTTAAATTTCAATCATCCAAATCAGATTAGGATCAAATATTTTACTTGTTAATTTTTTATTAAACCTAAAGTTTTAATTAAGGGTTAAAAAATTTAATTACCACTTTACCCTTTAAGCTTAATAATTTCATAACTCACTAAATTGAACTCAAATGAACTTGAAATTTTAATGTAACTTCACTCATATGTCAATAAAGACATGAGAGGAGAAAATGTGATTTTTCTGTATTTAATTTATTTATATAATTATTTTTGGTAGAAAATAGAGATTTTCAAGGAAAATTTAATAACATGACCAAGGGAAAGTTTCTGTCCTTAAGAAAATTAGGGGACATTCCTAATGACCAGAGGATCACTTGGACCAATTTTGGTGATTTTTTGAATTATATTATTTTTATTATAATTATTTTAAATTTTGGAGTGTTAATTAATTTAAAAATAAAATAAATGTTGAAAAATGAATTTTATATTTTTTAAAAATCTCTCTAAGATCAAGGAAATTAGAGAAGCAAATTTTGTAATTTTCTGATTTTTCTATGATTTATTATAATTATTTTAGTGAAAAAGCTAGAAAACATATTTTTTTAATTTTAAAATTATCCTAGAGCTTTAAAATTTAATATTTCACTAAATAGACCTAAGAAAAATGTGGGGTTTGTTCCTAAGTGATTAAAATTCAAAATGTGACATTTTGGTGAATTTTATTATTTTTGTGATTTTTATTATTTTTTAATTATTAAAAATATTAAAATATTATTAAAAATCAACTTTTTTAGAAAATTGAAATTTTAATTTTCTTAGGTTCCCCTGATCCAAAACCAATTTGGTGAATTTTTGAAAGGTATTTTAAAAGTTATGAATTTTTAAAGTTTAAAATGGCTAAGTGGCTTAATCAACCCAATTAGTGGGGCTAACCAAGTCCAATTGACCTCAAACTTTTATGGTGGATTCCTCTAATCCTAAAGGTCAGTGGAGAATTAATTTCAAGTCAATTTGATGCATGGTTAACTCTAATTAATTAAAGACCTATTTTGGGTGTTTAAGCCAATTAGTAGTCGTTTTAAATGAACTAAGTCAAAACCTATTTTTCCTAGGGTTCTCTGGTCATAAGAAACATCACCAAATTTTCCTAGAATTTATTTCACAACATGATATTTATTGGAATGAAAATACTCAAAACAGCAACATGAATTTGAAAAATCAGTAACTTTTTATAGGGATGGCCTCTGACATTGGAAAATTCAGAGAATGTTCCCAAATTCAGAGGCTTCAAAAGCCCTATGGTCTCATGCCATGGTGAATTGTATACATGCATGGAGAATTAAAAGTATGCAGAGAGTAAATAAATTATAAAAAATAAAATACTTGATGAAATTAAATGATTTCTTTTCCACATTATTCTCCTCTCGTTCACCGAGCAAGAGGGTATTTTTATTTTATTTTTCCGATTTTTCTACACGTAGTTATGAATTTTTGAAGTTTAGGGAATTAAATAAATCAAAAAATACCCTAATTTTCTATTTATCCACGCGGTGCCAACTCATCCTCGGCATCTCCGAAACGCCGCGTGTCGCGCTCCCATTCGACGCCGCCACCTGAGTCAGCAGCCCGGGCCCCGCGGTTCTCGTACCGTCTCCTGGTCCGACGCCATCTGAGCCGTTCATCCGCGCGTGTATCGAATGGACGGCATCCGTTCATCGTCCCCGAGCGTCCCGACCCGAGAGCCGTCCACACTAAATCCATAAGATCTCACTCGATACTCAATGGATTTTCATGTTCTTATGCTCTATGGATTCGTCTTCAAGAGACGAACACATCTATACGGCTATCATGCATTGAAATTAAAGCATTCGAAATGGAGAATCTCTAGAAGCTCGGGATGAAAAATTAGCTCATACCTTTGCTCAGAGAAGTGTGGCTTCAATCTGAGAGTTGTTGCACCTTCGATCGGATCCCAGCAAGCTCCAGATGAAGTCTCCTGGTCTGGTGAATTGTCTAGGTGTGATTTCGACCAAGCCCGATCACAAAGCTTGGAGGCCGAAGCAACCGGGTGGCCTCGGAGATGGGGCTTTTGCCGGTGGACACCTTCCCTCGGTCCGGTGAAGGTGTAGAACCAATCAATTTGGGGATTGGCTCACCGTGGAGAAGTGTCCTGGTTTTGGGTGGAATTTCAGCTGGGAAATCGGATTTTATCGTGGGGATTAGGGCAATCGACACTCTGGGCTCAACCGCTCTAAGGGTGGAGAAGGGTTTGGAACAATTTTGGCGTAGTTTCGGCAAGGTTTGTGTAACTCTCTTCCATGGCCGCGAGGGTGAGGGGTTTGAAATCAGAGAGGCCGGAGAGCCTTCCAGGGGAGTCGAGGCATGGGATCACCAGCTCTCGGTGAGGAGAAGAACAACCATAGTGACCATTTGGCATGAGGCAGCTCAGCAAGTGGGAATTCCAAACTTCGGCTCCTCCCAAGGTCTCGGCCATGGTGTTTTCCGGCGATCCGGCGGCTGGCCGAGCAGGCATGGGTCACCCTCGAGTCCAGGTGGGTCGTGGTTGGAGGTTTGTGCAATCAATCGGCAATTGCCATGTGTAAAGGCTTTGAATTAAAATGGAATGGGGAGGGGGTCATTTTGGCCTTAATTTGGTCAACCCATTGGTTTGGGTTGGGTGCACCTCCCCATGGCCTGATTTCGGGTCGAGAGGATCAATTGGGTCAGCCAAGGGAGAGTGGTGTGGTCTCTATCCATGATGAGGTGGCTAAACATGGTTTAGTGTGTGACATGCTTAAGGTAAAAAATGCTTAATGAAAGATTAGGAAAGGGGCCCCTCCTTTTACCATTAATGCCATGGTCACATGTCAAGCCTTCCATGGCTTCATGTGGCTTGTCCATGGCTTGCATGGCTTGTCTTTGGCTTGGGGAAAGTTGAGTCAATTTCATGGAAATGGGTTTTAAGAATTTTGGATATTTTGGTGAAAATTTGCATGAAGCTTGATTTGGAATGGTTTAATTGATGATTTTGAAACTTAGGGGTGATTTTGATTAAATGGATGATGAGGGGAAATGCCATGTGGGCTTTGGATGGATTTGGGCTTTTGAATGTGGTGAAGTGGGCTTTTAGGAAAGTTTAAGGGGAATGGGCTTTTTGATTTTAGGATGGGCATTTGGGTAAAGATTTTGTGAAGAACTTTGTCAAATAAATGTCATAATTGGTTTAGGGATGTTCTATGAAGGGCTTGGAATCAATTTGGTGTGATTTGGAGTTGAATTGGTTTGAATTTGGGTTTATTTGGTAAGTGGGCCTATGTAGGTCCAAGTGGGCCAAGTTGGGCTAATGTTGGGCTAGAGTTGAAATTGATGTAAAATCAATGTTGAGAAATGTTTATGGGAGTGTTTCAAAGAGGTTTTGACTTTGGTTGGGCTTTGATTTTGGGGTTTGGGCTCATTTGGGTTATGTTTGGGTTTAGGTCAAAATTGGGCCTTTTAGCTTTGGGTTGGGTTTGAGTGGGGTTTGGGTCTAAATTTTGGGCAAATCATGTTAGTGTTTTGTTTGTGGGAATGTTAAGGAGGATTTAGAAAAGATTTGGGGTTAATTGGAATTGAATTGGGTGAGTTTGGGTTAGGTTCTGGGTCATGGGTCCAAATTGGGCTTTAAGGCCAAAAGTGAGATTGGATCCAAATGTCAATCAAATTGGGCTTGAATTTGGTCTAGATTGGTATTTGGGATATTGAATTGAAGTTTAGAATTGAATTGGACCAAAATTGGGGTCAATTGGGTAGGTTTGGTTTGACATTGGGTTCACTTTGGGTTAAAATGGGTCAAATTGGGGGTTTTGACAAAAGTAGGGTAAATTGACAAAATTGGCCCATGGTGTAGTTGGACAAAATGAAATTGGGAATATTTGGGATTTTCTGGAATTTTCTGGGAATTTTTTGAATTTTTGGATTTTTTGGCCAAGAGGGGTATTTTGGGTATTTGGAGGGTATTGGGAGGTATTTTTGGAATTTTTGGTATTTTTGGGTATGGATGATCAATTTAAGTGATTTGGAAATGTTTGGGAATGATTTTGGAGAATTCTGGATAATTTGGAAATTTTTAGAAATTTGGGTAATTTCAAGGGTTTTTAGTAGATGAGCGGGTGTAGTGGTCCCGGGGGTCAAAAATTGAAAATTTGGGAAATTGAAGGTTGGATGGATGTAAGTGGAAAGAAGTCATTTTGGTTTAGCCATGAAGCCATATCAAGCCCATATGAGCCATGAAGGGACCCATTTGAGGCATTCACTATGTTGTTCCTAACCCTCTTAGCCAAGGGCTTAGGGGTTAAGGACCATCCATGTGAATCACCTACATGAGTCGGAGGTCAAGTTAGGTATGGGTGTGGTTTTAGGAGGTATGTGGAAGTGTAGTGTGTAGGTGTAGTGTATAAATGTAGTGTGTGTGTAAGCCAGCCCCTTCACTGCACCGGCCACCTGCAGGGCGTCCTAAGGCCAAAGAGTCCTATAGGAACTCATCCTTTAAACTTCCACATTTGATTTCAACCCTCTAGGTGATTAGGGGTCTACAATCAAGTTTGTGGAGTTTGCCAGGAGTTAAGAAGTGGTTTGAATTTCTAAAAGGTGGGTCCCAATTCTAGTCCTCTAAGACAGTCAAAGGAAAAGCCTAAGGCTAGATCCTAAGTACTAAAGAGAAGAAGAGAAGACCTCATCAAAAATGAGGTCAACAAATGGACCCCCAATAGGTGTGGTGAGCGGACGGAGCACACCGCGCGTATTGGTGTTGACCGAAGCGATCAACAAAACCAACACAAACATCCAAGTGACAAACTTAGGACGAAATAGAGGAGTTTTCGCTGGGAAGTAGCAAGTATATCTCTGAAACCGGAGATTCCTGAACTCTCGTTGGAGAAAGGAAAAGGAGGTGAATCCCAAATCACATGACCTGGGGGAATTTCGATTTAGATTTTATTTTATTTCAATTTAAGTTTTGATGTGTGAGTTTAGATTTCAATTTGGAATTTCAATTTAGATCGAAGTTCGTCAAGATTAATTTGAGGGATTTGATTTGAAATGAAAATTGGAATTCTGAGGTTTTAGATGTAACATCTTCAGCCTCGAAAGAAAATTGAATTGATCAGATTGAATCATTGCAATGAGGAGAGATTTCAGAGCAATGCGGTGTTGGACGTAAAAGCCTTAACCTCAAGAGTTTGATTTTGATGTATTTCATCGCAATAGGGAAAGAATCCTAAAGCAATGCAGTCTCGGATGTAAAATCCTCAACCCAAAAGTTTGAATTTTGATGTATTTCAAGTGCAATAGAAAAGAATCCTAAAGCAAGTGCGATCTTGGATGTAAAATCCTCGACCCAAAAGTTTGAATTTTGATGTATTTCAAGGCAATAGGAAAAGAATCCTAAAGCGAAGTGCAGTCTTGGATGTAAAATCCTCGACCCAAAAGTTTGAATTTGATGTATTTCGATATGCAATAGGAAAGAATCCTAAAGCGATGCAGTCTTGGATGTAAAATCCTCGACCCAAAAGTTTGAATTTGATGTACTTCAGATGCAACAGGAAAGAATCCTAAAGGTGCAGGTCCTGGATGTAAAATCCTCGACCCAAAAGTTTGAATTTGATGTACTTCAGTGCAATAGGAAAAGAATCCTAAAGTAGTGCAGTCTTGGATGTAAAATCCTCGACCCAAAAGTTTGAATTTGATGTACTTCAGTGCAATAAGAAAAGAATCCTAAAGCAGTGCAGTCTTGGATGTAAAATCCTCGACCCAAAAGTTTGAATTTGATGTATTTCAGTGCAATAGGAAAAGAATCCTAAAGCAGAGTGCATCTGGATGTAAAATCCTCGACCCAAAATTTTGAATATGATGTATTTCGAAGTGCAATAGGAAAGAATCCTAAAGCGAAGGTCTTGGATGTAAAATCCTCGACCCAAAAGTTCGAATTTGATGTACTTCAAGTGCAATAGAAAAGAATCCTAGCAAAGGCAGTCTTGGATGTAAAATCCTCGACCCAAAAGTTCGAATTTGATGTACTTCAAGTGCAATAGGAAAAGAATCCTAAAGCAAAGGCAGTTCTTGGATGTAAAATCCTCGACCCAAAATTTTGAATTTGATGTATTTCAGTGCAATAGGAAAGAATCCTAAAGCACTGCAGTCTTGGATGTAAAATCCTCGACCCAAAAGTTCGAATTTGATGTATTTCAAGTGCAATAGGAAAGAATCCTAAGCAAAGTGCGTACTTGGATGTAAAATCCTCGACCCAAAAGTTTGAATTTGATGTATTTCAAGTGCAATAGGAAAAGAATCCTAAAGCAAGTGCGACTTGGATGTAAAATCCTCGACCCAAAAGTTTGAATTTGATGTATTTCAGTTCAATAGGAAAGGAATCCTAAAGCAGTGCAGTCTTGGATGTAAAATCCTCGACCCAAAAGTTTGAATTTGATTTGATTGATATTTGATTCGAGATCTGGATGAAATTGAATTTGAATTTGATTGAGACTTGAAATCTGGAAAGATTGAATTAGAGATTTGGAAGGATTTGTTTGAACTCGATCGAAATTTGATTTAAGATTTGATTTGAAATTTGGAAGATCAAATTCGAAATTTGATCGAGATTGGATTTGGAATTCGGTCGAGAATTCGATTTGAGATTTGGAAGATCAAATTTGAAATTTGATCGAGAGTGGGTTTGGAATTTGATCGAGAATTTGATTTGTGATTCGATTTAACATTTATGTTGATTTTGTTTATCTTTTAATGATTCAAATTTTATTTTATCGTTTATTTAATGTTCATGTGAATTTGGTGTTCGTCATTTTTTAAGATTTTTAAGGAAAGTTTTCTTTTATCCCTTTTTCATCTAGTGCAAGGCTTACGCCATTCTTAAAGTTCAGGACCAACCGCCCGTTCGACATTTCCCTGTGAAAAGACAATGAAAAGGATCAGGGGCTGTACTAAGAACAAGAACATTAAGAAAATGTTTATTAAAGATACATTTTTTTTATATATATATATATATTTTTTTTTATTATTTTCAAATTTAACATGAATGAAGTAGGATAAGATCAGGGAAGAGATTTTGATTTGGAAAAGAAAACAAGGAAAACATATTATCATGACTTTATTTATTTTAGCACATTTTATTATTTTTGGGTTCGGACCCAATCATAAGTAATTACTTCGCCCGTGTTTCTTAGGATGAAGAATTCATTCCTTCGAAACATCGTGCAACGTAATACTTTTTCAAGTATCGTCCGTCGATCGGAAGCATATGTCGTTCTCCCCGGCAATTCACTAGCTCGGTAGGAACCTCCCGAGTATACTCGTTTCAACCACAAACGGTCCTTCCCAAGTGGGTTCAAATTTTCCTCCTATCTCGCGGTGTGCAAGAATAGGTCTCTCGAGAACGAGAACTAAGTCACCAACTTCGAAGGTTCTCGGGCGGACCCGCTTGTCATGGGCTCGAACCATCTTAGCTTGGCATGGTTCTAAATTCGTTGCGCTGCAAGTCTTTTCCCTTCCAAGCCTTCTAATTCTTCGAGTCGTAATTTGGCGTTCTCTTCCGTCGTGATCTTGTTTGCAAATCGCAATTCCGAGTGAAGGAAGCCGAACCTCTAAAGGTAACATCGCCTCGGACCCATACACCGCAGCGTAAGGTGTAGCTTCGAGTAGGAGTTCGAAGGTTGTCCGGTAGGCCCATAAGGCTTCTAACAATTTCTCGTGCCAATTTCTCTTATTATCGTCCAAGGTTTTCTTTAAGATTTGAACGAGAGTTTTATTAAAAGCCTCGGCGAGACCGTTTGCTTCGGGTAGTAAATTGTCGAGTATCGCCGCCGATTCCGTGTCTCCCGACAAAATTGTTGATTTGTGTGCTTCCGAATGCCGACCCATTATCCGAGATGATCCCGCGCGGCACTCCGAAACGGTAGACAACTTGGTTCTCGAAAACCGTAGCACGTGGTGTGCTTTCACTTCTCAAGTGGAACCGCCTCGCCCACTGGAAAAGTAATCCGTAGCCGCAAGAATGAAACGATGTCCTTTCGAAGATGGTGGTTCTATCGGACCCACTATATCCGTGCCCCAACATTCAAATGGCCACGACGCAATTGTCGGTGCAAAGACATTCGGAGGTTGGTGTAGAACCACCCGCGCACTCGCATCGATGACGCGCTCTCGGCGATTTTCATGCGCTCGGTCATCATCGAGGGCCGTAGTACCCTAGTCTTTTAATTTTCATTTTCATCTTTGGACCCGACTCGGTGAGCGCCACGCAGTCCCGAATGCACCTCTTTAACGATTTCACGGGCCTCGGACCCGCTTAGCACCTTAGCCACATTCGATCAAAAGACCTTCTCGTACAATGTGTTGTTTATTAATGCGTAAGACGTAGTTCTTTTCTGATCCGATGGGCTAGCGACCTATCGTCCGGCAGCTTTCCTGTTTGCGTGTAGTCCATCAATGGCCGTCGCCAATCTTCTCGTGTTTTCCGTCACCGCCGCAATCGATTCTTTTTCTTTTTCGATTTGTGTATTGTGTCTATGTCGAGCCGTTATAGGACCCGACATCCGTGAACTGACACTTCCACTCGATTCATCTTGCAAACAGCAAATTCTTTTGCGAGACGGGCTAAAGCATCTGCTAAAGCATTTTCTTTTCGGGAATTTTGTAGATCGTCACATTTGGAATCGTTCCAACAATCGTATGGCACACTCGGAAGTATTGTTCGAGTCTTCGCTTTAAAATTCCGTATTGTCCGGCGATCCGTTGAATGATTAACCGCGAATCCCCGTAGATGTCGATGTCCGTTATCCCCATTCGAATAGCTGATTCCAGGCCTCGTTATGAGGGCTTCGTATTCTGCTTCATTGTTTGTACACGGTTCTGTCAAGTGGTAGGAGTATCTTAACATCCCCCGCTCCGGTGTTATAAAGATTAGCCCGATTCCCGCCTTACCGGGCACTATCACTTGCGATTCTTCGTCTTTGTGTGCTGAAGATGCTCCGTCGAAATATAATTCCCAACGTCGATCATCAAGGTCTTCTAGGTTCATTATTTGTTCATCCGGCAAATCGTCATCGAGAGGAGATTCCGCCGCAAAGGGTGTGCTCGCGAGGAAGTCTGCTAAGACTTGTCCCTTTACGGCACGAAGAGGCACGAAAGTTATATCGAATTGCAATAATATCATCGACCATCCGGCAAGTCTCGCTGGAAAGTGTTGGACGAGTCATCATGTATCGCAATGGATTAAACTTCGAGATCGGAGTCGACCTTATGAGAAAGCATGTAGTGCCCGAGCTTTTGAGCGGCGAAGATCGAGGCCAAACAATGCTTTTCAATTGCGGGATACCTTACTTCCGTCGGAAGTAAACAACGGCTTAAGTAGTAAAGAGCATTTTCTTTACCCTCATCATCGACCCAGCCAACGAGGCTCCGAGAGAGTCGTCTAAAGCCGCGGTGTAAAGTATCACGGTCTACCCGAGACCGGGGCCGCTAAGACAGGAGGTGTCATTAAATATTGTTTAATGTCCTCGAAGGCCTTCTGGCATTTCCCTTCCCAAATAAATTTGGCGTCCTTTTTAACTAGTGCCGAGAAAGGCTGACACCTACCTGACAGGTTTGAGATAAAGCGTCGAAGATATGCCAGCTTCCCATGAAAAGATCGTAGTTGTTTTAAGGTTTTGGGAGGCGGCATTTCTAAGATAGCTTTAATCTTTTCCGGGTCGATTTCAATTCCACGATGTCGGATAACGAACCCTAAGAATTTCCCGGAGGTGACGCCGAAGGCGCATTTTAAGGGATTCATCTTAAGGTTAAATTGTCTTAATCGTTCGAAGACAATTCTCAAATCATACAGGTGGTTTTCCTTTACTTTGCTTTTCGATGACCACATCGTCCACGTAGCATTCGACTTGATTGTGGATGAGATCATCAAAAATTCTTGTCATTGCTCTTCGGTAGGTTGCTCCCGCGTTTTTCAGTCCGAATGGCATTACCGTGTAGCAAAATACTCCGATCGGCGTTCGAATGCCGTAAGCTTTTCATCTTCCGGAGCCATTTTTATCCGGTTGTATCCCGAAGATCCATCCATGAATGAGAATATTTCATGTGTCGAAGCAATGTCGATCATTAATTCCGGGATCGGTAGAGGGAATTCATCCTTTGGACATGCCTTGTTTAAATCTCTCGAAGTCTACACAAATTCCGATCCGACCATTCTTCTTTCGATCGGCACCACATTGGCTAACCAAGTCGGGTATTGTTCTTCACGTGACAAATTTAGCGTCTATTAGCTTTTTAACTCCGGCTATGACTTGTTGTTCGATTTCTACACTCATTCTTCCGGGACCTTGTCCGACTCGGAACTGAAGTAGATCCACTCCTAGCTTATGAACTCGCAACCTCCGGAGCCAATCCCGGCATCTCATCGTAGTTCCAAGCAAAACAGCCTTTAAATTCCATTAATAATTTGATTATTTCTTCTGAGTCTTCTTTGTTGAGTAAGGAGCTAACAAAGGTAGGTCTAGGCTCTTCGCTAGTACCTAAGTTAACTTTCGTCAACTCATCTATCGTAGATTTAATTTCTTCTTCGAATTCGGTGGAGCGTCTCCAATTTGTACATCTTCGAGTTCGTCTCGTAGTTTCCATGCAGCTTTCATTGGATTCGCAAGTGACAACTAAGCAAAATTCGACATCGTCAATCGACCCTACCGTGCCGAATCCGAGACCATGCTTTGAATCGGTGGACGACCGGAATTATTCCATAATTTTTCAAAATGTTGTGATCGGCCTTTTGTCCATTGTCGAGGTAAGAAACCACGTTGAATTAAATTTTCGAACACAGGGAGAGTACCACTCAAAAGGTAATTCCATTAATTCTGATGAAGTGACATCTTCGAATTGTACATTATTTTCGCTTTGGAGGAAGAAGCACCACGGTCGAATTTGATCGGCCTCGCACCATCGTTACGTACCTCTTCGACCACCATACCCTCGATCTTATTAGAATGGATCGGGGTTAGGGTCATAGTATGTACGTAGTGGTTAATCTTCTCGTACATCGATTTATATTCTTCATTCTTTTCATCTTCGAGGAGATCTCGAATTGCGGCTTCTTCCGACTTATTGCCGCTGCTTCTTGTTCGATTTCTTTTTCTTCTTCATAACTATCTTCCCAATCAACATTGATGGCCGGTTTCTCCGTCCAACTCGTCCTAACGTCTCTACCACGGCCTCGTCCCCGGCCTCGACCTCGGATGCGAGTTGTGGAGAAACCTTCACCATCTCGCCGAAGGGAGTGGTGAGTGATCGTTGGACTAGAACTTCAAGTTCTTCGTTGTCCCGAACTTTCTTTGCTTCATTTGTTACTGCATCTCCGGAGAAGATCGTTTTCTTGGCGGTGCATAATAAGCCGCATCTTCATGGATTCCAATCTCATGTACCGGAGAATGGTCGCAAGTCACCTTCGATGCACTCGTTCCCCTCCATCGTAGTATTTCGATGCACCGATGCGGAGATGATGGTACCATCCTCGTTTTCATGTATCCATGGTCGGCCCAAGAGAGCGTTGAATGACGTTTCGAATCGATTATGTGAAATTTTGCGGTTGTCTTTGCTAAGTCACCGGTCTTCATCGCAGCGTTATTGACCCGAGGGCTCTTTCTCCTTTCTCGGTCGAATCCTCTTAATAACATTTTGTCCGCTTCGAGCTCGCGAGCATCAATTTCCAAGTATGCTAGTGTTCGAAGACTCATTATATTGATTGATGCTCCCGGATCCACCAATACTCGGAGAGCGTAAACTTCCCAATTGTAACCGAAATGTACAACGGTCGGTTGTGATCTCGCCGTCCCAAGTAAGTAGGTCATTGTCCGCGAAGGTAACGCCTCGTCGTTCCTTTAACGAGCAAACCTCATCTAAGGAATCTCCGCCATTCGAGCTAAGCAAATTTCTCGGATCAAGTAAGGCCTTGATCGAGCTTCTTTCATCTCCTTTCGATAAGATGAGAGCATCGTAAATGCTCGCCTTGGCCGGTAGTTTCCTAAGATGGGCTAGCACGTTGTAGTCCACTTTGTTCTCATGCGTCTCGGCTTCTTCTCGAATGGGTATTTCTTCTGCTGGGGTTGGTTCTTCTTGAACAACCACCTGCTTTCCTTTGTCTTTTGTCACCCATTCTTGGAGGTAGAACTTTCCACTTCTCAAGTTGACTTCTGTAATTTCTTCTGAATCTAGTGTTGAACTTGTCGGTGTATCCTCCTGAATCGGAATAACAGGCTCTTCCAGATTATCTTCAAAATCTGAAGGCTCTAACTCTATCGTAACCGGAGCTCCTCGAAACTCACGCATAGATCCGTTGCTCGTTGAACTCTCGTAGCCTCCTCGATGGATGTCTTCTTCGTTATTTTGCTCGTCGAGATCGTGTATGATTCGAGAATTGATGTTGGTATCGAAGTCGATGTCCGGATTGTCGCTAGTTACGTAATCGTTAGAAACAAGCCAAAACGTAGCCAACGCCATCACCCTTATCATTATATGATCCCACCGAAGTGAGCGGATAATCATACAAAATCGAGGTTCGAGGGATTTCTCCCCCGAATCGGAAACAACTATCCTAGGATAAGCAGCCCCTAGCCTAGCCTTAGGAGTCTCGGTCCCCTCTTCTTCGTCAATTTTCTTCTTTTCTTCGATCGTCTCCTGTCGAGGTGGTTCTTCTATCGCAAGTGATAGTACCGGTTTAACAGGTCTCGAACTCTGAATTGAAGCTCGCACCGAAGCGGTTCTGGATGTCGTCTAAAATCTTCTTCGAAGACCTCGTCCAGTGCGGTAGTCCATCCATCGTCGCTGCATAGGGATCTATCGGAATGACGGGATCGGCTGAGATAACATCGACGGAACCTCCTTTCCGGGGTTCCTTCATGTACTCCTTCGGGATTGTTATATTTCCTTTCCGAAGGTTGTCGTTGAGCCAACTTTTTAAAGGTAATGCAATCTTCTATCTTGTGCCCAAGCATCCGATGGTAGGGGCAAAAGTCGGGATCACCGTTCTTGTTGACTTCCTCCGGTCTTTTAGGTTCTCGGCACTGGAAATCTGGAGTCTTCATTAAGCTACGGAACATTTTCGGTATCGCTTCATTTTTGAACGGATATTCTCTCGCTCGTAAGCTCCCTTAATGTACGTTGCGGACGAGGCGGTTGTTCATACTCGCGGAGACGACCGATAGCCGGACCGGGGTTGCCGGTAATTCCGTTGTGGTTGCCGCGGCCGTTCCGTGGTATTTCCGATCGGTTGCTTGCCATTATCAACTCGCCGCAATGATCCCGGATTTCTTTTCGAAGGTCTTCACCGGCTTCTCGCTTGTCCGTCTTGTCGGCAAAACTTAATTGCTTCGCCTCTTCTTGCAAGCTTCCGGCCTTGTTTAACAACTTCTCAAAAGTCTTAATAGTGAATCCTTTCGAGGAGAAGTGCTATCGGGCCGTGAATGCTTTTAAGCAAGATGCCGACCGCATGTTGTTCTCGCAGTTGTGGTTCACACTTCATGCTCAAGTTTCTCCATCGAAGTATGTAATCCACCAAAGTTTCATTCGGCCTTTGTTTCTCTACCACTAAATCACCTATAGTGATGTGGTGCCGAGCTCCGAAAATCGCTCGATGAAGAGGCTCTCTAGCTCCGAGAATGTCTTCACCGAGCCATCGGGTACTCCGCATACCCGCCGAAGGCGATTCCCGACAGACCGCCGACGAACCGTCGGAAGAGTAACGCATCGCTCCCGCCGCATTGCAACAACCGGCACGAAAGTGTGCAACATGCCGTCGGGGGTTCCCGGTTCCGTCGAAGGTCTCGAACCGCAGGTGGTACGAAGCCTTTCGGTATCGGACAGCGTCGAACTCTTCTCGGGTAAGGTCTACCCGTCCGAATGGATGTCCCGTTCTTCGATTGTGCTAAGGCTTCTCGCACCCGCCGTTCTACCAAGTTCTTGATATCCTTTTCGTGGATCATACTTTGTGTTGTATCCTTTTCACTGGTCATCCCCATTGACGGATGTAATCTCCTTTCCTCCGTCTACAATGTGAATGACCTCTCGGGGGTGTCTCTCTATGTGGTTGTACTTCGACTCCGGAGAGTGGCCGCAGCTACGACCATCTCTTCCATCCTTTTCGCCATTCGAGCGATCGTGTCGTCCTTTTCCCGAAGCCGTCTTCTCATCGCTCCGGCTCCTCTCTTCGCGGCCGCAGGAGCACCTTGCGAAGCCGATGAAGCTCGTGTCTCAACCATATTGATTTCTCGCATATTCATCGTCCATGAACTCCGATGAATCGATCTCATCTCCGAACTTTTCTTCTCTTTCTTTTGCCAATCGTCGGATATCGGTTCTCAACTTTTCCATGGCATCTTCTAGCGGAGCTTTCGTGTGTCTTTGCGGTTGTCATGCGATAGCCGCCGGTCCCTTTTTCACGAGTCCCCTTTATCGCAAGAAGCACTTTCTTCGCATTCCAGCCTCCCGGCGAGACTTTCTTCTCTGGGCCGTCGTTTCAATCTCAACCGCCCAAGCAGTGGGACGCCATACCATCCTTCTAGCAGCAGAAGGTCTAGGACCAGATGGTCTGTCAGCCAAATGCTGGAAGGTGGTATCCTCCCTAATCTGTAATCCTGAGACAACAACGGGCGGACTAGCCTTCATTCTCTTGCTTGGCTTTTCTATCATGACGGCGGGTTCTACTCGGGGCCCAAGACGGGATTCGATCGGCACCCGCCCTATCCTTCGTAGAATCTCCGATACGTGGCGCTTTTCCTTCCTTGCTAACTTTTCTACCAAAGCTTGCAGCCGAGCAAACGGCGTAGTTCTAGTTCTTTTCTTGCGGCTATCGTTGTAGTATGCGGGCCGAGGTAATGTGGCAACGAATCTTGCGAACATTCTCCTCATCCTCTCGCGGCGAGAGGGATGGAACTCCGCTTCCTCCCAAAAGTGGTATGTAGTCGAGGCAGCGGTGTATATTCCGTAGCGGTGTATATTCGGCAGCTCTGGAATTTCCTCCAGAAAGCAATCTCAGCAGCTCCGGCTTCTCCGGCGATCCTTCTACTTCGTTTCTTCTTCGGGTCCTTGTCGCTGATGGAATCTTCGAACCGGACCCGATTTCGAAAACGAAGGTCTTACAGGAAGATCTCGTACCCTCCACGGTAACAAGTTTACCATAGTTCCGGATTTCTTTCCCTTTGATTTGGCGTAAGTCGGGGTAGGTGCAGTAAACAACTAGGACCGAAGCGGGGGTAGTAAGAACAGCTCCTCCCGCGGACGGCAGCATTCCTCCTAGTCGGGATCCTTCGCAAGGAGGAAACTCTTGGGTCGACCTAAGGTCGAACTCAAGCAGCGGGCTCCTCGCTCCGCATACCTTGTTCGTCGCTGCAAAGAGGGAGACGTCGGTGACCTCGACGTTCGTGTTTTCAAATCCTCGTCCAAATCGGATGATCCCATTGTCGGGCAGCTCATCCTTATAGCATAGCGAAGTCCAAATCCGTTGGTGAAGGAGAAAATCGGCTTCGGGGCTTCCATTTCAGCAGGTAGATTCGGTTGTCGTCCCAAGTTATGCTTCTTTTCTTTAGGACGAAAAGAAAGGAATTGAAAAGAGTCCGAACTCATTCTTGTTCATGTATTTATAAGAAGGAATCATTTGTTAAAAGAATCACTTATTAGAGGGTTTCGTTTATTTAGAACGTAATGTTCAAAGGTGTAGAGAAGGTAAGGAATCCGATTCGTAGTTGGAAAGGAAAAGAAAGTCTTAAGCAAGACTTCTCGACTCGAAGGATCATTCCTAAACTAACACCTATTGGAGGTCCACCCCACCTCAAAATGAGGTAAAAGGATCTCGAAACCTCTCCGTTTAGTGGGTGTCTAAACAAAGGCTCCTAAATCCGAGAGAATGTCGGCTATACTCATTCAAGATAGAAATGAACATAGTATTCCAACGGAAAGAAGGGTAGTTTGATCCACTAAGGACATGGATGCACTACCGATTTTTGAAAGCGTAATTATCCGATTATAATGGAGAGAGGAATTTTCCTCACGTGAGTCGCCGTAAATCTCGTCTGGCATATTTTTTTAGGTCGTGTGTTTTATTTTAAAGAGGGGTCGCCTACCGAAGCCGTCGGCGAATTTTTAATTTAATTAAAATAAATAATTTGAAAAGTAGTATTTGATTTTGAAAATAATTTTAAATTTGAAGGTTTTAAGATATGAGATTAAACCGATCTCACATCCCAAATAGTTTATATAAACGAGCACCGCACCACAAACCGTGTATCTATCCCTAAGGATAGACACACTCGCTTGACGTAGGGGCTCGATTAAATAAACTAGAAGATTTGTGACATCCGTTTGGTCTCGCGAACCAATTTTATAAGCCGACAAAATTCCCCGCTTAATATGAAAACATTAAACAAGGTTTATATTACTCCGGTTCTTTAAAATTCCCTATAAGGGCAAGCCCCTATAGTTAATTACATCTTAAGTGATGGGAATCACCTAAGAAAACTCTCGATAATAATCAATAATTCTCGCTCTCAAGAATTTCAAAGTTTAAGATTTTCAAGGGATCGAATTTTGGAATTTCAATGATGGAACTGGATCAAGTTCGGAACATTTTGTTTTGTGAATCCAAAGGAAGAAAAGTAGGAGAAATCACGTATTCGAAGTGAACTTCGGTAATTTCCCGATTATCCTATTGTTTGGCTTGGATTTAGGAAAGTCCTAATATTTATTTAAATGTTTTGATTTTGCCAATTTTAATTAATTAGGACTTATATTTATATGATAGAATCATACAAATAGCCTCGAAGATGTGAGGGTTTATGTCGTACCCAACGACTACCTCGAATCCTAAGACCGAGTTAGGGCTTAATTTGCAATGCAAATGCCTAACGAAGAGGTCGAGGATTTATGTTGCACTAGTGCAAACTACCTCGAAGTCCTATGGCTTCGTTGTTTAATTCTAGGAAAGTTTTGCTGATGTAGATTCAAGTTTTGTCGATGACGATGGCCGTGCCGCCCACCATGCTCCGAGCTCCTCGTTGTCAGCAGAGGTTTAGTTTTAGAAGTCATAAATCGTGGGATGAGAAAAGTGTTTTGGTTTAGAGAAAATCTTAATTTCCAAGTGTTTTTTGTGTTTTAATTAAAACAAATCTTAAAGTCGATTATAACGACACCGGTTAAGATCCCACGGTTCCATCCTTCCGCATCATTATTTTTATCGGATTCACTTAGTCCGTATGAATTTGCTAAACTCAACCGAATGAGTTCCACACTTTCATTTAGACCGTGGAAATCCCGTTAAGCAACACGTAGGTTACATCATCCGAGGTATTCCCGATCATCCAACATGACGTTTTAATTTAGTTGTAATTGTAGTTTTGTGTTCGTTTGTGATTAAATTTTGAGTTGTTTTATATTTTGAAATGTTGTGGCGGTGAATTTTATCTTGCAATGACTTTTAACTTAGTTTTGGTTTCAGCTTTAGGGACTATCCTAAAGGTGTGGGTTTTCATGCAACAGATCTTGTTTATCATGCAAGAAAAGTAAAGTGCAATGCATTAAATAAATTGCAATAATGTAAATTGCAAGAAAGTAAATTGCAATAAAATAAAAGCTGTACCCTGAGGGTCTTCCCGTCATCCCAAGCCGCACTTAAAACACAATTAGAATATTTAAGCAAGTTCCTAGGTAAAGCTAAGGGAAGGGTTATGGTTTTCTACCAAATTCCTAATCCTATGCCTAGTCATCTCCTATGACGTCTAGTGTTCTTTGTGTTTTAGTTTAAGGACGATTTTCTTCATCAAAGAACAATTAAGTCCAATTGTTCTTATAAATGTCCTATCATATCGAGGAAGTGCTTAAGAATAATCTTAAACATCTTTTCAATATTTTCTAGGATTGTTTTAAGTCCAAATGAGTTTAATTATACAAATGAATTAATCGTCCGAGAATTCAAGTTTTGTTGTTATCTTACTCAATGAACTAGGACATTCGAATATCCTATAAGTGAAGTAACATTTCATTTAATGTTCTGTTTAGGAGTTATAATAACCAAAGCTTTCGAGGGTAAATCGGTATTCAAATGATTTGATTTAAGTTAATGGGTTTAAATTTGGAATAGTTGTTCAAGTTGCTTTATATTTAATTTCTTTCTCGTTTTAGTGAAATGTTATATTTAATTCAATTTAATTTAATTTAATTGAGTTTTAATTTAATTTAATTCAATATAGTTCAATTTAATTTGATTTGATGTTTAATTAATTTGATTTGATTTAATTTTAATTTAATTTGATTTAATTTAATTTAATTTAATTTAATTTAATTTAATTTGATTTAATTTGATTTAATTTAATTTAATTTAATTTAATTTAATTTAATTTAATTTGTTTAATTTAATTTAATTTGACTTAATTTAATTTAATTTAATCTTTAATTTAATTTAATTTTTTAATCTTAATTTAATTTAATTTAATTTAATTTAATTTATTTAATTTAATTTAATTTTAATTTAATTTTATTTTTAATTTTAATTGAAATTTTTTAAAAGAGTTTAATAATTTAATTTTAGTTTAATGATTAAGTCTTTTAATATTTTAAATTTGAGTTATCATTTTAATTAAGAATTGAATATTAATGAGATAATTAATTTAGGGATTTTTAAATTAAAGAATAAATCTCTTCCTAATAATATCCCTATTTTAATAATTCCAATTTTATTATTCTTCCAAATTTAATCCATTATTTAATTAAAGTTTAATCATTTTAAAATTGCTTAATGGGTTTCTACCCTTTAATCATTTAAATTTCAATCATCCAAATCAGATTAGGATCAAATATTTTACTTGTTAATTTTTTATTAAACCTAAAGTTTTAATTAAGGGTTAAAAAATTTAATTACCACTTTACCCTTTAAGCTTAATAATTTCATAACTCACTAAATTGAACTCAAATGAACTTGAAATTTTTATGTGACTTCACTCATATGTCAATAAAGACATGAGAGGAGAAAATGTGATTTTTCTGTATTTAATTTATTTATATAATTATTTTTGGTAGAAAATAGAGATTTTCAAGGAAAATTTAATAACATGACCAAGGGAAAGTTTCTGTCCTTAAGAAAATTAGGGGACATTCCTAATGACCAGAGGATCACTTAGACCAATTTTGGTGATTTTTTGAATTATATTATTTTTATTATAATTATTTTAAGTTTTGGAGTGTTAATTAATTTAAAAATAAAATAAATGTTGAAAAATGAATTTTATATTTTTCAAAAATCTCTCTGATATCAAGGAAATCAGAGAAGCAAATTTTGCAATTTTCTGATTTTTCTATGATTTATTATAATTATTTTAGTGAAAATGCTAGAAAACATATTTTTTAATTTTAAAATTACCTTAGAGCTTTAAAATTTAATATCTCACTAAATAGACCTAAGAAAAATGTGGGATTTGTTCCTAAGTGATTAAAATTCAAAATGTGACATTTTGGTGAATTTTATTATTTTTGTGATTTTTATTATTTTTTAATTATTAAAAATATTAAAATATTATTAAAAATCAACTTTTTTAGAAAATTGAAATTTTAATTTTCTTAGGTTCCCCTGATATCAGAGAGGCTCCAAAACCAATTTGGTGAATTTTTGAAAGGTATTTTAAAAGTTATGAATTTTTAAAGTTTAAAATGGCTAAGCTGGCTTAATCAACCCAATTAGTGGGGCTAACCAAGTCCAATCGACCTCAAACTTTTATGGTGGATTCCTCTGATCCTAAAGGTCAGTGGAGAATTGATTTCAAGTCAATTTGATGCATGGTTAACTCTAATTAATTAAAGACCTATTTTGGGTGTTTAAGCCAATTAGGGTTGTTTTAAATGAACTAAGTCAAAACCTATTTTTCCTAGGGTTCTCTGGTCATAAGAAACATCACCAAATTTTCCTAGAATTTATTTCACAACATGCTATTTATTGGAATTAAAATACTCAAAACAGCAAACATGAATTTGAAAAATCAATAACTTTTTATAGGATGGCCTCGACTTTGGAAAATTCAGGGAATGTTCCCAAATTCGCAGGCTTCAAAAGCCCTATGGTCTCATGCCATGGTGAATTGTATACATGCATGGAGAATTAAAAGTATGCAGAGAGTAAATAAATTATAAAAAATAAAATACTTGATGAAATTAAATGATTTCTTTTCCACATTATTCTCCTCTGTTCACCGAGCAAGAGGGTATTTTTATTTTATTTTTCTGATTTTTCTACACAGAGTTATGAATTTTTGAAGTTTAGGGAATTAAATAAATCAAAAAATACCCTAATTTTCTATTTATCCACGCGGCGCCAACTCATCCTCGGCATCTCCGAAACGCCGCGTGTCGCGCTCCCATTCGACGCCGCCACCCGAGTCGCCAGCCCGGGCCCCGCGGTTCTCGTACCGTCTCCCCGGTCCGACGCCATCCGAGCCGTTCGTCCGCGCGTGTATTGAATGGACGGCATCCGTTCATCGTCCCCGAGCGTCCTCGACCCGAGAGCCGTCCACACTAAATCCCTAAGATCTCACTCGATACTCAATGGATTTTCATGTTCTTATGCTCTATGGATTCGTCTTCAAGAGACGAACACATCTATACGGCTATCATGCATTGAAATTAAAGCATTTGAAATGGAGAATCTCTAGAAGCTCGGGATGAAAAATTAGCTCATACCTTTGCTCAGAGAAGTGTGGCTTCAATCTGAGAGTTGTTGCACCTTCGATTGGATCCCAGCAAGCTCCGCATGAAGTCTCCCGGTCCGGTGAATTGTCTAGGTGTGATTTCGACCAAGCCCGATCACAAAGCTTGGAGGCCGGAGCAACCGGGTGGCCTCGGAGATGGGGCTTTGCTCGGTGGACACCTTCCCTCGGTCCGGTGAAGGTGTAGAACCAATCAATTTGGGGATTGGCTCACCGTGGAGAAGTGTCCCGGTTTTGGGTGGAATTTCAGCCTGGGAAATCGGATTTTATCGGTGGGGA
This sequence comes from Papilionanthe hookeriana x Papilionanthe teres, assembly GCA_022702705.1. Lineage (NCBI taxonomy): Eukaryota > Viridiplantae > Streptophyta > Magnoliopsida > Asparagales > Orchidaceae > Papilionanthe > Papilionanthe hookeriana x Papilionanthe teres. The sequence goes on from CM040424.1 coordinate 169,555,887, forward strand.
TTAGGGCAAATCGACACCTGGGGCTCAACCGCTCTAAGGGTGGAGAAGGGTTTGGAACAATTTTGGCGAGTTTCGGCAAGGTTTGTGTAACTCTCCTCCATGGCCGCGAGGGTGAGGGGTTTAAATGAGGAGAGGTCGGAGAGCCTTCCAGGGGAGCCGAGGCATGGGATCGGCTGCTTCGGTGAGGAGAAGAACAACCATAGTGACCATTTGGCATGGGGCAGCTCAAGAAGTGGGAATTCCAAACTTCGGCTCCTCCCAAGGTCTCGGCCATGGTGTTTTCCGGCGATCCGAGCGGCCGGCCGGAGCAGCATGGGTCACCCTCGTGTCCAGGTGGGTCGTGGTTGGAGGTTTGTGCAATCAATCGGCAATTGTCATGTGTAAAGGCTTTGAATTAAAATGGAATGGGGAGGGGGTCATTTTGGCCTTAATTTGGTCAACCCATTGGTTTGGGTTGGGTGCACCTCCCCATGGCCTGATTTTGGGCCGAGAGGATCAGTTGGGTCGCCCAACGGAGAGTGGCGTGGTCTCTATCCATGATGAGGCGGCTAAACATGGTTTAGTGTGCGACATGCTTAAGGTAAAAAATGCTTAATGAAAGATTAGGAAAGGGGCCCCTCCTTTTACCATTAATGGCATGGTCACATGTCAAGCCTTCCATGGCTTCATGTGGCTTGTCCATGGCTTGCATGGCTTGTCTTTGGCTTGGGGAAAGTTGAGTCAATTTCATGGAAATGGGTTTTAAGAATTTTGGATATTTTGGTGAAAATTTGCATGAAGCTTGATTTGGAATGGTTTAATTGATGATTTTGAAACTTAGGGGTGATTTTGATTAAATGGATGATGAGGGGAAATGCCATGTGGGCTTTGGATGGATTTGGGCTTTTGAATGTGGTGAAGTGGGCTTTTAGGAAAGTTTAAGGGGAATGGGCTTTTTGATTTTAGGATGGGCATTTGGGTAAAGATTTTGTGAAGAACTTTGTCAAATAAATGTCATAATTGGTTTAGTGGATGTTCTATGAAGGGCTTGGAATCAATTTGGTGTGATTTGGAGTTGAATTGGTTTGAATTTGGGTTTATTTCGTATGTGGGCCTATGTAGGTCCAAGTGGGCCAAGTTGGGCTAATGTTGGGCTAGAGTTGAAATTGATGTAAAATCAATGTTGAGAAATGTTTATGGGAGTGTTTCAAAGAGGTTTTGACTTTGGTTGGGCTTTGATTTTGGGGTTTGGGCTCATTCGGGTTAGGTTCGGGTTTAGGTCAAAATTGGGCCTTTAGCTTTGGGGTTGGGTTTGAGTGGGGTTTGGGTCTAAATTTTGGGCAAATCATGTTAGTGTTTTGTTTGTGGGAATGTTAAGGAGGATTTAGAAAAGATTTGGGGTTAATTGAATTGAATCGAGTGAGCTTGGGTTAGGTTCGGGTCATGGGTCCAAATCTGGGCTTTAAGGCCAAAAGTGAGATTGGATCCAAATGTCAATCAAATTGGGCTTGGATTTGGTCTAGATTGGTATTTTGGATATTGAATTGAAGTTTAGAATTGAATTGGACCAAAATTGGGGTCAATTGGGTAGGTTTGGTTCGACATCGGGTTCACTTTGGGTTAAAATGGGTCAAATTGGGGTTTTGACAAAAGTAGGGTAAATTGACAAAATTGGCCCATGGTGTAGTTGGACAAAATGAAATTGGGAATATTTGGGATTTTCTGGAATTTTCTGGGAATTTTCTGAATTTTTGGATTTTTGGCCAAGAGGGGTATTTTGGGTATTCGGAGGGTATCGGGAGGTATTTTTGGAATTTTTGGTATTTTTGGGTATGGATGATCAATTTAAGTGATGTGGAAATGTTTGGGAATGATTTTGGAGAATTTTGGATAATTTGGAAATTTTGAGAAATTGGGTAATTTCATGGTTTTGAGTAAAGCAGGTGTAGGGTCCCGGGGTCAAAAATCGAAAATTTGGGAAATTGAAGGTTGGGTGGATGTAAGTGGAAAGAAGTCATTTTGGTTGAGCCATGAAGCCATATCAAGCCCATATGAGCAATGAAGGGACCCATTTGAGGCATTCACTATGTTGTTCCTAACCTCTTAGCCCAAGGGCTTAGTGGGTTAAGGACCATCCATGCGAATCACCAACATGAGTCGGGAGGTCGAGTTAGGTATGGGTGTGGTTTTAGGAGGTATGTGGAAGTGTAGTGTGTAGGTGTAGTGTATAAATGTAGTGTGTGTGTAAGCCACCCCTTCACTCGCACCGGCCACCTGTGCATGGGCCCTAAGGCCAAAGAGTCCCATAGGAACTCATCTCTTTAAACTTCCACATTCGATTTCAACCCTCTAGGTGATTAGGGGTCTACGACCAAGTTTGTGGAGTTTGTAGGAGTTAAGAAGTGGTTTGAATTTCTAAAAGGTGGGTCCCAATTTTAGTCCTCTAAGACGAGTCAAAGGAAAAGCCTAAGGCTAGATCCTAAGTACTAAAGAGAAGAAGAGAAGACCTCATCAAAAATGAGGTCAACAGCTATTTTGACCAAAATTAATATTTTTGCCAAAATTTAACCGATTGGGTCAATGGGTTGGTCATTGGGTCAAGGATTGACCATTTTGACCAAAGTTAATTTTTTGGTCAAAAGTTGGCCAATATGGTTAATGGGTTGGTCATTGGGTCAAGGATTGACCTTTTTTACCAAAGTTGATTTATTGGGTCAATAATTGGTCATAGTTCAAAAATTGAGTCTTCTGTCCAAAATTGAATTTTTGGTTAAAAGTTCACCAATTAGGTCGATGGGGTGGTCATTGGGTCAGAAATTGACCATTTTGACCAAAGTTGACTTTTTGGTCAAAAGTTGACCTATTGTGTCAATAGGGTGGTCATTGGGTCAAAAATTCACTATTTGACCAAAATTGACTTTTTGGTTAAAAGTTGATCTATTGGGCCAATGGGTTGGTAATTGGGTCCAGGATTGACCATTTTAACTAAAGTTGAATTTTTGTTAAAGTTGACCTTTGGGTCAATGGGTATGTCATTGGGTCAAGGATTGATCATTTTTGGGCAAAGTTGTCTTTTTGGTCAGAGATTGACTTATTGGGTGAATAATTGGTCATTAGATCTAAAATTGACTATTTCTACCAAAATTGACATTTTGGTCAAAAGTTAACCCATTACGCCATCGGGTTGGTCAATGGGTCAGAAATTGACCATTTTAATCAATGTTGACTCTTGGACAAAAGTTGACCTATTAGGTCAATGGGTTGGTAATGAGGTCAAGGTTCGACCATTTCGACCAAGGTTGACTTTTTGGTCAGAGATTGACTTATTAGGTCAATAATTATTCATTAGGTCAAAAACTGATTATTTTTACAAAAATTGAATTTTTGGTCAAAAGTTGACCCATTGGTTCAATGAGATGGTCATTATGTCAGAAATTGTCCATTTTGACCAAACTTTATTTTTTGGTCAAAAGTTGACTGATTGGATCAATGATTAACCATTTTAACCAAAGTTGACTTTTTGTTTAGAGATTGACTTATGGGTCAATAATTGGTCGTTAGGTCAAAAATTGTCTTTTTTGACCAAAATTGAATTTTTGGTCAATAGATGACCTATTGACTCAACGGGGTGGTCATTGGGTCAGAAATTGACCATTTTGACCAAAGTTAACTTTCTGGTTAAAAGTTGACTTATTGGGTCAATGGGGTGGTCATTGGGTCAAAAATTTATTATTTTGACCTAAATTGACTTTTTGGTCAAAAGTTGATCTATTAGGCCAATGGGATGGTCATTAGGTCCAGGATTGAGTATTTTAACTAAAGTTAAATTTTTGTTCAAAAGATGTCCTGTTGGGTCAATGGGTATGTCATTGGGTCATGGATTGATCATTTTGGCCAAAGTTTACTTTATGGTCAGAGATTGACTTGTTGGGTGAATAATTGGTCATTAGGTCAAAAATTGACTATTTCTACCAAAATTTACATTTCGGTCAAAAGTTGACACATTGGGCCGTCGTGTTGGTCAATAGGTCAGAAATTGACCATTTTGTTCAGAGTTGACTTTTTGGTCAAAAGTTGAGCTATTGGGTCAATGGGTTAGTCTTTGGGTCAAGGATTGACCATTTTGGCCAAAGTTGACTTTGTAGTCAGAGATTGACTTATTAGGTTAATAATTGGTCATTATGTTAAAAATTGACTATTTTGATTAAAATTGACAATTTTGGTCAAAAGTTGATGCATTGGGTTGATGGGGTGGTCATTGGGTCAGAAATTGACCATTTTGACCAAAGTTAACTTTTTGGTCAAAAGTTGACCTTTTGGGTCGATGTGGTCATTGGCTGAAAAATTCACTATTTTTGACCAATAATGACTTTGTAGTCAAAAGTTGACCTATAGGACCAATGGGTTGGTCATTTGGTTTGACCATTTTGACCAAAGTTCACTTTTTGTTCAAAAGTTGGCATGTTGGGTCAATGTGTTGGTCATTTGGTCAAGGATTGACCATTTGGGCCAAAGTTATGTTTTAGTCAAAGATGACTTATTGGGTGGATGATTGGTCAATAGGTCAAAATTGACTATTTATACAAAAAATGACATGTTGGTCAAAAGTTGACCCATAGGGTCAACGGGGTGGTCATTTGGTTAAAAATTGACCATTTTGAACAAAGTTGACTTTTTGGTCAAAAGTTGACCTATTGGGTCAATGGGCTGGTCATTGGGTCAAGGATTGACCATTTTGAACAAAGTTGACTTTTTGGTGAGAGATTGAATTATTAGTTCAATAATTGGTCATTAGGTCAAAAATTAATTATTTTTACAAAAATTGAATTTTTGGTCAAAAGTTGACCCATTGGTTCAATGGGGGTGGTCATTGTGTCAGAAATTGACCATTTAGACCAAACTTTACTTTTTGGTCAAAAGTTGACCAATTGGGTCAATGGGTTTGTCATTGGATCAATGATTGACCATTTTAACAAGAGTTGACTTTTTGTTCACAGATTGACGTATTGGGTCAATAATTGGTCATTAGGTCAAAAATTAACTCTTTTGATCAAAATTAAATTTTTGGTCAATAGTTGACCTATTGAGTCGACGGGGTGGTCATTGGGTAAGAAATTGATCATTTTGACCAAAGTTGACTTTCTGGTCAAAAGTTGACCTATTGGGTCAATGAGGTGGTCATTGGGTCAAAATTTCACTATTTTGACCAGAATTAACTTTTTGGTAAAATTTGATCTATTGGGCCAATGGGTTGGTCAATTGGTCCAAGATTGACCATTTTGATTAAAGTTAATTTTTTGTTCAATAGTTGTCATGTTGGGTCAATGGGTATGTCATTGGGTCTAGGATTGATCTTTTTGGCCAAGTTTGAGTTTTTAGTCAGAGATTGACTTATTGGGTGAATAATTAGTCATTAGGTCAAAAATTGATTATTTCTATCAAAATTGACATTTTGGTTAAAAGTTGACCCATTGGGCCATCGGGGTGGTCATTGGGTCAGAAATTGGTCATTTTGGTCAAAGTTGACTTTTTTGGTCAAAAGTTGACCTATTGGGTCAATGGGTTGGTCATTGGGTCAAGGATTGACCATTTTGACCAAAGTTGACTTTCTGGTCAGAGATTGAATTATTAGTTCAATAATTGTTCATTAGGTCAAAAATTGATTATTTTTACAAAAATTGAATTTTTGGTCAAAAGTTGACCCATTGGTTCAATGGGGGTGGTCATTGTGTTAGAAATTGACCATTTTGACCAAACTTTACTTTTTGGTCAAAAGTTGACCAATTGGGTCAATGGGTTTGTTATTGGATCAATGATTGACCATTTTAACCAAAGTTAACTCTTTGTTCAGAGATTGACGTATTGGGTCAATAATTGGTCATCAGGTCAAAAATTAACTCTTTTGACCAAAATTAAATTTTTGGTCAATAGTTGACCTAATGAGTCGACGGGGTGGTCATTGTGTCAAAATTTCACAATTTTGACCAAAATTAACTTTTTGGTAAAAGTTGATCTATTGGGCCGATGGGTTGGTCAATTGGCCCAAGATTGACCATTTTGACTAAAGTTGAATTTTTGTTCAATAGTTGTCATGTTGGGTCAATGGGTATATCAATTGGTCCAGGATTGACCATTTTGACCAAGGTTGACTTTTTAGCTAGAGATTGACTTTTTGGGTGAATAATTAGTCATTAGGTCAAAAATTAACTATTTCTATCAAAATTAACATTTTGGTTAAAAGTTGACCCATTGGGCAATCTAGGTGGTCATTAGGTCAGAAATTGGCCATTTTGATCAAAGTTGACTTTTTTGTCAAAAGTTGACCTATTGGTTCAATGGATTGGTCATTGGGTCAAGGATTGACCATTTTAACCAAAGTTGACTTTTTGGTCAAAGATTGACTTATTGGTTCAATAATTGGTCATTAGGTCAAAAATTGATTATTTTTATAAAAATTGAATTTTTGTTCAAAAGTTGATCCATTGGTTCAATGGGGTGGTCATTGTGTCAGAAACTGACCATTTTGACCAAACTTTACTTTTTGGTCAAAATTTGACCAATTGGGTCAATGGGTTTGTCATTGGGTCAATGATTGACCATTTTAACCAACGTTGATTTTTGTTCAGAGATTGACGTATTGGGTCAATAATTGGTCATTAGGTCAAAAATTAACTCTTTTCACCAAAATTAAATTTTGGTCAATAGTTGACCTATTGAGTCGATGGGTGGTTATTGGGTCAGAAATTGACCATTTTCACCAAAGTTGACTTTCTGGTCAAAAGTTGACCTTTTGGGTCAATGGGGTGGTCTTTGGGTCAAAAATTTACTATTTTGACCAAAATTGACTTTTTGGTAAAAGTTGATCTATTGGGCCACTGGGTTGGTCATTGGGTCCAGGATTGATCACTTTGACCAAAGTTGAATTTTTGTTCAAACGTTGTCCTGTTGGGTCAATAATTGTTCATTAGGTCAAAAATTGATTATTTTGACCAAAATTGAACTTTTGGTTAAAAGTTGACCCATTGGGTCTATGGGGTGTTCATTGTGTCAGAAATTGACCATTTTGACTAAACTTTAATTTTCGGTCAAAAGTCGACCTTTTGGGTCAATGGGTTTGTCATTGAGTCAATGATTGACCATTTTGACCAATGTTGACTTTTTCGTCAGAGATTGACTTATGGGGTTAATAATTGGTCATTAAATCAAAAATTGACTATTTTGACCAAAATTGAATTTTTGGTCGATAGTTGACTTATTAAGTCAACGGGGTGATCATTAGGCCAAAAATTGATCATTTTGACTAAAGTTGACTTTCTTGTCAAAAGTTAACTTATCGGGTCAATGGGGTGGTCATTGGGTCAAAAATTCACTTTTTTGACAAAAGTTGATCTATTAGGCCGATGGGTTGGTCATTGGGTCAAGGATTGACCATTTTGACCAAAGTTGACTTTTTGTTCAAAAGTTGACCTGTTGGGTCAAAGGGTTGGTCATTAGGTCAAGGATTGACCATTTTAGCCAAATTTGACTTTTAAGTCAGAGATTACTTATTGGGAGACTATTTGGTCATTTAGGTCAAAAATTGACTATTTCTACCAAAAATGACATTTTGGTGAAAAGTTGTCCCATAGGGTCAACAGGGTGGTCAATGGGTCAGAAATTGACCATTTTAACCAAAGTTGACATTTGGTTAAAAGTTGACCTATTGGGTCAATGTGTTGTTCATGGGGTGAAGGATTGATTATTTTGACCAAAGTTGACTTTTTGGTCAGAGATTGACTTATTAGGTCAATAATTTGTCATTAGGTAAAAAATTGATTATTTTGACCAAGAAAGAATTTTTGGTCAAAAGTTGACCAATTGGGTCAATGGGGTGGTTATTGTGTCAGAAATTGACCGTTCTTACCTAAGTTGACTTTTTGGTCAAAAGTTGACCTATTGAGTCAAGTGTTTGGTCATTGGGTCTGAAATTGACTATTTTAACTGAACTTGACTTTTTGGTCAAAATTTGACCTCTTTGGACAATGGGAGGGTGATTAGGTCAATGATTGACAATTTTAACCAAAGTTGACTTTTTAATCAGAGATTGACTGATTGGGTCAATAATTGGCCATTTGGTAAAAAATTGACTATTTTGACAAAAATTAGAATTTTGGTCAATAGTTGACCTATTGGGTCAACAGCATGGTCATTGGGTCAGAAATTGACCATTTTGACCAAAGTTAACTTTTTGGTCAAAAGTTGACCTATTGGGTCAATGGGATGGCCATTAAGCTAAAAATTGACTTTTTAATGCAAAATTGAATTTTTGGTCAAATTTTGACTTATTGTGTCAATGGGTTGGTCATTGGGTCAAGGATTGATCATTCTGACCAAAGTTGATTTTTGGGTCAAAAGTTGACCAATTGGGTCAATGGGTTGGTCATTGGGTCAAGGATTGACCATTTTGACCAATGTTGACCATTTTGTCAGAGATTGACTTTTTTGGTCAATAAATGGTCATTAGGTCAAAAATTGACTATTTCGACCAAAATTGAATTTTTGATCAAAAGTAGACCCATTGGGTTAATAGGTTGGTCATTGGGTCAGAAATTGAACATTTTTTACCAATGTTGACTTTTTGGTCAAAGTTGTCCTATTGGGTTAATGAGGTGTTCATTGGGTCAAAAATTCACTTTTTTGACCAAAATTGACTTTTTGGTCCGAAGTTGATCTATTGGGCGAATGGGTTGGTCATTCGGTCAAGGATTGATCATTTTGACTAAAGGACTTTTTGTTTAAAATTTGACCTGTTGGGTCAATGGGTATGTCATTGGGTCAAGGATTGATCTTTTTGGTCAAAGTTGACTTTGTAGTCAGAGATTGACTTGTTGGGTGAATAATTGGTCATTAGGTAAAAAATTGACTATTTCTACCAAAATTGACATTTTAGTCAAAAGTTGACCCATTGGGCCATCGGGGTTGTCATTGGGTCAGAAATTGACCATTTTGACCAAAGTTGACATTTTGGTCGAAAGTTGACCTATTCGGTCAATGGGTTGGTCATTAGGTCAAGGATTGACCATTTTGACCTAGGTTGACTTTTTGGCCAGAGATTGACTTATTGGGTCAATAATTTGTTATTAGGTCAAAAATTGATTATTTTGACCAAAATTAAATTTTTGGTCAAAAGTTGACTAATTGTGTCAATGGGGTGGTAATTGTGTCAGAAATTGACCATTTTGACAAAAGTTAACTTTTTGTTCAAAAGTTAACCTTTCTAGTCAAGTGTTTGGTCATTGAGTGAGAAATTGATCATTTTGACCAAACTTTACATTTTGGTCAAAAGTTGACCTATTGGATTAATCGGTTGGTCATTGGGTCGAGGATTGATCATTTTGACCAAAGTTGACTTTTTGGTCAGAGATTGACATATTGGGTCAATAATTTGTCATTAGGTTAAAATTGACTATTTTGACCAAAATTGAATTTTGTTCAATAGTTCAAATTTTGGGTCAATGGGGTGGTCACTAGGTTAGAAATTGACCATTTTGACCGAAGTTGACTTTTTGGTCAAAAGTTGACCTATTGGGTCAATGGGGTGGTTATTGAGTGAAAAATTTACTATTTTGACCAAAATTAAATTTTTTATCAAAAGTTAAAGTATTGGGCCAATGGGTTAGTTGTTGGGTAAATGATTGACCATTTTTTAACAAAGTTGACTTTTTAGTTAGAGATTGACTTATTGGGTGAATAATTGGTCATCAGGTCAAAAATTGTCTATTTCTACCAAAAATGACATTTTTGTCAAAAGTTGTCCCTAGGGTCAACGGGGTGGTCATTTGGATCAGAAATTGACCATTTTGACCAAAGTTAACTTTTTGGTCAAAAGTTGCACTTTTGGGTCAATGGGTTGGTCATTGCGTCAAGGATTTACTGTTTTGACCAAAGTTGACTTTTTGGTCAGAGATTGACTTATTGGGTCAATAATTAGTCATTAGGTCAAAAATGGATAACTTTGACCAAAATTGAATTTTTAGTCAAAAGTTGACCCATTGTGTCAATGTGATGGTCATTGTGTCAGAAATTGACCTATTTGATCAAAGTTGACTTTTTGGTCAAAGTTTGAACTTTTCAGTCAAGAGTTTGGTCATTGGGTCAGAAATTAACCATTTTGACAAAAGTTGACTTTCTGGACAGAGTTGACCTATTGGGTCAATGGATTGGTCATTGGGTCAATAATTGACCATTTTGACCAATGTTGACTTTTTGGTCAGAGATTAACTTATTGGTTCAATAATTGGTCATTAGTTAAAGAATTAATTATTTTGACCAAAAATAAGTTTTTAGTCAATAGTTGACCTATCGGGTCAACGGGGTGGTCATTGGGTCAAAAATTGATCATTTTCACTGAAGTTGACTATTTGGTCAAAATTTGACCAATTGGGTCAATGGGTTAGCCATTGGGTCAAGGATAGTCCATTTTGACCAAAGTTGACTTTTTGGTCAAAAGTTGACCAATTGGGTCAATGGGTTGGTCATTGGGTCAAGGATTGACCATTTTGACCAAGTTAACTTTTTGGTTAGAGATTAACTTATTGGGTCAATAATTGGTCATTAGGTCAAAATTTTACTTTTTTGACCAAAATTGAATTTTTGGTCAATAGTTGACCCATTGGGTCGATGGTGTGGTCATTGGGTCAGAAATTGTCCATTTTAACCAAAGTTGTTGACTTTGTGGTCAAAGGCTGACTATTGGGTCAATGGGGTGGTCATTGGGTCAAAAATTCACTATTTTGATCAAATTAGATTCTTTAGTTAAAAGTTGATCTATTGGGTCAGAGCTTGACCAATTTGACCAAAGTTGACCATTTGGTCAGAGATTGACTTATTGGGTCAATAATTTGTCATAAGATCAAAAATTGACTAATTTGACCATAATTTATTTTTTGGTCAATAGTTGACCTTTAGGTCAACGGGGTGGTCATTGGGCCTGAAATTGATCATTTTGACCAAAGTTTACTTTTTGGTCAAAAGTTGACCTATTGGGTCAATGGGATGGTCATTAGGTCAAAAATTGACTATTTTGACCAAATTGACTTTTTGTCAAAAGTTGACCATATTGGGCCAAGAGGTTGGTCGTTGGGTAAAGGATTGACCATTTTGACCAAAGTTAACTTTTTGGTGAAAAGTTAACCTATAGGGTCAATGGGTTGGCATAGGTCAAGGAATGAAAATTTTGGCCAAAGTTGACTTTTTAGTCAGAGATTACTTATTGGGTCAAAAATTGGTCATTAGGTTAAAAATTAATTATTTTGACAATTTTGATCTATCAAAAGTTGACCCATTGGGTCTATCGGGTGGTCATTATGTCAAAAATTGACCATTTTTACCAAAGTTGACTTAATGACCAATTATTGTGGTTGGTGTGGTCATTGGGTCAGAAGTTGACCATTATGACTAAAGTTAAGCTTCTGGTTAAAAGTTGACATATTAGGTCAATGGGGGTGGTCATTGGGTCAAAAATTCACTATTTTGACATAAATTAACTTTATGGCCAAAAGTTGATCTATTGGGCTAATGGGTTGGTCATTGGGTCCAGGATTGACCATTTTGACCAAAGTTGACTTTTTGTACAAAAGTTGACCAGTTGGGTAAATGGGTTGGTCATTGGGTTAAGGATTGACCATTTGGGCCAAAGTTGTCTTTTTAGTCACAGATTGACTTATTGGCTGAGTAATTGGTCATTAGGTCAAAAATTGACTATTTATACCAAAAATGACATTTTGATTGACCCATAGGGTCAACGGGGTGGTGATTGGGTCAGAAATTAACTATTTTGACCAAAGTTGACTTTTTGGTCAAAAGTTAACCTATTGGGTCAATGGGTTGGTCATTGGGTCAAGGATTGACCATTTTGACCAAATTTGACTTTTTGGTCAGAGATTGACTTATTAGGCGGTAATTGGTCATTAGGTAAAAAATTGATTATTTTGTCATAATTGAATTTTTTGTCAAAAGTTGACCCATTGGGTCAATGGGGTGGTCATTGTGTCAAAAATTGACCGTTTTGAGAAAAGTTGATTTTTTTGTCAAAAGTTGACCTGTTGAGTCAAGAGTTTGAACTTTGACTTAAAAATTGACCATTTTGACCAAACTTGACTTTTTTGTTAAAAGTTGACCTATTGGGTCAATGGGTTGGTGATTGGGTCAATATGGACCATATGGACCAAAGTTGACTTTTTGGTCTGAGATTGACTTATTGGGTCAATAATTGGTCATTAGGTCAAAAATTTACTCTTTTGACCAAAATTGAATTTTTGGTCAAGAGTTCACCCATTTGGTCGATGGGGTGGTCATTGGGTCAGAAATTGACCATTTTGACTAAAGTTGACTTTTTTTGTCAAAAGTTGACCTATTGAGTCAAGAGTTTGGTCTTTGACTCAGAAATTGACCATTTTGACCAAACTTGACTTTTTGGTTAAAAGTTGACCTATTGGGTCAATGGGTTGGTGATTGGGTTAATGATTGACCTTTTGGACCAAAGTTGACTTTTTGGTCAGAGATTGACTTATTGGGTCAATAATTGTTCATTAAGTCAAAAATTGACTATTTTGACCAAAATTGGAATTTTGATCAATAATTGACCTATTGGGTCAACGGGTGGTCATTGGGTCAGAAACTGACCATTTTAACAAAAGTTGACTTTCTGGTCAAAAGTTGAACTATTTGGTCAATGGATAAAAAATTCACTATATTGACCAAAGTTGACTTTTTGGTCAAAAGTTGATCTATTGGGCCAATGGGTTGGTCTTTAGGTCCAAAATTTTTCATTTTGACAAAAGTTGAATTTTTGTTCAAAAGTTGTCCTACTGAGTCAAATGGGTATGTCATTGGGTCAATGATTGATCATTTTTGCCAATGTTGTCTTTTTGGTTAGATATTTAGTTATTGGGTGAATAATTGGTCATTAGGTCAAAAATTGACTATTTTTTAGCAAAATTGACATTTTGGTCAAAAGTTGACCCATTGGGTCATCGGGGTGGTCATTGGGTCAGAAATTGACCATTTGACCAAAGTTGACATTTTGGTCAAAAGTTGACCTATTCGGTCAATGGGTTGGTCATTGGGTCAAAGATTAACCATTTTTACCCAAGTTGACCTTTTGGCAGAGATTGACTTATTGGGTCAATAATTGGTCATTATGTCAAAAATTGATTATTTTGACCAAAATTGAACTTTTGGTCAAAAGTTGACCCTTGGTTCTATGGGGTGATCATTGTATCAGAAATTGACCATTTTGCCCAAATTAACTTTTGGTCAAATGTTGACCTATTGGGTCAAGGTTTTGGTCATTGGGTCATAAATTGACCATTTTGACAAAAGTTTACTTTTTGGTCAAAATTTGACCTATTTGGTCAAAGGGTTGGTCATTAGGTCAATAATTGACCATTTTGACCAAAGTTGACCATTTGGTCAGAGATTGTCTTATTGGATTAATAATTGGTCATTAGGTCAAAAATTGACTATTTAGACCAAAATTGAATTTTTGGTCAATAGTTGACCTATTAGGTTAACGGGGTGGTCATTGGGTCAGAAATTGATCATTTTGACCAAAGTTAACTTTTTGGTCAAAAGATTACTTATTGGGTCATTGGGATGGTCCTTAGGTCAAAAATTGACTATTTTAACCAAAATTGACTTTTTGGTCAAAAGTTGACCTATTGGGTCAATGGGTTGGTCATTGGGTGAAGGATTGACCTTTTTGGCAAAAGTTGACTTTCTAGTCAGAGATTGCCTTATTGGGTTCATAATTGGTCATTATGTTAAAAATTGACTTTTTTGACCAAAACTGAAAATTTTTGTCAAAAGTTGACGCTTTGAGTCGATGGGGTGGTCATTGGGTCAAAAATTGACCATTTTGACCAAAGTACACTTTCTGGTCAAAAGTTGACCTATTGGGTCAATGTGGCGGTCGTTAGGTCAAAAATTCACTATTTTGACCAAAATTGACTTTTTGGTGAAAAGTTGACCTATTGGGCCAATGGGTTAGTCATTGGGTCAAGGATTGACCATTTTAACAAAAGTTAACTTTTTATTCAAAAGTTGACTTGTTGGGTCAATGGGTTGGTCATTGGGTCAAGGATTGATCATTTGGGCCAAAGTTGTCTTTTTAGTCAGAGATTAACTTATTGGGTGAGTAATTGGTCATTAGGCATAAAGTTGACTATTTCTACCAAAAATGACATTTTGGTCAAAAGTTGAGCCATAGAGTCAATGGGGTGGTCACTGGGTCAGAAATTGAACATTTTGACCAAAGTTGACTTTTTGATCAAAAGTTAACCTATTGGGTCAATGGGTTGGTCATTGGGTCAAGGATTGACAATTTTGAACCAAAGTTGACTTTTTGATCAGAGATTGACTTATTGGGTCAATAATTTGTCATTAGGTCAAAAATTGATTATTTTGACCAAAATTGAATTTTTGGTCAAAAGTTTACCCATTAAGTTAATGAGGTAGTCATTGTGTCAAAAATTGACCATTTTGACCAAAGTTGACTTTTTGGTCAAAAGTTATCCTCTTTAGTCAAGAGTTTGGTCTTTAAGTCAGAAATTGAGCATTTTAAACCTACTTGACTTTTTGGTCAAAAGTTGACCTATTGGTTCAATGGGTTGGTGATTGGGTTAATGATTGACCATTTTGACCAAAGTTGTCTTTTTGGTCAAAGATTGACATATTGGGTCAATAATTGGTCATTAGGTTAAAAATTGACTATTTAAAATTGAAATTTTGGTCCAAAGTTGACCTATTAGGTCAACGGGGTGGTAATTGGGTCAGAAACTGACTATTTTGACCAAAGTTGACTTTCTGGTCAAAAGTTAAACTATTGGGTCAATGTATCAAAAATTCACTATATTGACTAAATTTGAATTTTTGGTCAAATGTTGATCTATTGGGCCAATGGGTTGGTCTTTGGGTCCAAAACTGACCATTTTGAAAAAAGTTAAATTTTTATTCAAAAGTTATACTGTTGGGTCAATGGGTAAGTCATTTGGTCAAGGATTGATTATTTTGTCCAAAGTTATCTTTTTGGTCAGAGATTGACTTATTGGGTGAATAATTGGTCATTAGGTCAAAAATTGAGTATGTCTCATGAAAATTGACATTTTGGTCAAAAGTTAACCCATTTGGCCATCGGTGTGGTCATTGGGTCAGAAATTGACCATTTTGACCAAAGTTGACTTTTTGGTCAAAAGTTGACCTATTGGGTCAATGGTTTGGTCATTGGATCAAGGATTAACCATTTGAACCAAAGTTGACTTTTTAGCCAGAGATTGACTTATTGGGTCAATAAATGGTCATTAGGTCAAAAATTGATTATTTTGACCAAAATTGAATTTTTGCTCAAAAGTTAACCAATTTGGTCTGTGGGGGGGTCATTGTGTCAGAAATTGACCATTTTGACCAAACTTTTATTTTTGGCCAAAAGTTGACCTATTGGGTCAATGGGTTTGTCATTGGGTCAATGATTGAACATTTTGACCAATGTTGACTTTTTGGTCAGAGATTGAATTTTTGTGTCAATAATTGATCATTAGGTCAAAAATTGACTATTTTGACCAAAATTGAATTTTTGGTCAACAATTGACTTATTAAGTCGACGGTTGGTCATTAAGTCAGAAATTGACCATTTTCACCAAAGTTGACTTTCTGGTCAAAAGTTGACCTATTGGGTCAATGGGTGGTCATTGGGTAAAAAATTTACTTTTTTGACCAAGATAAACTTTTTGGTAAAAAGTTGATCTATTGGGCCAATGGGTTGGTCATTGGGTCAAGGATTGACCATTTTGACCAAAGTTGACTTTTGTTTAAAAGTTGACCTGTTGGGTCAAAGTGCTGGTCATTGGGTCAAGGATTAACCATTTTGACTAAAATTGACTTTTTGTTCAAAACTTGACCTGTTGGGTTAATGGGTTGGTCATTGGGTCATGGATTGATCATTCGGGGCAAAGTTATCTTTTTAGTCAGAGATTGACTTATTGGGTGTGTAATTGGTCATTAGGTTAAAATTGACTATTTCTACCAAAAATGATATTTTGGTCAAAAAGTTGACCCATAAGGTCAACGGGGTGGTCATTGGGTCAGAAATTGTCCATTTTGACCGAAGCTGATTTTTTGGTCAAAAGTTGACATATTGGGTCAATGGGTTGGTTACTAGGTCAATGATTGGCCATTTTGACCAAAGTTGACTTTTTGGTCAGAGATTGACTTGTTGGGTCAATACTTGGTCATTAGGTCAAATATTGATTATTTTGACCAAAATTTATTTTTTGTCAAAAGTTGACCCTTTTGGTCAATGGGGTGGTCATTGTGTCAAAAATGGACCATTTTGACCAAAGTTGACTTTTTGGTCAAAAGATAACCTATTGAGTCAAGAGTTTGGTCTTTAACTCAGAAAATGTCCATTTTGAACCAACTTCACTTTTGGTCAAAAGTTAACTTATTGGGTCAATGGGTTTGTGATTGGGTTAATGATTGACCATTTTGACCAAAGTTGACTTTTTGGTCAGAGATTGACTTATTGGGTCAATAATTGGTTATTAGGTCAAAAATTGACTATTTTAACCAAAATTGGAATTTTGGTCAATTATTGACCTATTTGGTCAATGGGGTCGTCATTGGGTAAAAAACTGACCATTTTAACCAAAGTTAACTTTCTTGTCAAAAGTTGAACTATAGGGTCAATGGATCAAAGATTCACTATATTGACTAAATTTTACTTTTTGGTCAAAAGTTAATCTATTGGGCCAATGGGTTGGTCTTTGGGTCCCAAATTGACCATTTTGACTAAAGTTGAATTTTCGTTCACAAGTTATCCTGTTGGGTCAATGTGTATGTCATTGGGTCAAGGATTGTTCGTTTTGGCCAAAGTTGCTTTTTGGTCAAAGATTGACTTACTGGGTGAATAATTGGTCATTGGGTCAAAAATTTATTATCTCTACCAAAATTCACATTTTGGTCAAAAGTTGACCCATTGGGCCATCGGGGTGGTCATTGGGTCCGAAATTAACAATTTTTACCAAAGTTGACTTTTTGGTTAAAAGTTGACCTATTAGGTCAATGGGTTGGTCATTGGGTCAAGGATTGACCATTTTGACTAAAGTTGACTTTTTGGCAAGAGATTGATTTATTTGGTCAATAATTGGTCGTTAGGTCAATAATTGGTCGTTAGGTCAAAAATTGATTATTTTACCCAAAATTGATTTTTTTGTCAAAAGTTGTCCCATTGGGTCTATGGGGTGGTCATTGTGTCAGAAATTGACAATTTTAACCAAACTTTAATTTTTGGTCAAAAGTTGACATATTGGGTCAATGGGTTTGTCTTTGGGTCAATGATTGACCATTTTGACCAATGTTGACTTTTTGGTCGGAGATTGACATATTGGGTTAATAATTGGTCATTAGGGTAAAAATTAATTATTTTAACCAAAATTGAATTTTTGGTCAATAGTTGACCTACTCAGTCAACGGGGTGGTCATTGGGTCAACAATTGATCATTTTGACCAAAGTTGACATTCTGGTCAAAAGTTGACCTATTGGGACAATGGGGTGGTCATTGGGTCAAAAATTTACTTTTTTTACCAAAATTGACTTTTTGGTCAAAAGTTGACCTATTGGGCCAATGGTTTGGTCATTGGATCAAGGATTGACCATTTTGACCAAAGTTGACTTTTTCTTCAAAAGTTGACATGTTGGGTCAAAAGGTTCGTCATTGGGTCAAGGATTGACCATTTTGGCCAAAGTCGACTTTTAAGTCAGAGATTACTTATTTTCTGAATATTTGGTCATTTAGGTAAAAAATTGTTATTTCTACCAAAAATGACATTTTGGTCAAAAGTTGTCCCGTAGGGTCAACGGGGTGGTCGATGGGTCAGAAATTGACCATTTTAACTAAAGTTGACTTTTGATCAAAAGTGTACCTATTGGGTCAATGTGTTGGTCATTGGGTCAATGATTGACTATTTTGACCAAAGTTGACTTTTTAGTCAGAGATTGACTTATTGGGTCAATAATTCGTCATTGGGTCAAAACTTGATTATTTTGACCAAAATAGAATTTTTTTTGTCAAAAGTGATCCATTGGGTCAATGGGGTGGTCATTGTGTCAGAAATTGACCGTTTTGACTAAAGTTGACTTTTTGGACAAAAGTTGACCTAATGAGTCAAGAGTTTGGTTATTGGGTAAAAAATTGACCATTTTGACCAAACTTGACTTTTTGGTCAAAAGTTTACATATTTGGTCAATCGGATGGTCAATGGGTCAAAAATTCACTATTTTCACCAAAATTAACTTTTTGGTCAAAAGTTGATCTATTGAGCCAATGGGTTAGTCATTTAGTCCAGGATTGACCATTTTGACTAAAGTTGCCTTTTTTGTTCAATAGTTGATCTGTTGGGTCAATGGGTATGTCATTGGGTCAAGGATTGATCATTTTGAACAAAGATGACTTTTTAGTCATAGATTGACTTATTGGGTGAATAATTGGTCATTAGGTCAAAAATTAACTATTTCTACCAAAAATGACATTCTGGTCAAAAGTTGACCCATAGGGTCAATGGGGTCGTCATTGGGTCAGAAATTGACCATTTTGACCAAAGTTAACTTTTTGGTCAAAAGATAACCTTTTGCGATAATGGGTTGGTCATTGGGTCAAGGATTGATCGTTTTGACCAAAGTTTACTTTTTGGTCAGAGATTGACTTATTGGGTCAATAATTAGTCATTAGGTCAAAAATTGATTATTTTTACCAAAATTAAATTTTTGGTCAAAAGTTGACCCATTGCGTCAATGGGGAGGTCATTGTGTCAGAAATTGACCATTTCGACCAAACTTGACTTTTTGGTCAAAGTTTACTTATTGGGTCAAATGGATCAATGATTGACCATTTTGACTAATGTTGACTTTTTGGTTATAGATTGACTTATTGGGTCAATAATTGGTCATTAGGTCAAAAATTGTCTATTTTAACCAAAATTGAATTTTTAGTCAATAGTTGACCTTTTGGGTCAACGACGTGGTCATTGGGTCAGAAATTGACCATTTTGACCAAAGTTGACTATGTCGTCAAAAGTTAACCAATTGGGTCAATGGGTTGGTCATTGGGTCAAGGATTGACCATTTTGACTAAAGTTGATTTTTTGGTCAAAAGTTAACTAATTGGGTGAATGGTTTGGTCATTAGGTCAAGGATTGACCATTTTGACCAAACTTAAATATTTTGTCTGAGATTGACTTATTGGGTCAATAATTGGTCATTCGGTCAAAAATCTACACTTTTGACCAAAATTGAATTTTTGGTCAATAGTTCACCCAGTGGGTCGATGGGGTGGTCATTGGCAAGAAATTGTCCATTTTGACCAAAGTTGACTTTGTGGTCAAAAGCTGACCTATTGGGCCAATGGGTGGTCAATGGGTCAAAATTCACTATTTTGATCAAATTTGACTTTTTGGTC
The DNA here is from genome assembly GCA_022702705.1 of Papilionanthe hookeriana x Papilionanthe teres. Classification (NCBI taxonomy): domain Eukaryota; kingdom Viridiplantae; phylum Streptophyta; class Magnoliopsida; order Asparagales; family Orchidaceae; genus Papilionanthe; species Papilionanthe hookeriana x Papilionanthe teres. The sequence continues at coordinate 169,575,356 of CM040424.1, forward strand.
AAAAGTTGATATATTGGGTCAGAGATTGACCATTTTGACCAAAGTTGACAATTTGTTCAGAGATTGACTTATTGGGTCAATAATTGGTCATTAGATTAAAAATTGACTATTCTGACCATAATTGAATTTTTGGTCAATAGTCGTTCTATCGAGTCAACGGCATCATTGGATCGTAATTGATCAATTTGACCAAAGTTGACTCTTCGTTCAAAGGTTGACCTATTGGGTCAATGGGATTGTCATTAGGTCAAAAATTGACTATTTTGACCAAAATTGACTTTTTGGTCAAAATTTGACCAATTGGGCCAATGGGTTGGTCGTTGGGTAAAGGAGTGACCATTTTGAGCAAAGTAAACTTTTTGGTCAAAAGTTGACCTGTTGGGTCAATGGGTTGGTGATTAGGTCCAGGATTGACCATTTTGACCAAAGTTGACTTTTTAGTCAGAGATTAACTTTTTGGATCAATAATTGGTCATTAGGTTAAAAATTGATTATTTTGAGCAAAATTGAAGATTTGGTCAAAGATTGACCCATTGGGTCAAAGGGGTGGTCATTCTCTCAGAAATTGACTGTTTTGACCAAAGTTAACTTTTTGTCTAAAAATTGATCTATGGGTCAAGTGTTTGGTCATTGGGTCAGAAATTGACCATTTTGAACAAATTTTACTTTTTGGTCAATGGTTGGCCTATTGGATCAACGGGTTGGTCATTTGGTCAATGATTGACCATTTTGACCAATGTTGACCATTTGGTCAGAGATTGACTTATGGATCAATAATTCGTCATTTGGTTAGAAATTGACTATTTTGACCAAAATTGAATTTTTGGTCAATAGTTGACCTATTGGCTCAACGACGTGGTCATTGTATCTTAAATTAACCATTTTGACCAAAGTTGACTTTTTGGTCAAAAGTTGACCTATTGAGTCAATGAGAAGGTCATTAGGTCAAAAATTGACTATTTTCACCAAAATTTACTTTTTGGTCAAAATTTGACCTATTGGATCAATGGCTTGGTCATTCGGTCAAGGATTGACCATTTTGACCAAAGTTAATTTTTCGGTCAAAAGTTGACCAATTGGGTCAATGGGTTGTTCATTGGGTCAATGATTAACCATTTTGACAAAAGTTGACTTTTTGGTCAAAGATTGATTATTGGGTCAATTATTGGCCATTAGGTCAAAAATTGACTATTTTGACCAAAATTGATTTTTTGGTCAAAAGTTGACATATTGGGTCGATGCGGTCGTCATTGGGTCTGAAATTGACTATTTTGAACAAAGTTGACTTTCTGGTCAAAAGTTGATCTATTGGGTCAATGGGGTGGTCATTGGGTAAAAAATTCACTATTTTGACCAAAATTGTCATTTGGTCAAAAGTTAACCTATTTGGACAATCGATTGGTCGTTGGGTCAAGGATTGACCATTTTGACTAAAGTTGACTTTTTTGTCAAAAGTAATCCTGTTGGATCAATGGGTTGGTCATTGGGTTAAGGATTGACCATTTTTTTGCCAAAGTTAACTTTTTAGTCAGAAATTGACTTATTGGGTGAATAATTGGTAATTAGGTAAAAAATCGATTATTTCTACCAAAATCGACATTTTGGTCAAAATCGACCCATACAGTTAATGAGCTGGTCATCGAGTTAGAAATTAACCATTTTGACCAAAGTTAACTTTTGGTCAAAAGTCAATCTATTCGATCAATGGGTCGGCTCATCGGGTCAAGGATCGATTATTTCGACCAAAGTCGACTTTTCGATCGGAGATCGACTTATTGGGTCAATAATCGTTCATTAGGTCAAAAATTTATTATTTTGACAAAAATTGAATTTTTGGTCAAAAGTTGACCCACTGGGTCAGGTGTTTGATCATTGGGTCAAAAATTGACCTTTTTGACCGAACTTTACTTTTTGGTCAAAAGTTAACCATTTTGACCAAAGTTGACCATTCGGTCAGAGATTAACTTATTGGGTTAATAATTGGTAATTAAGTTAAAAATTGTCTATTTTGACAAAAATTGAATTTTTGGTCAATAGTTGGCCTATTGCGTCAATGGAGTGGTCATTGGGTCAGAAATTGACCCTTTTAACCAAAGTTAACTTTTAGGTGAAAAGTTGACCTATTGGGTCAATGGGATAGTCATTAGGTTAAAAATTGATTATTTACACAAATATTGACTTTTTGGTCAAAATTTGACCTATTGGATAATTGGGTTGGTCATTGGATCAAGGATTGACCATTTTGACCGAAGTTGATTTTTTGGTCAAAAGTTGACCAATTAGGTCAATGGGTTGGTCATTGGGTCAAGGATTGACCATTTTGACAAAAGTTGACTTTCTGGTCAGAGATTGACTTATTGGGTCAATTATTAGTCATTAGGTCAAAAATTAACTATTTTGACCAATATTGACTTTTTGGTCAAACGTTGACCCATTGGGTCGATGCGGTGGTCATTGGGTATGAAATTGCCCATTTCGACCAAAGTTGACTTGTTAGTCAAAAGTTGACCTATTCAGCCAATGGGGTGGTCATCGGGTAAAAATTTCACTATTTTGACCAAAATTGACTTTTTAGTCAAAAGTTGGCAAGTTGGGCCTATGAGTTGGTCATTGGATCAGGGATTCACCATTTTGACCAAAGTTGACTTTTTGTTCAAAAGTTGACTAGTTGGGTCAATGGGTTGGTCATTGGGTTAAGGATTGACCATTTTGACCAAATTTTACTTTTTGGTCAGAGATTTACTTATTGGGTTAATAATTGGTCATTAGGTCAAAAATTGATTATTTTGACCAAAATTGAATTTTTGGTCAAAAGTTTACCCATTAGTTCACTCGGGTGGTCATTATGTCAGTAATTGACCATTTTGAGAAAACTTTACTTTTTAGTCAAAAGTTAACCTACTGGGTCAATGGGTTTATCATCGGATCAATGATTGACCATTTTGACCAAAGTTGACTTTTTGGTCAGAGATTGACTTATTGGGTCAATAATTGGTCGTTAGGTCAAAAATTGACTATTTTGGCCAAAAATAAATTTTTGGTCAATAGTTGACCTATCGAGTCAACGGGGTGGTCATTGTGTCTGAAATTGACCATTTTGACCAAATTATACTTTTTGGTCCAAAGTTGACCTATTGGGTAAAAAATTCTCTATTTTGACCAAAATTGACTTTTCGGTCAAACGTTAACTTCTTGGGCCAATGGGTTGGTTATTAGGTCAAGGATTGACCATTTTAACTAAAGTTGACTTTTTGTTCAATAGTTGACCTGTTGGGTCAATGGTTTAGTTAATGGGTCAAGGATTGACCATTTGTGTCAAAGTTGTCTTTTTAATCAGTGATTGACTTATTTGGTGAATAATTAGTCATTAGGTCAAAAATTGACTATTTCTATGAAAATTGACATTTTGGGCAAAAGTTGACCCATAGGGTCAACGGGGTGGTCATTGGGTCAATAATTGACCATTTTGACATAAGTTGACTTTTTGGTCAAAAGTTGACCTATTGGGTGAATGGGTTGGTCATTCGGTCAAGGATTGACCATTTTGACCATATTGGGTCAATGGGTTGGTCATTAGGTCAAGGATTGACCATTTTGACCAAAGTTGACTTTTTGGTCAGAGATTGACTTATTAGGCCAATAATTGGTCATTAGAACGAAAATTGACTATTTTGACATAAAATGATTTTTTGGTCAAAAGTTGATCCTTTTGGCCAATAGGGTGGTCGTTGGGTCAGGGATTGACCATTTTGACCAAATGTGACTTTTTGGTTAAAAGTTGACCTATTGGGTCAATTTGGTGGTCATTAGGTCAAAAATTGACTATTTTTACCATAATTAACTTTTTAGTCAAAAGTTATTGGGTCAATGGGTTGGTCATAGGGTCAAGGATTTACCATTTTGACCAAAGTTGACTTTTTGGTCAAAAGTTGACATATTGGTTCGTTGGGTTGGTCATTTGGTCAAAAATTGACCATTTTAACAAAAGTTGACTTTTTGCTCAAAAGTTGACTCATTGGGTCAATTGGGGGTCATTAAGTCAAAAATTGAAAATTTTGACAAAAATGACTTTTTGGTTAAAAGTTGACCTATTGAATCAAGGGCTGGTCATTGGGTCAAGGATTTACCATTTTGACCAAATTTGACTTTTCTGTCAAAAGTTGACATATTGGGTCAATGGGTTGGTCATTGGGTCAGAAATTGACCATTTTGAGCAAAGTTGACTTTTTTTGTCAAAAGTTGACCTATTTGATCAATTAGGTGGTCAGTATGTAAAAAATTGACTATTTTGACCAAAAGTGACTTTTTTAACCTAAGTTTTCCTATTGGGTTAAGGTTTGACCATTTTGACCAAAATTGACTTTTTGGTCAAAGATTGACTTATTGGGTCAATAATTATTCATTCGGTCAAAAATTGATTATTTTAACCAAAATTGAGTTTTTGGTTAGAAGTAGACCCATTAGGTCAATGGGGTGGTCATTGGGTCAAAAATTGACCATTTTAATCAAAGTTCACTTTTTCATCTAAAGTTGACCTATTTGGTCAATGGGTTTGTCATTGGGTCAGAAATTGACCATTTTGACTAAAGTTGACTTTTCGGTCAAAAGTTGACCTATTGGGTCAATAGGGTGGTCAATAGGTCAAAAATTGACTATTTTGACCAAAATTAACATTTTGGTCAAAAGTTAACCTATTGGGTCAATGGGTTTGTCATTGAGTCAAGGATTGATCATTTTGACTGAAGTTAACTTTTTGGTCAAAAGTTGACCTATTGGGTTAATGAGATGGTCATCGGGTCAAAAATTGAACATTTTAAGAAAAGTTGACTTTTTGCTCAAAGTTGACGTATTGGGTCAATGGGGGGGTCATTAGGTCAAAAATTGAAAATTTTAACCAAAATTGACTTTTTGATTAAAAGTTGGCCTATTAGGTTAAAGCGTTGGTCATTAGGTCAAGGATTGTCCATTTTGGCTAAAGTTGACTTTTTGGTCAAAGATTGACTTACTGGGTGAATAATTGGTCATTAGATCAAAAATTGACTATTTTTACCAAAGTTGACTTTTTGGTCCAAAGTTTACCTATTGGGTTAATGGGTTGGGCATTGGGTCAAGGATTGACCATTTTATCCAAAGTTAACCCTTTGGTCAAAGATTGACTTATTAGGTAAATAATTGGTCATCAGGTCAAAAACCGATTATTTTGAATAAAATTAAAATTTTGTTCAAAAGTTGACCCATTGGGTCGATGAGGTGGTCATTGTGTCAATAATTGACCATTTTGACCAAAGTTAACTTTTGGGTTAAAAGTTGTCCTACTAGGTCAAGGGTTTGGTCATTGGGTCAGAAACTGACCATTTTGACAATACTTGACTTTTTGGTCAAAAGTTGACTTATTGGATCAATGGGTGGTCATTACATTAAAAATTAACTATTTTGACCAAAATTGACTCTTTTGTCAAAGTTTGACCTATTGGATCAACGGGTTGGTTCATTGGGTCAAGGATTGACCATTTTGACCAAAGTTGACATTTTGTTCAATAGTTGACCTATTGGGTCACTGGGTTGGTCATTGGGTCAAGGATTGACTATTTTAACTATTTTGAACAAAGTTGACTTTTTGGTAATTGATTGACTTATTGGGTCAATAATTGGTCATTAGGTCAAAAATTGACTATTGTGACCAAAATTGACTATTTCGTTAAATATTGACATATTGGGTCAATGAGTTGGTCATTGGGTCAAGAATTGATCTTTTTTACCAAAGTTGACTTTTTGCCAAAAGTTGACCATTGGGTCAAAGGATTGGTCATTAGGTCAGAAATTGACCTTTTGAATCAAAGTTGTCTTTGTGGTCAAAAGTTGACCTATTGGGTCAATGGGTGGTCATTAGGTTAAAAATTACTATTTTGACCAAAAATGACTTTTTGGTCAAAAGTTGACCTATTGGGTCAATGGGTATGTCATTGGTTCAAGGATTGACTAAATTTAGTTTTTTCGGTCAAAAGTTGACCTATTGGGTTAGTTGGTTAGTCATTGGGTCAATGATTGACCATTTTGATCCAAGTTGACTTTTTGGTCAAAAATTGACATATTGGACCAATGTGCTGGTCATTGGATCAGAAATGAACTATTTTTACTAAAATTGACTTTTTGGTCAAAAGTTATTGGGTTAATGGGTTGGTCATTGGGTCAAGGATTGACCATTTTGACCAAAGTTGACTTTTTGGTAAAAAATTGACATATTGGTTCTATGGGTTGGTCATTTGGTCAAAAATTGATCATTTTAAGCAAAGTTCACTTTTTGCTTAAAAGTTGACCCATTGGGTCAATGGGGAGGTCATTAGGTCAAAAATTAAAAATTTTGACAAAAATTGACTTTTTGGTTAAAAGTTTACTTATTGGATTATGGGTTAGTCATTGGGTCAAGGATTGACCATTTTGACTAAATTTGACTTTTCTGTCAAAAGTTGACATATTGGGTCAATGGGTTGGTCATTGGATCAGAAATTGACCATTTTGACCAAAGTAGACTTTTTGGTCAAAAGTTGACCTATTGGGTCAATTGGGTGGTCATTATATCAAATATTGTCTATATTGACCAAAAATGACTTTTTGGTCAAAATTTGACCTATTGGGTCAATGGTTTGCTCATTGGGTCAAGTATTGACCATTTTGACTAAAGTTAACTCTTTGGTCAAAAGTTTTCTTATTGGTTAAGGATTGAACATTTTGACCAAACTTGACTTTTTGGTCAGAGATTGACTGATTGGGTCAATAATTAGTCATTCGGATAAAAATTAATTATTTTGACCAAAATTAAATATTTGGTCAAAAGTTGACCCATTGGGTCAATTGGGTGGTCATCGTGTCAGAAATTGACCATTTTGACAAAACTGAACTTTTTCATCAAAAGTTGACCTATTAGGTCTATGGGTTGGTCATTGGGTCAGAAATTGACCATTTTGACCAAAGTTGACTTTTCGGTCAAAAGTTAACCTATTGGGTCAATAGGGTGGTCATTTGGTCAAAAATTGAATATTTTAACCAAAATTAACATTTTGGTCAAAAGTTAACCTATTGGGTCAATGGGTTGGTCATTGGGTCAAAGATTGACCATTTTGACCAAAGTTAACTTTTTGGTCAAAAGTTGACCTATTGGGTCAATGGGATGGTCATTGGGTCAAAAATTGAACATTTTAACCAAAGTTGACTTTTTGCTCAAAAGTTGACCTATTGGGTCAATGGGGAGACCATGAGGTCAAAAATTGAAAATTTTGACCAAAATTGACTTTTTGGTTAAAAGTGGACCTATTGGATCACGGGTTGGTCATTGGGTCAAAGATTAACCATTTTGACCAAATTTGACATTTTTGCCAAAAGTTGATATATTGGGTTAATGAGTTGGTCATTGGGTCAGAAATTGGCCATTTTGACCAATGTTGACTTTTTGGACAAAAGTTGACCTATTTGGTCAATTGGGTGGTCATTAGGTCAAAATAAACTTTTTTGACCCAAAAGTGACTTTTTGGTTAAAAATTGACATATTGAGTCAATGAGTTGGTCATTGGGTCAAGTATTGACCATTTTGAGTAAAGTTGACTTTTTGGTCAAAAGTTTACCTATTGGGTTAAGAATTGACCATTTTGACAAAACTTAACTTTTTGGTCAGAGATTGACTTATTGGGTCAATAAATAGTCACTTAGTCAAAAATTCACTATTTTGACTGAAATTGAATTTTTGGCCAAAAGTTGACCCATTAGATCAATTGGGTGGTCATTGTGTCAAATATTGACCATTTTGACCAAAGTTCACTTTTAGATCAAAATTTAACCTATTGGGTTAATAGGTTGGTCAATAAGTCAAAAATTGACAATTTTGACCAGACTTTCCTTTTTGGTTAAAAGTTAGCCTATTGGGTCAATGGGTTGCTCATTTGGTCAAGGATTGACCATTGAGACCAAATTTGACTTTTCGGTCAAAAATTGACCTATTGGGTCAATGGGTTGGTCATTGGGTCAAGGATTCATCATTTTGACCAAAGTTGACTTTTTTAGTAAGAGATTGACTTATTGGGTCTAAATTGGTCATTAGGTCCAGAATTGACTTTTTTGTCTAAAATTAACTATTTGGTAAAATATTAATCTATTGGGTCAATAGGTTGGTCATCGGGTCAAGGATTGATCATTTTGACCAAAGTTGACTATTTGGTCAAAAGTTGACCTGTTGGGTTAATAGGTTAGTCATTGGGTCAGAAATTGACCTTTTTAACTAAAGTTATCTTTTGCGTCAAAAGTTGACCTATTGGGTCGATGGGGTGGTCATTAGTTCAAAAATTGCCTATTATGACCAAAATTGACATTTTTGTCAAAAGTTGACCTAGTGGTTCAATGGGTTAGTAATTGGGTCCAAGATTGTCCATTTTGACCAAAGTTCACATTTTGGTCAGAGATTGACTTATTGGGTGAATAATTGGTCATTAGGTCAAAAATTGACTATTTTTACCAAAGTTGACATTTTGGTCAAATGTTGACCAATTGGATCAACGGGGTGGTCATTTGGTCAGAAATTGACCATTTTTTACCAAAGTTGACTTTTTGGTTCAAATTTGACATATTGTGTCAATGGTTTGGCTTTTTCGGATGTTCAAGATGTTGTTTGACAGTATCTGTAGCGAGAGGTCTCACCCTTCAAGAGACAATTGATAGAGGAACCCTACTTTTGGAGACATCCCCATACCCAAACTGAACATGTCCCGGCAAGGAGGGAACAAGAGAGAACTGCTTGCCTGGCTTGGAAGCCTTCTGATTCTGAGAATCGCGAACCTCCAAGACCTTTGGATGGGCGGTCCTTTAGACTCTGTTGGTCATTGGGTTAAGAATTGATCATTTTATCTAAAGTTAACTTTTTGGTCAGAGATTGACTTATTAGGTCAATAATTGGTCATTAGGTCAAAAGCTGATTATTTTGACTAAAATTGTAATTTTTGTCAAAAGTTAAACCTTTAGGTCAATGAGGTGGTCATTTTGTCAGAAATTGACCATTTAGACTAAAGTTAACTTTTTTTATTAAAAGTTGTCCTATTGGGTCAAGGGTTTGGTCATTGGGTCAGAAACTGACCATTTTGACAAAACTTGACTTTTTAGTCAAATGTTGACTTATTGGGTCAATGGGTGGTCATTACGTCAAAAACTGACTATTTTGACCAAAATTGACTCTTTGGTCAAAATTTGACCTATTGGGTCAATGGGTTGGTCATTGGGTCAAGGATTGACCAGTTTGACCAAAGTGGACAATTTTTTCAACAGTTGACCTATTAGGTCAATGGGTTGGTCATTGGGTCAAGGATTGACAATTTCGACTATTTTGACCAAAGTTGGCTTTTTGGTAAAAGATTGACTTTATGGGTCCACAATTGGTCATTAGGTCAAAAATTGACTATTTTGAACAAAATTGAGTATTTTGTCAAATATTGACCTATTGGGTCAATGAGTTGGTCATTGGGTCAAAGTTAATCATTTTGACCAAAGTAGACTTTTTATCAAAAGTTGACCATTGGGTCAATCGGTTGGTCATTGGGTCAGAATTTAACTATTTTAATCAAAGTTGTCTTTTTAGTCAAAAGTTGGCCTATTGGGTCAATGGGTGGTCATTATGTTAAAAATTACTATTTTGATCAAAATTAACTTTTTGGTTAAAAGTTGACCTGTTAAATTAATGGGTATGTCATCGGTTCAAGGATTGACCATTTTGACTAAATTTGATTTTTCGGTCAAAAGTTGACCTATTGGGTAAATTGGTTGTTAATTGGATTAAGAATTGACCATTTTGACCAAAGTTGACTTTTTGGTCAAAAATTGACCTATTGGATCAATGGGCTAGTCATTGGGTCAGAAATTGACCATTTTGACCAAAGTTTACTTTTGGTCAAAAGTTGACCTTTTGGGTCAATAGGGTGTTCAATAGGTTAAAATTTGATTTTTTTTAACCAAATCGGGTCGTTGGCACAAGGATTAACCATTTTGACCAAAGTTGACTTTTTGTCAAAAGTTGACATATTGGGTCAATCAGTTAGAAATTGGGTCAAGGATTGACCATTTTGACCAAAATTGACTCTTTGGTCAAGGATTTACTCATTGGGTCAGTAATTGGTCATTAGGTCAAAATTGATTATTTTGACCAAAATTAAATGTTAGGTCGAAAGTTGATCTATTGGTTCAATGCGGTGGTCATTGTGTCAGAAATTGACCATTATAACCAACGTTAACTTTTTGGTCAAAAGTTGACCAATTGGGTCAAGGATTTGGTCATTTGGTCAGAATTGACAGTTTTAACCAAACTTAACTTTTTGGTCAAAAGTTGACATATTGGGTCAATATGTCGGTCATTGGGTCAATGATTGACCATTTTGACCAAAGTTAACATTTTAGTCAGAGATTGACTTTTTGGGTCAATAATTGTTCATTACATGAAAAATTGACTATTTTGACCAAAATTGAATTTTTGGTTAAAGGTTGACCCACTGTGATAACGGGGTGGTCATTGTGTGAGAAATTGACCATTTTGATCAAATTTGACCTATTGGGTCAATAGGTTGGTCATTAGGTCAAGGTTTGACCATCTTAACTAAAGTTGATTATTTAATCAAAACTTTGGGTCAATAAGTTGGTCTTTGGGTCAAGGATTTTCTTTTTTTACCAAAGTTCACTTTTTGGTCAGAGATTGACTTATTGGGTCAATAATTGGTCATTAGGTAAAAAAATGACTATTTTGACCAAAATTGAATTTTTTAGTCAAAAGTTAACCATTGGGTCAATGGAGTGGTCATTTAGTTAGAAAATGAGCATTTTGTCTAAAGTTAACGTTCTGGTCAAAAGTTGACCTATTGGGTCAACGGGGTGGTCACTGGGTCAAAAATTCATCATTTTTACCAAAATTGGCTTTTTTGTCAAAAGTTGACCATGTGGGCCAAATGGGTTGGTCATTGGGTCAAAGATTGACCATTTTAACCAAAGTTAAATTTTTGTTCAAAAGTTGTCCTGTTGGGTCAATAGGTACGTCATTGGGTTAAAGATTGGCCATTTTGGCCAAAGTTGACTTTTCCTTCAGAGATTGACTTATTGGGTGAATAATTGGTCATTAGGTCAAATTTTGATAATTTTTACCAAAATTGACATATTGGTCAAAAGTTGACCCATTGGGTCAAATGAGTGGTCCTTAGATTAGAAATTGACCATTTTGACTAGAGTTAACTTTTTCGTTAAAAGTGGACCTATTGGTTCAATGGGTTGGTCATTGTGTCAAGGAATGACCATTTTGACCAAAGTTGACTTTTTCTTCAATGTTTGACCTATTAGGTAAATGGGTTGTCATGGGTTAAGGATTAACCATTTTGACCAAAGTTGACTTTTTGGTCAAAAGTTGACCAACTGAGTCAAAGGGGTGGTCGTTGGGTCAGAAATTGACCATTTTGACCAAAGTTGACTTTTTGGTCAAAAGTTGACCCATTGTGTCAATCGGGTGGTCATTGTGTCAGAAATTGACCATTCTGACCAAAGTTGACTATTAGGTCAATGTTTTGGTCATTAGGTAAGAAACTGAACATTTTCACAAAACTTGACTTTTTGGTCAAAAGTTGACTTATTGGGTAAATGGGTGGTCATTACGTCAAAAATTGATTATTTTGACCAAAATGACTTTTTGGTCAAAATTTGACCTATTGGTTCGAAGGGTTGGTCATTAGGTCAAGGATTGACCATTTTAATCAAAGTTGACTTTTTGGTAATAGATTGACTTATTGGGTCAATAATTGGTCATTCGGTCAAAAATTAACAATTTTGACCAAAATTGACTTTTTGGTCAAATATTGACTTATTGGGTTAATGTGTTGGTCATTTAGTCAAGGATTGATCATTTTGACCAAAGTTGACTTTTTTGGTTAAAAGTTGACCTATTGGATGAATGGGTTGGTCATTGGGTCAAAAATTGACCATTTTGGCCAAAGTTAACTTTTTAGTCAAAATTTGTCCTATTCGGTCAATTGGGTGGCCATTAGGTCAAAAATTGACTATTTTGACCAATTGACTTTTCTGTCAAAAGTTGACTTATTAGGTCATTGGGTCAATGATTGTCCATTTTGACAAAAGTTGACTTTTTGGTCAAAAGTTGACCTACAGGGTCAATGGGTTTGTCATAGGGTCATGGATTGATCATTTTGACCAAAGTTGAATTTTTGGTCAAAGATTGACTTATTGGGCCAATTATTGATGAGTAGGTAAAAAATTTACTATTTTGACCAAAAATGATTTTTTTGGTGAAAAGTTGACACATTGTGTCAATGGGGTAGTCAATGGGTCAGAAATTGACCATTTTTGGCCAAAATTCACTTTTTGGTCAAAAGTTGGCCTATTGGGCCAATGGGGTGGTCATTAGGTCAAAATTGACTATTTTGACCAAAATTGACTTTTTGGTCAAAAGTTGACCTGTTGGGTCAATGGGTTGGTCATTAGGTCAATGATTGAGCATTTTGACTAAAATTGACATTTTGGTCAAAAGTTGACTTATTGGGTCAATGGGTTGGTCATTGGGTCGAGGATTTACCATTTTTACCAATGTTGACTTTTTCGTCATATATTGACTTATTGTGTCATTAATTGGTCTTTATGTCAAAAATTGAGTATTTTGACAAAAGTTTACCTATTAGGTCAATGGGTTGGTCATTGGGTCAAAGATTTATCATTTTGACCAAAGTTTACTTTTTTGTCAAAAGTTGGCTGGCCTATTGTGTCAATGGGTTGGTCGTTGTGTCAGAAATTGACCATTTTAACGAAAGTTGACCTATTAGGTCAATGGGTGGGTCATCAAGTCAAAAATTAATTATTTTGTCCAACATTGACTTTTTGGACAAAGTTGACATATTGGGTCAAGGGTGGTCATTGGGTAAAAAATTGACCATTTTGACCATTGTTGACTTTTTGGTCAAAATTTGACCTATTGGGTTAATTGGGTGGTCATTAAGTCCAAAATTGACTATATCGACCAAAATTGTCTTTTTGGTCAAAAGTTGACATATTGGGTCAATGTGTTGGTCATTAGGTGAAGAATTGACCTTTTTGACCAAAGTTGACTTTTTTGGCTAAAAGTTGACGTATTGGGTCAATGGGTTGGTCATTGGGTCAATGTTTGACCATTTTGACCAAAGTTGACGTTTTGGTCAGAAATTGACTTATTGTGTCAAAAATTGGTCATTAGGTCAATAATTAACTATTTCAACCAAAATTGACATTTTGGTCAAAACTTGATCTATTGGATTAGTGGGTTGGTTATTGCGTCAAGGATTTACCATTTTGACCGAAGTTGACTTTTTGGTCAAAAGTTGACCTATTGGGTCAATGGGTTGGTCATTTGGTCAAGGATTGAGCCTTTTGACCAAAGTTGAATTTTTGGTCAGAGATTCACTTATTGGGTCAATAATTGGTCATTAGGTCAATGGGGTGGTCATTGGGTCAGAAATAGACCATTTTGACCAAAGTTGACTTTTTGGTCAAATGTTAACCTATTAGGTCAATAGGGTGGTCATTAGGTCAGAACATGACTATATTGACAAAAATTGACTTTTTAGTCAAAAGTTGACCTAATGGGTCAATGGATTGGTCGTTGGGTCAAGGATTGACCATTTGACCAAAGTTGACATTTTGGTTAGAGATTGACTTATTGGATCAATAGGTTGGTCATTAAGGCAGAAATTGAACATTTTGACCAAAGTTGACTTTTGGTCAAAAGTTGACCTATTGGGTCAACTAGGTGGTCATTAGGTCAAAAATTGACCATTTTGACGAAAATTGACTTATTGGTCAACAGTTAACCTATTGGTTCAGTGGATTGGTCAATGGGTCAAGACTTGACCATTTTGGCCAAAGTAGACTTTTTGATCGAAAGTTGACCTATTAGGTCAATGGGTTAGTCATTGGGTAAGAAATTGACCATTCTGACCAAACTTGACTTTTTGGTCATAAGTTGACCTATTGGGTCAATGGGGTGGTCTTTAAGTAAAAAATTAACTATTTTGACGAAAATTGACTTTTTGGTCAAAAGTTGACATATTTGGTCAATGGGTTGTTCATTGGGTCAAGGATTGACCTTTTTGACCAAGTTTGACTTTTTTGTCAAAAGTTTACTTATTGGGTCAATGGGTTGGTCATTAGGTCAAGGATTGACCATTTTGACTAAATTTGACTTTTTGTCAAAAGTTGACCTATTGGGTCAAAGGGTTGGTCATTGCGTCAGTGATTGAGCATTTTGACTAAAGTTGAATTTTTTGTCAGAGATTGACTTATTAGGTCAATGATTGGTCATTAGGTCAACTATTTTGACCAAAATTTACTTTTTAATTAAAAGTTGACATATTGGGTCAATGGGTTGGTAATTAGGTTAATGATTGACCTTTTTGACCAAAGTTGACTTTTTGGTCAAAAGTTGACTTATGGGTCAATTGATTGGTCATTAGGTCAGAAGTTGATCATTTTGACCAAAGTTAATTTTTTGGTCAAAAGTAGACCTATTAGGTCAATTAGGTGGTCATTACGTCAAAAATTGACATTTTTGACCAAAATTGACTTTTTTGTCAAAAGTTGACCTATTGGGTCAATGGGTTAGACATTGGGTCAAGGATTAGCCTTTTTAACTAAAGTTGACTTCTTGTTCAGAGATTGACTTATTGGATTAATAATTAGTCATTAAGTAAAAAATTGATTATTTTGACCAAAAGTGAATTTTTGGTCAAAAGTTGACCCATTGGGTTAACGGGGTGGTGACTGTGTAAGAAATTGATAATTTTGAGCAAAGTTTGTATTTTGGTCAAAAGTTCACCTATTGGATCAATGGGTTGGTCATTTGGTCAGAAATTGATCATTTTGGCCAAACTTGAATTTTTGGTTAAAGTTGACCTATTTGGTCAATGGTTTGGTCATTGGGTCAAGGATTGACTTTTGTGACCAAAATTGACATTGGTCAAAAGTTGACCTATTGGCTCAATGGGTTAGTCATTAGGTCAATGATTGACCATTTTGACCAAAGTTGAGTTTTTTGTTAGAGATTAACTTATTGGGTCAATAATTGGTCATTAGGTCAAAAATTAATTATTTTGACTAAAATTGAATTTTTGGTCAATAGTTGACCTATTGGGTCAACGGGGTGTTCATTGGGTCAGAAATTGACCATTTAACCAAAGTTGATTTTTTGGTCAAAAGTTGACCTATTGGGTCAATGGGGTTGTCATTGGGTCAAAAATTCACAATTTTGACCAAAATTGACTTTTTGGTCAAAAGTTGACCTATTGGGCCAATGGGTTGGTCGTTGGGTCAAGGATTGACCATTTTGACCAAAGTTGACTTTTTGGTCAAAAGTTGACCTTTTGAGTTAATGGATTGGTCATTATGTCATGGATTGACCATTTTGGCCAAAGTTGACATTTTAGTTAAAGATTAACTTATTGGGTTAATAATTGGTCATTAAGTCAAAAATTGACTATTTTGACAAAAATTGACATTTTTGGTCAAAATTTGACGCATTAGGTCGATGGGGTAGTCATCGGGTCAGAAATTGACCATTTTGACCAAACTTTACTTTTTTGTCAAAAGTTGTCCTATTGAGTTAATGATTGACCATTTTGACCAAAGTTGACTTTTGGTCTGAGATTGATTTATTGGGTCAATAATTGGTCATTAGGCTAAAAATTTACCATTTTGACCGAAATTCAATTTTTGGTCAAAAGTAGGCCCACTGGGTCAACGGGGTGGTCGATAGGATAGAGATTGACCATTTTGACAAAAGTTGACTTTTTGGTCAAAAGTTGACCTATTGGTTCAGAAATTGACCATTTTGACCAACGTTGACTTTTTGACCTATTGAGTCAATTAGGTGGTCATTAGGTCAAAAATTTACTATTTTGACCAAATTTGACTTTTTGGTCAAAAGTTGACCTATTGGGTCAATGGACATGTCATTGGTTCAAGGATTGACCATTTTGACCAAAGTTGAGTTTTTCGTCAAAAGTTGACATATTGGTTTAATGGGTTGGTCATTGGGTCAGAAATTGATTATTTTAACTAAAGTTGACTTTTTGGTTAAAAGTTGACCTATTGGGTCAACGGGGTGGTCATTAGGTTAAAAATTGAGAATTTTGACCAAAATTAATTTTTTTGTCAAAAGTAGACCATTGGTTTAACGAGGGGGTCATCAGGTCAGGGATTGACCATTTTAACAAAATTTGACTTTTTGGTCAAAAGTTGACCTGTTGGGCCAATGGGTTGGTTATTGTGTTAGAAATTGACCATTTTGACCAAAGTTGACCTATTGGGTCAATTAGGTGGTCATTAGGTTAAAAATTGTCTATTTTAACCAAATTTGACTTTTTGGTCAAAAGTTGACCTATTGCGTCAATGAGATGGTCATTAGGTCAAAAATGAACTATTGTAACCAAAATTGACTTTTTGGTCAAAATTTGACCAATTGGGCTTGGTAATTGGGTCAAGGATTAACAATTTTAACCAAACTTGACTCTTTGGTCAGAGATTGACTTATTGGGTCAATAATTAGTCATTCGATCAAAAATTGAGTATTTTGATCAAAAATGAATTTTTGGTCAAAAGTTGAACCTTTGGATCGATCAGGAGGTAGTCATTAGTATCGAGAAATTGTCCATTTTGACCGAAATTTGACTTTTTGTCAGTGAGTCAATGGTTGACTATTGGGTCATGAAGTTGGTGATTGTGTCGAGGATTGACCATTTTGACTGAAAGTTAACTTTTCGGGCTCGAAAGTTGACGATAGGTCGATGGGTTGGTCATTGGGAAAGGAGTTAATCATTTTGACCAAAGTTGACTTTTTGGTAAGAGATTGACTTATTGGGTCAATAATTGGTCACTAGGTCACATATTGACTATCTTGGTCAATATTGACTATTTGGTCAAATATTGACCTATTGGGTCAATGGGTTGGTCATTGGATTAAGAAATGATCATTTTGACCAAAGTTGACTTTTTAGTCAATAGTTGAACATTGGGTCAATGGATCATTGGGTCAGAAATTGACCATTTTAACCAATGTTGACTTTTTCATCAAAAGTTGAGCTATTGGGAAATTACTATTTTGACAAAAATTGACTTTTTAGTGAAAAGATGACCAATTGGGTCAATGGGTATGTCATTGGTTCAAGTATTTACCATTTTGACTAAAGTTGATTTTTTGGTCAAAAGTTGACCTATTGGGTCAATTGGTTGGTTATTGGGTTAAGGATTGACCATTTCGCCAAAGTTGACTTTTAAGTCAAAAGTCGACCTATTGGGTTATTGGGTCAATGATTGACCATTTTGACCAATGTTGTCTTTTTGGTCGAAAGTTGACATTTTGGATCAATGGGTTGGTCATTGGATCAGAAATTAACCATTTTGATCAAAGTTGACTTTTGGTCAAAAGTTGGCCTTTTGGGTCAATGGGGTGGTCATTAGATCAAAAATTGATTTTTTTTCCAAAATAGACTTTTTATGTCAAAAGTTGACCTATTAGGTCATTGGGTCTTGGATTGACTATTTTAACTAAAGTTGACTTTTTTGTCAAAAGTTGACATATTGGGTAAATCAGTTGGTGATTGGGTTAGGGATTAGTAGTTTCGATCGAAGTTATCTTTGTGATGAGTTTGATCTTTATTGTGTCGATAATTGGTCATAAGTTCAAAAATTGATTATTTTGATCAAAATTGAATTTTTGATCAAAAGTTGACATATTGGGTCAATGGCGTGATCATTGTATCAGAACCTGACCATTTTGACCAAAGTTGACTTTTTGGTGAAAAGTTGACCTATTGGGTCAAGGGTTTGGTCACTGGGTCAGAACTTGACCATTTTTACCAAACTTGACTTTTTGGTTAAAAGTTGACCTATTGCGTCAATGGGTTGCTCGATGGATTGATGATTGACCATTTTGACCAAAGTTGACTTTTTGGTCAGAGATTGACTTATTGGGTCAATAATTTGTCATTAGGTCAAAAATTGATTATTTTGACCAAAATTGAAATTTTGGGCAATAGTTGACCCATTGGGTCGACGGGGTAATCATTGGGTCAGAATTAACCATTTTGACCAAAGTTAACTTTATGATCGAAAATTGACCTATTGGGTCTATGGGTTGGTCTGGGTTAAGGATTGACAATTTTGACAAAAGTTGACTTTTTTGTTATAGATTGACTTATTACGTGTATAATTTGTCATTAGGTCAAAATTTAATAATTTTGACCAAAATTAAATTTTTGGTCAACAGTTGACCCGTTGGGTTAATGGGGTGGTCATTGTGTCAGAAATTGACAATTTCTAAAAAAGTTAACTTTTTGATCAAAAGGTGACATAGCGGGTCAATTTTTTTGGTCATTGGGTCAAAAATTAACCATTTTGACCAAATCTGACTTTTTGGTCAAAAGTTGACCTTTTGTGTCAATGGGTTGGTCATTGGGTCAATGATTGAACATTTTGACCAAAGTTGACTTTTTGGTCAAAGATTGATTTATTGGGTCAATAATTGCAATAGTTCAAAAATTAACTATTTTTACCAAAATTGGATTTTTGGTAAATGATTGACCTATTGGGTCAACGGGGTGGTCATTGGGTCATAAATTGACCACTTTGACTAAAATTGACCAAAAGTTGACCTATTGGGTCACTGGGATGGTCATTTGGTCAAAAATTAACTATTTTGACCAAAATTGACTTTTAGATCAAAATTTGACCTATTGGGTCAGTGGGTTGTTCTTTGGGTCAAGGATTGATCATTTTGACCAAAGTTGATTTTTTGGTCAAAAGTTGACCATTTGGGTCAAGGATTGACCATTTTGACCAAAGTTGACTTTTTGGTCAGAGTGACTTATTGGGTCAATAGTTGGTCATTAGGTTAAAAACTGATCATTTTGACCAAAATTGAATTTTTTGTCAAAAGTTAACCTATTGGGTCGATGGGGTGATCATTAGGTCAAAAATTGACCATTTTTACCAAAGTTGACTTTCAAGTCAAAAGTTGACCGATTAATTCTATGGGGTGGTCATTGGGTCAAAAATTCACTTTTTGAAACAAAATTGACTTTTTGGTCAAATGTTGACCTATTGGGCATATGGGTTGGTCATTCGGTCCAGGATTGAGCATTTTGATTGAAGTTGACTTTTTATTCAAAAGTTGACATGTTTGGTCAATGGGTATGTCGTTAGGTCAAGGTTTTATCATTTGGCTAAAGTTAACTTTTTAGTCAGAGATTGACTTATTGGGCGAATAATTTGTCATTAGACCAAAATTTGACCCATAGGGTCAACGGGGTGGTCATTGGGTCAGAAATTGATTATTTTAACTAAAGTTGATTTTTTGGTCAAATGTTGACCTATTAGGTTAGTAGGTTGGTCATTGGGTCGAGGATTGACCATTTTGACCAAAGTTGACTTCTTGGTCAGAGATTGACTTGTTGGGTCAAGAATTGGTCATTTGGTCAAAAGTTGATTATTTTAACTAAAATTGAATTTTTGGTCAAAAGTTGACCCATTGGGTCAATGAGGTGGTCATAGTGTCAGAAATTGAGAGTGTAGACCAAAGTTAACTTTTTGGTCAAAAGTTGACCTATTGGGTCAAGGGTTTGGTCATTGGGTCAGAAATTGACCATTTTGACCAAACTTTACTCTTTGGTGAAAGGTTGACCTATTTGGTTATTTGGTTGGTCATTAGGTCAATGATTGACTATTTTGACCAAAGTTGACATTTTGTCTGAGATTGACTTATTTGGTCAATAATTAGTCAACAAGTCAAAAATCGACTATTTAGACCAAAATTGAATATTTGGTCAATAGTTGACCCATTGGGTCAATGGGGTGGTCATTGGGTCAAAAATGGACCATTTTGACCAAAGTTGCTTTTTTGGCCAAAAGTTGGCCTATTGGGTCAATGGGTTGGTCATTGGGTCAAGGATTGACCATTTTGGCCAAAATTTGCATTTTAGTCAGAGATTGACTTATTGGGTGGAATAATAGGTCATTAGGTCAAAAATTGACTATTTCTTCCAAAAATGACATTTTGGTCCAAAGTTGACTCATAGGGTCAATGGGGTGGTAATTGGGTCAGAAATTGACCATTTCAACCAAAGTTGAATTTTTGGTCAAAAGTTGACCTATTTGGTTAAATGGGTCGGTCATTGGGTCAAGGATTCAACATTTTGATCAAAGTTGACTTTTTGGTCAGAGATTGACTTTTTGGGTCAATAATTGGTCATTCGATCAAAAATTGATTATTTTGACCAAAATTAAATTTTTGATCAAAAGTTGACCCATCAAATCAATTGGGTGGTCATTATGTCAGAAATTGACCATTTTGACAAAAGTTGACTTTTTGGTCAAAGGTTGATCTATTGAGTTAAGAATTTGATCATTGGGTCAGAAAATTAACTATTTTGACCAAACTTGACTTTTTTGTCAAAAGTTGACCAATTGGGTCAACGGGTTGGTCATCGAGTCAATGGGTTGGACATCAGGTCAATGATTGACCATTTTGACAAAAGTTTACTTTTTTGTCATAGATTGACTTATTGGGTCAATAATTGGTTATTTGGTCAAAAATTCACTATTTTAATAAAAAATTAATTTTTGGTCAATAGTTGACCTATTGGGTCAACGTGGTGATCATTAGGTCAGAAATTAACCATTTTGACCAAAGTTCACTTTTTCGTCAAAAGTTGACCTATTGGGTCAATGAGTTGGTCATTGGGTCAAGGATTGACCACTTTGACCAAATTTATTTTTTTGGTCAAAAGTTGACCTATTGGGTCAATGGGATGGTTATCAAGTCAAAAATTGACTTTTTGGTCAGCGTTTGACTTATTGGGTCAATAATTGGCTATTAGGTAAAAAATTTCCTATTTTTACCAAAATTGAATTTTTGGTCAAAAGTTAACCCATTGGGTCAATGGGGTGGTCTTTGGGTCAGAAATTGACCATTTTGATCATAGTTGACTTTCTGGTCAAAAGTTGATTTATTGGGTCAATGGGGTGGTCATTGGGTCAAAAATTCACTATTTGACCAAAATTGATTTTTTTTTCAAAAGGTGATCTATTGGGCCAATGGGTTGATCGTATAATCCAGGATTGACCATTTTGATTAAAGTTGACTTTTTGTTCCAAAGTTGACCTATTGAGTTAATGGGTAAGTCATTGGGACAAGGATTGATCATTTTGGCAAAAGTTGACCTTTTAGACAGAAATTGACTTATTGGGTGAAAATTGACTATTTCTTCCAAAATTGATGTTTTGGTCAAAAGTTGACCCAATGGGCCAACAGGGTGGTAATTAGGTCAGAATTTGACCATTTTGACCAAAGTTGACTTTTTGAACAAAAGTTGACTTATTGGGTCAAAGGGTTGGTCATTGGGTTAGTACTCAGCATTTTGACCAAAGTTGTCTTTTTGGTCAAAGATTGACTTGTTGGGTCAAAAATTGGTCATTAGGTCAAAAATTAATTATTTTGACCAAAATTCAATTTTTGGTCACAAGTTGACCTATCGAGTCAACGGGGTGGTCATTGGGTCAGAAATTGATCATTTTGACAAAAAATGACGTTTTGGTCAAAAGTTGACCTATTGGGTCAATGGGATGGTGATTGGGTCAAAATTCACTATTTTGACAAAAATTGACTTTTTGGTCAAAAGTTGATCTATTGGGCCAATGGGTTGGTCATTAGTTCTAGGATTGACCATTTTGACTAAAGTTGACTTTTTGTTCAAAAGTTGACCTATTGATTCAATGGGTATGTCATTGGGTCAAGGATTGATCATTTTGGCCAATGTTGCCTTTTTAGTCATAGATTGACTTAGGTGAATCATTGGTCATTAAGTCAAAAACTGACTATTTCTACCAAAATTGACATTTTGGTCAAATTTTGACCCATTGGGCCAATGGGGTTGTCATTGGGTCAAAAATTGACTATTTTGACCAAACTTGAGTTTTTGGTCAAAAGTTGACCAATTGGGTCAATGGGTTGGTCATCGGGTCAATGATTGACCATTTTGACCAAAGTTAACTTTTTAGTCAGAGATTGACTTATTGGGTCAATATTTGGTTATTAGGTCAAAAATTCACTATTTTGACCAAAATTGAATTTTTGGTCAATAGTTGACCTATTGGGTCAACGGGGTGGTCATTGGGTAAGAAATTGACAATTTTGACCAAAGTTCACTTTTTGGTCAAAAGTTGACCAATTGGTTAATAAGTTGGTCATTGGGTCAAGGATTGACCACTTTGCCCAAAGTTATTTTTAGGGTCGAAAGTTAACGTATTGGGTCAATGAGATGGTTATTAGGTCAAAAATTGACTATTTAGACCAAAATTGACTTTTTAGTCAGCGATTGACTTATTGGGTCAATAATTGGCCATTAGGTCAAAAATTTCCTATTTTCACTAAAATCAAATTTCTTGTCAAAAGTTGACCCAATGGGTCAATGGGTTGTTCATTGGGTCAGAAATTGACCATTTTGATCATAGTTGACTTTCTGGTCAAAAGTTGACTTATTCGGTCAATGGGGTGGTCATGGGGTAAAAAATTCACTATTTGACCAAAATTGACTTTTTGGTCAAAAGGTGATCTATTGGGCCAATGGGTTGGTCTTTGGGTCCAGGATTGACAATTTTGACTAAAGTTGACTTTTTGTTTAAAAGTTGACCTATTGAGTCAATGAGTACCTCATTGGGTCAAGGATTGATCATTTTGGTCAAAGTTGACATTTTAGACAGAGATTGACTTATTGGGTGAATCTTTGGTCATTAGTTCAAAAATTGACTATTTCTACCAAAATTGATATTTTGGTCAAAAGTTGACCCATTGGGCCAACAGGGTGGTCATTGGGTCAGAAATTGAACATTTTGACCATAGTTGAATTTTTGATCAAAAGGTTAACTATTGAGTCAATGGGTTGGCCATTAGGTCAAGGATTGACCATTTTGATCAAAGTTTTCTTTTTGGTCTGAGATTGACTTATTGGGTCAAAAATTAATTATTTTGACCAAAATAGAATTTTTTGTCACAAGTTGACCTATCGAGTCAATGGGTTGGTCATTGGGTCAGAAATTGACCATTTTGACCAATGTTGACTTTTTGGTCAAAAGTTGACCCATTGGGTCAAAAACTCATTATTTTGACGAAAATTGACTTTTTGGTCATAAGTTGATCTATTGGGCCATTGGGTTGGTCATTGGGTCAAGGATTGACCATTTTCACTAAAGTTGACTTTTTGTTCAAAAGTTAACATATTTAGTCAATGGGTATGTCATTGGGTCAAGGATTGATCATTTTGGCAAAAGTTAACTTTTTAGTCAGAGATTGACTTATTGGGTGAATCTTTGGTCTTTAGGTAAAAAATTGATAATTTCTACCAAAATTGACATTTTGGTCAAAAGTTGACCCATTGGGCCATCGTGGTGGTCAATGTGTTAGAAATTAATCATTTTGTTCAAAGTTGACTTTTTGGTCAAAAGTTGACCTATTAGGTCAAAGGGTTGGTCATTGGGTCAATGATTGACCATTTTGACCAAAGTTGACTTTTTGGCCAGAGATTGACTTATTGGGTCCATAATTTGTCATTAGGTCAAAAATTAGTTATTTTGACCAAAATTAAATTTTTGGTAAAGAGTTAACCCATTAGGTCAATGGGGTGGTCATTGTGTCAGAAATTGACCATTTTGACTAAAGTTGACTTATGGTCAAATGTTGACCTAATGGGTCAAGGGTTTGGTCATTGGGTTAGAAATTGACCATTTTGACCAAAAATGTACATTTTGGTAGAAAGTTGACCTATCTGTCAAAAGGTTAGTCACTGGGTCAATGATTGACCATTTTGACCAAATTTAACCATTTGGTCAGAGATTGACTTATTGGGTCAATAATTGGTCATTAGGTCAAAAATTGGCTCTTTTGACCAAAAGTGAATCTTTGCTCAAAAGTTGAAATCTTGTTTCAACGGGGTAGACAATGGGTCAGAAATAGATCATTTGACAAAAGTTGACTTTTTGGTCAAAAGTTGACCAATTTGGTCAATGAGATGATCATTAGGTCAAAAATTGACTACTTTGACCAAAATTGACATTTTGGTCAAAAGTTGACCTATTGGGCCAATGGATTGGTCGTTGAGTCAAGAATTAATCTTTTTGACCAAAGTTGACTTTTTGGTCAAAAGTTGACCTGTTGGGTCAATGGGTTGGTCATTGGGTTAAGGATTGACCATTTCAGCCAAAGTCGACCTTTTAGTCGGAGATCGACTTAGTGGGTTAATCATTTGTCATTATGTAAAAAATTGACTATTTTGACCAAAATTAACTATTTTGACCAAAATTGACAATTTTGGTCAAAAGTCGATGTATTGGGTCGATGGTGTGGTCATTGGGTCAGAAATTGTCTATTTTGACCAAAGTTAACTTTTTGGTCAAAAGTTGACCTATAGGGTCAATGTGGTGGTCATTAGGTCAACAATTCACTATTTTTGACCAATAATGACTTTTTAGTCAAAAGTTGACCTATTATGCCAATGGGTTGGTCATTTGGTTAAGGATTGACCATTTTGACCAAAGTTGACTTTTTGTTCAGTGGTTGACCTGTTGGGTCAATGGGTTGGTCATTGGGTAAAGGATTGACCATTTGGGCCAAAGTTGCCTTTTAGTCAGAGATTGACTTATTGGGTGAATGATTGGTAATTATGTCAAAAATTGACAATTTATACAAAAAATGACATTTTGGTCAAAAGTTGACCCATAGGATCAACGGGGTGGTCATTTGGTAAAAAATGACCATATTGAACAAAGTTGACTTTTTGGTCAAAAGTTGACCTATTGGGTCAATGGGTTGGTCATTGGGTCAAGGATTAACCATTTTGACCAAAAGGTCAGAGATTTACTTATTGGTTCAATAATTGGTCATTAGGTTAAAAATTGATTATTTTTACAAAAATTGAATTTTTGGTCAAAAATTTACCCATTGGTTCAATGGGGTGGTCATTGTGTTAGAAATTGACCATTTTAACCAAACTTTACTTTTTGGTCAAAAGTTGACCAATTGGGTCAATGGGTTTGTCATTTGGTCATTGATTGACCATTTTAACCAATTGACTTTTTGTTCAAGGATTGACGTACTGGGTAAATAATTGGTCATTAGGTCAAAAATTGACTCTTTTAACCAAAATTGAATTCTTGCTCAATAGTTGACCTATTGAGTCGACGGGGTGGTCATTGGATCTGAAATTGACCATTTTGATCAAAGTTGACTTTTTGGTCAGAGATTGACTTATTGGGTCAATATTGGTCATTAGTAGGGCTGTCAATTTGGCTCGTTGTTCCCGTGTTCGGCTCGTTAAGCAGCTCGTGGTCGACTCGAATTGGCTCAAAAAGAAATAAATAAATAAATATTTACACACATATAATACATATTCATAAAATTAAATATCATAAATTGTAATTAATTAAAACTTTTTAAAATAAAAAAACTTATCAAATTTTTAAAAATTAAATCCTATAAATTATAATATATAATAAATTGTTAATAAATATTACTTATATAACTATTATATATTTATATAATATAACTTATATAATTAATATAAAATAATATATAAGTATAAAAATAAAAAAACCCACCCTAACTCATCCTAAGGCCCGACCTTCCTCACTGCCTCTCAAAAGTTCTCGGGTTTCGTTGCTTCTCCTCTTCCGAGTTCCAACCCTTCTCCTTCCTCTCAAAATCGCGAAAGAGGTTTCAACAGAGATAGGATTCGGCAGCGAGAGGCTTCTGCGGCGAGAGCTTAGGGTTCGCTGTTTCAGCTCTTCTCTTCGGGGTCATCTTCTTCTCTCAAAATCGCGAAAGGTTTCAGCGGCGAGAGCTTAGGGTTTGTTCTTCCTCTTCCTCTTCCTCTATTTTCGAGCTGAACTAGAGTCGAACTCGAGCCGAAAAATACTATTCGAGTCGAAAACAAACACACCATTCACAAGCAATTTAGAACACGAGCCGATTTTGAGCTTGAGCCAGTGTCGAACGAGTCGAACACGAGCTGACCCTGAGCTCGCTCAGGCTCGACTCATTTACAGCCCTAGTCATTAGGTCAAAAATTGATTATTTTGACCAAAATTGGAATTTTGGTCAATAATTGACCTCTTGGGTCAACGGGGAGGTCATTCGGTCAGAAATTGACAATTTTGACCAAAGTTGACTTTTTGGTCAAAATTTGACTTATTGGGTCAATGGGTTAGTCATTAGGTCAAGGATTGACCATTTTGACCAAAGTTGATTTTTTGGTCAAAAGTTGGCCAATTGGGTCAATGGGTTAGTAGTTGGGTCAAGGATTGTTCATTTTGACCAAAGTTGACCATTTGGTCTGAGATTGACTTATAGGGTCAATAATTGGTCATTAGGTAAAAAATTGACTCTTTTGACCAAAATTGAATTGTTGGTCACAAGTTGACGCATTGAGACAACGGGGGGTCATTGGGTCAAAAATTGTCCATTTTGATGAAAAGTTGACTTTCTGTTAAAAAGTTGACCTATTAGGTCAGTGGGGGGTCATTAGGTTAAAAATTCACTATTTTGACCAAAATTGACTTTTTGGTCAAAAGTTAACCTATTGGGCCAATGGGTTGGTCCTTGTGTTAAGGATTGACCATTTTGACTAAAGATGACTTTTTGTTCAAAAATTGACCTGTTGGGTTAATGGGTTGGTCATTGGGTCAAGGATTGACCATTTGGGCCAAAGTTATCTTTTTTATCAGACATTGACTCATTGGGTGAATAATTGGTCATTAGGTCAAAAATTAATTATTTCTACTAAAAATGACATCTTTGTCAAAAGTTGACATATAGGGTCAACGGGGAGATCATTGGGTTAGAAATTGACCATTTTGACTAAAGTTGACTTTCTTGTCAAAAGTTGACTTATTGGGTCCATGGGTGTGTCATTTTCTCAAGGATTGACCACTTTGACAAAGTTGACTTTTTGGTCAGAGATTGACTTATTGGGTTAATAATTGGTCATTAGGTCAAAATTTGATTATTTTGACCAAAATTAAATTTTTTTGTCAAAAATTGACCCATTAGTTCAATAGGGTGGTCATTGTGTCAGAAAGTGGCCATTTTAACCAAACTTTATTTTTTGTTTAAAAGTTGACCAAATGGGTCAATGGGTTTGTCATTGGGTCAACGATTGATCATTTTAACCGAAGTTGGCTTTTTGGTCAGAGATTGACTTTTAGGGAGAATAATTGATTATTAGGTCAAAAATTAACTATTTTGACCAAAATTAAATTTTTGGTCAATAGTTGACCAATTGTGTCAACGAGCTGGTCATTGGGTCAGAAATTAACCATTTTGACCAAAGTTGACTTTCTAGTCAAAAGTTGACCTATTGGTCAATGGGGTGGTCATTGGGTCAAAAATTCACTATATTGACTAAAATTGACTTTTTGGTCAAAAGTTGACCTATTGGGCCAATGGTTTTGTCATTGGGTCAAGGATTGACCATTTTGACCAAAGTTGACTTTTTGTACAAAAGTTGACCTGGTCAAAGGGTTGGTAATTGGGTCAAGGATTGACCATTTTGGCTAAAGTTAACTTTTTAGTCAGAGATTGACTTATTTGGTGAATATTTGGTCATTTAGGTCAAAAATTGACTATTTCTACCAAAAATGACATTTTGGTTAAAAGTTGACCCATAAGGTTAATGGGGTCATTGGGTTAGAAATTGACCATTTTGACCAAAGTTGACTTTTTGGTCAAAA
This sequence comes from Papilionanthe hookeriana x Papilionanthe teres, assembly GCA_022702705.1. Classification (NCBI taxonomy): domain Eukaryota; kingdom Viridiplantae; phylum Streptophyta; class Magnoliopsida; order Asparagales; family Orchidaceae; genus Papilionanthe; species Papilionanthe hookeriana x Papilionanthe teres. The sequence goes on from CM040424.1 coordinate 169,603,178, forward strand.
GTTGACCTATTGGGTCAAAGGGTTGGTCATTGGGTCAAGGATTGACCAGTTTGACCAAAGTTGACTTTTTGGTCAGAGATTGACTTATTGGGTCAATAATTGTTCATTAGGTCAAAAATTGATTATTTTGACCAAAATTGAATTTTTGGTCAATAGTTGATATATTTTGACCAATGTTGACTTTTTGGTCAATAGTTGTCCTATTGGGTCAATGGGGTAGTCATTGGGTCAAAAACTCACTATTTTGACCAAAATTGACGTTTTGGTCAAAAGTTGATATATTTGGCCAATGGGATGTTCATTGGGTCCTAGATTGACCATTTTGACTAAAGTTAATTTTTTGTTTAAAAGTTGACCTGTTGGGTCAATGGATATGCCGTTGGGTCAATGATTGATCATTTTGGCCAAAGTTGAGTTTTTAATCAGAGATAAACTTATTGGCAGGATAATTGGTCATTAGGTATTTCTACCAAAATTGACATTTTGTTCAAAGTTGACCCATTGGTTCAAGGGGGTGGTTATTAGTTCAAAAATTGACCATTTTGACCAAAGTTGACTTTTTGGTCAAAAGTTGACATATTGGGTTAATGGGTCGGTCATTGGGTCAAGGATTGACTATTTTGATCAAAGTTGACTTTTTGGTCAGTGATTGACTTAATCAGTCATTAGGTCAAAAATTGATTATTTTGACCAAAATTGAATTTTTGGTGAAAAGTTGACCCATTTGGTCAATGGGATGTTCATTATGTCAGAAAATGACCATTTAGACCAAAGTTGATGTGTTGGTCAAAAGTTGACCTTTTGAGTCAAGAGTTTGGTCATTGGGTTAGAAATTGACCATTTTGTCCAAACTTGACTTTTTGGTCAAAAGTTGACCTATTGGGTCAATTGTTTGGACATTGGGTCAAGGATTGACAATTTTGACCAAAGTTGACTTTTTGGTTATAGATTGACTTATTAGGTCAAAATTTGTTAATTAGGTCAAAATTTGATTATTTTGACCAAAATTAAAGTTTTGGTCAAAAGTTAACCCATTGGTCAACGCGGTGGTCATTGTGTCAGAAATTGACCATTTTGACTAAAGTTGACTTTTGGTCAAATGTTGACCTATTGGGTCAAGGGTTTGGTCATTGTGTTAAAAATTGACCATTTTGACCAAAATTTTCTTTTTGGTCGAAAGTTGACCTACTCGATCAAAAGGTTGGTCAATGGGTTAGAAATTGACCATTTTGACCAAATTTAACCATTTGGTTAGAGATTGACTTATTGGGTCAATAATTGGTCATTAGGTCAAAAATCGCATATTTATACCAAAATTGACATTTTGGTCAAAAACGGGGTGGTCATTGGGTCAGAAATTGACCATTTTGACTAGAGGTAACTTTTTGGTCAAAAGTTGACCTATTGGATCAATAGGTTGGTCATTGGGTCAAGGTTTGACCATTTTAACCAAAGTTGACTTTTTGGTCAGAGATTGGTTTATTTGGTTAATAATTTGTCATTATGTCTAAAATTGATTATTTTGACCTAAAGTTGAACCATTGGTTCAATGGGGTGGTCAGTGTGTCAGAAATTAACCATTTTGACCAAAATTGACTTTTTAGTCAAAAGCAGACCTATTGGGTCAAGTATTTGGTGATTGGGTCAGAAATTGACCATTTTGGCCAAACATTACTTTTTGGTTAAAAGTTGACCTATTGGGTCAACGGGTGGTCATTGGGTCAGAAATTTACCATTTTGACCAAACTTTACTTTTTGGTCAAAAGTTGACCTATTGGGTCAACGGGTTGGTCATTGGGTCAATGATTGACCATTTTAAACAAAGTTGACCATCTGGTCAGAGATTAACTTATTGGGTCGATAATTGGTCATTAGGCAAAATTGATTATTTTTACAAGAATTAAATTTTTGGTCAAAAGTTGGCCAACTAGGTAAATGAGTATGTCATTGGGTCAATGATTGACCATTTTAACCAAAGTTGACTTTTTATTCAGAGATTGACTTATTGGGTTAATAATTAGTCGTTAGGTAAAAAACTCTCTTTTAGCCAAAATTAAATTTTTGGTCAATAGATGACCTATTGACTCAACGGGGTGGTCATTGGGTCAGAAATTATCTATTTTGACCAAAGTTAACTTTCTGGTCTAAAGTTGACATATTGGGTCAATGGGGTGGTCATTGGGTCAACATTTTTCAATTTTGACCAAAATTGACTTTTTGGTCAAAAGTTCATCTATTGGGCCAATGGGTTGTTCATTGGGTCCAGGATTGCCATTTTCACTAAAGTTGAATTTTTGTTCAAAAGTTGTCCTGTTGGGTCAATGGGTATGTCATTGGGTCATGGATTGATCATTTTGGCCAAAGTTGACTTTTTAGTCAGAGATTTACTTGTTGGGTGAATAATTGGTCATTAGGTCAAAAATTGACTATTTCTACCAAAATTGACATTTTGGTCAAAAGTTGACCCATTGGGCCATCGGGGTGGTCAATGGGTCAGAAATTGACCATTTTTATCAAAGTAAAAAGTTGACCTATTGGGTCAATGGGTTGGTCATTGGGACAAGGATTGACCATTTTAACCAAAGTTGACTTTTTGGCCAGAGATCGACTTATTGGGTCAATAATTGGTCATTTGGTCAAAAATTGATTATTTTGACCAAAATTGAATTTTTTTTTGTCAAAAGTTCGCCCACTAGGTTAATGTGGTGGTCATTATGTCAGACATTGACCATTTTGACTAAAGTTGTCTTTTAGTCAATTGTTGACCTATTGGGTCAATGGTATGGTCATTGGGTTAGAAATTGACCATTTCTACCAAACTTTACTTTTTGGTCAAAAGTTGACCTATTCGGTCAAATGGTTGGTCATAGGGTCAATGACTGACCCTTCCCTTTTGACCAAATTTTACAATTTGGTCAGAGATTGACTTATTGGGTCAATAATTGGTCATTATTTCAAAAATTAGCTATTTTAACAAAAATTGAATTTTTGCTCAATAGTTGACGTATTGTGTCAACGGGGTGGTCATTGGATCAGAAATTGATCATTTTGACCAAAGTTGACTTTTTGGTCAAAAGTTAACTAATTAGGTCAATAGGATGGTCATTAGGTAAAAAATTGACTATTTTGACCAAAATTGACATTTTGGTCAAAAGTTAACCTATTGGGCTAATGGATTGGTCGTTGGGTCAAGGATTGACCATTTTGACCAAAGTTGACTTTTTGGTCAAAAGTTGACCTGTTGGGTCAATGGGTTGGTCATTGGATCAAGGATTGACTATTTTGGCCAAAGTTGACTTTTTAGATAGAGATTGACTTATTGGGTTAATAATTGGTCATTATGTCAAAAATTGACTATTTTTACCAAAATTGTCAATTTTGGTCAAAAGTCGATGCATTGGGTCGATGGGGTGGTCATTGGGTCAGATATTGACCATTTTGACCAAAGTTAACTTTCTGGTCAAAAGTTGACCTATTGGGTCAATGTGGTGATCATTTGGTAAAAAATTCACTATTTTGACCAACAATGTCTTTTTGGTTAAAAGTTAGCCTATTGGGCCAATGGGTTGGTCATTAGATCAAGGATTGACCATTATGACTAAAGTTGACTTTTTGTTCAAAAGTTGACCTGTTGTGTCAATGGGTTGGTCATTGGATCAAGGATTGAACATTTGAGCTAAAGTTGTTTTTTTAGTCATAGATTGACTTATTGGGTGAGTAATTGGTCTTTAGGTTAAAAATTGACTATTTATACCAAAAATGACATTTTGTTCAAAAGTTGACCCATAGGGTCAACGGGGTGGTCATTCATTCAAAAATTGACCATTTTGAACAAAGTTGACTTTTTGGTCAAAAGTTGACATATTGGGTGAATGGGTTAGTCATTGGGTCAATGATTGACCATTTTGACCAAAGTTGAATTTTTGTCAGACATTGACTTATTGGTTCAATAATTAGTCATTAGGTCAAAAATTAATTATTTTTACAAAAATTGAAGTTTTGGTCAAAAGTTGACCCATTGGATCAATGGGGTGGTTATTGTGTCAGAAATTGACCATTTTGACCAAACTTTTCTTTTTGGTCAAAAGTTGACCAATAGGGGTCGTCATTGTGCCAAGGATTGACCATTTTGACTAAAGTTGACTTTTTGTTCAGAGATTGACATATTGGGTCTATAATTGGTCACTAGGTCAAAAATTGACTCTTTTGACCAAAATTGAGTTTTTGATCAATAGATGACATATTAAGATGATGAGGTGGTCATTGGGTCAGAAATTGGGCATTTTGACCAAAGTTGACTTTTTGACCAAAAGCTGACATATTGGGTCAATGGGGTCGTCATTGGGTCTTGACTGAAATTGACTTTTTGGTAAAAGTTGATCTTTATTGGGTCAAGGATTGACCATTTTGACTAAAGTTTAGTTTTTGTTCAAAAGTTATCCTGTTGGGTCAATGGGTATGTCATTGGGTCATTGATTGATCATTTTGATCAAAGTTGACTTTTTAGTTAGAGATTGACTTATTGGTTCAATAATTAGTCATTAGGTCAAAAATTATATATTTTTACAAAAAATAAATTTTTGGTCAAAAGTTGACCCATTGGTTCAATGGGGTGCTCAACTTTGGTCAAAAGTTGATGCATTGGGTCGATGGGGTGGGCATTGGTTCAGAAATTGACCATTTTGACCAAAGTTGACTTTTTGGTCAAAAGTTGACCTATTGGGTCAATGTGGTGGTCATTGGGTGAAAAATTTACTATTTTGACCAATATTAACTTTTTGGTCAAAAGTTGACATATTTACCCAGGTTGGTCATTGCGTCAAGGATTGACCATTTTGACAAAAGTTGATTTTTTGTTCAAAAGCTGACCTGTTGGGTCAATGGGTTGGTCATTGGGTCAAGGATTGACCATTCGGGCCAAAGTTGTCTTTTTAGTCAGAGATTGACTTATTGGGTGAATTATTGGTCATTATGTCAAAAATTGACTACTTCTACCAAAAATGTCATTTTAGTCAAAAGTTGACACATAGGTTCAACGGGGCGGTCATTCAGTCAGAAATTGACCATTTTGAACAAAGTTAATTTTTAGTCAAAAGTTGACCTATTGATTCAACGGGTTGGTCATTGGGTCAAGGATTATCCATTTTGACCAAAGTTGACTTTTTGGTCAGAGATTGACTTATTGGGTCAATAATTGGTCATTAGGTCAAAAATTGATTTTTTTGACCAAAATTGACATTTTTGGTCAAAAGTTGACGCATTGGGTCGATGGGGTGGTCATTGGGCTAGAAATTGACCATTTTGACGAAAGTTGACTTTCTAGTCAAAGGTCTACCTATTGGGTCACTGTGGTGGTCATTGGGTCAAAAATTCACTATTTTGACCAAAATTGGCTTTTTGGTCAAAAGTTGACCTATTGGGACAACGGGTTGGTTTTTGGGTCCAACATTGACCATTTTGACTAAAGTTGACTTTTTGTCCAAAAGTTGACTTGTTGGCTCAATGGGTTGGTCATTGAGTCAAGGATTGACCATTTTTGGGTGAATAATTGGCCATTAGGTAAAAAATAACTATTTCTTCCAAAATTAACATTTTGGTCAAAAGTTGACTCATATGGTCAACGAGATGGTCATTGGGTCAGAAATTGACCATTTTGAACAAAGTTCACTTTTTCGTTAAAAGTTGACCTATTGGATCAATGGGTTGGTCATTGGGTCAAGGATTGACCATTTTAACCAAAGTTGACTTTTTGGCCAGAGATTGACTCATTTGGTCAATAATTGGTCATTTGGTCAAAAATTGATTATTTGGACAAAAATTAAATTTTTGGTCAAAAGTTGACCCATTAGTTCAATGGGGTGGTCATTGTGTCCAAAATTGACCATTTTGACCAAGCTTTAGTTTTAGGTCAAAAGTTGACCTATTGGGTCAACTAGTTGGTCATTGGGTTAATGATTGCCCATTTTGACCAAAGTTGCCATTTGGTCAGAGATTAACTTATTGGCTCAATAATTGGTCGTTAGGTCAAAAATTGACTATTTTGACCAAAATTGATTTTTTGGTCTATTGTTGACTGATTGGGTCAACAGCGTGGTCGTTATGTCAGAAATTGACCATTCTGACCAAAGTCGACCTATTGGGTCAATGGGATGGTCATTAGGTCAAAAATTAACTATTTTCACCTAATTGACATTTTGTTTAAAATTTAACCTATTTTTCATTAGGTCAAGGATTGGCCATTTTGACCAAAGTTGATTTTTCGGTCAAAAGTTGACTAATAGAGTCACTAATGGGTTGGTCATTAGGTCAAGGATTGATAATTTTGACAAAAGTTAACTTTCTAGTCAGAGATTGACTTATTGGGTCAATTATTGGTCATTTGGTCAAAAATTGACTATTTTGATCCGTATTGAATTTTTTGTTAAAAGTTGACCAATAGGGTCGATGCGGTGGTCATTTGGTTAGAAATTGACCATTTTGACCAAAGTTGACTTTTTGGTCAAAAGCTGACCTATTGTGTGTCAATGGGGTGGTCATTGGGTTAAAAATTAACTAGTTTGACCAAAATTAACTTTTTGGTCAAAAGTTGACCTATTGGGTAAAGGATTGAATTATTGGGATGGTCATTGGATCAGGGATTGACCATTTTGACAAAAGTTAATTTTTTGTTCAAAAGTTGACATGTTGGGTCAATGAGTTGGTCATTGGGTCAATGATTGACTATCTTGACCAAAGTTGACTTTTTGGTCAGAGATTAACTTATTGGGTCAATAATTGGCCATTAGGTCAAAAATTGATTATTTTGACCAAAATTAAATTTTTAGTCAAAAGTTGACCCCTTGGTTCAATGGGTTGGTCATTGTGTTAGAAATTGTCCATTTTAACCCAACCATACTTTTTGGTCAAAAGTTAACCTATTAGGTCAATGAGTTTGTCATCGAGTCAATGATTGACCATTTTGACCATAGTTGACTTTTTGGTCAAAGATAGACTTATTGGGTCAATAATTAGTCATTAGGTTTAAACTTTATTCTTTTAACCAAAATTAATTTTTTGGTCAATAGTTGACCTATTGAGTCAACGAGGTGGTCATTGGGTCAGAAATTGATCATTTTGACCAAAATTGACTATCTAGTCAAAAGTTGACATATTGGGTCAATGGGGTGGTCATTGGGTCAAAAATTCAATATATTGACCAAAATTGACTTTTTGGTCAAAAGTTGACCTATTGGGTCAATGGTTTAGTCATTGGGTCAAGGATTGACCATTTTAACCAAAGTTAGCTTTTTGTTTAAAAGTTGACCTATTAGGTCAAAGGGTTGGTCATTGCGTCAATGTTTGACCATTTTGGCCAAAGTTGACTTTTTAGTCTGAGATTGACTTTTTGGGCTAATATTTGGTCATTTAGGTCAAAAAGTGACTATTTCTACCAAAAATTACATTTTGGTTAGGGTCAACGGGGTCATTGGGTCAGAAATTGACCATTTTGACAAAAGTTGACTTTTTGGTCAAAAGTTGACATATTAGGTCAATGGGTTGGTCACTAGGTCAAGGATTGACCAGTTTGATCAAAGTTGACTCTTTGGTCAGAGATTGACTTATTGGGTCAATAATTGTTCATTAGGTCAAAAATTAATTATTTTGACCAAAATTAAATTTTTGGTCAAAATTTGACCCATTGGGTAAATGGGGTGGTCATTGTGTCAGAAATTGATCATTTTTTTACTAAAGTTGACTTTTTATTCAAAAGTTGACCTCTTGAGTCAAGAGTTGGTCATTGGGTCATTAACTGACCACTTTGACCAAAGTTGACTTTTTGGTCAAAAGTTGACCTATTGGGTCAATGGGTTGGTGATTGGGTCAATGATTGACCATTTTGATCAAAGTTGACTTTTTGGTCAGAGATTGACTTATTAAGTCAAAAATTGGTCATTAGGTCAAAAATTGACTATTTTGGCCAAAATTAGAATTTTGGTCAATAGTTGATCTATTGGGTCAACGGGGTGGTCATCGGGTCAGAAATTGACTATTTTGACCAAAGTTCACTTTTTGGTCAAAATTTTACCTATTGGGTCAATGGGATAGTCATCGGGTCAAGGATTGACCATTTTAACTAAAGTTAACCATTTGGTCTGAGATTGACTTATAGGGTCAATAATTGGTCATTAGATTAAAAATTAACTCTTTTGACCAAAATTAAAATTTTCATCACAAGTTGACCTATTGAGATAGCGGGGTGGTCATTGGGTCAAAGGGATGGCATTGGGTCAAAAATTCACTATTTTGACTAAAATTGACTTTTTGGTCAAAATTTAACCTATTGGGCCAACGGGTTGGTCCTTGGGTCAAGGATTGACCATTTTTAACCAAAGCTAACTTTTTGTTCAAAAGTTGACCTGTTGGGTCAATGGGTTGGTCATTATGTAAAGGATTGACCATTTTGACCAAAGTTGTCATTTTAGTCAGAGATTGACTTATTGGGTGAATAATTGGTCTTTCGGTCAAAAACTAACTATTTCTACCAAAAATGACATTTTTGTCAAAAGTTGACCGACAGGGTCAACGGGATGGTCATTGGGTAAGAAATTGACCATTTTGACCAAAGTTGACTGTTTGGTGAAAAGTTGATCTTTTTGGGTCAATGGGTTGGTCCTCATTGGGTCAAAGATTGATCATTTTGACCAAAGTTGACTTTTTGGTCAGAGATTGACTTATTGGGTCAATAATTGATAATTAGGTCAAAAATTGATTATTTTCACCAAAATTAAATTTTTGGACAAAAGTTGACCCATTGGGTCAATGATGTGGTCATTGTGTCAGAAATTGAATGTTTTAACCAAAGTTGACTTTTAGTCAAAATTTGACTTATTGAGTCAAGAGTTTGGTCATTGGTCAGGAATTGACCATTTTGACCTAGCTTGACTTTTTGGTCAAAAGTTGACCTATTGGGTGAAAGGGTTGGTCATTGGGTCAATGATTGACCATTTTGACAAAAGTTAATTTTTTGGTCAGAGATTGACTTATTGGGTCAATAATTGGTCATTAGGTCAAAAACTGACTATTTTGACCAATATTGGATTTTTGGTCAATAGTTGACCTATTGGATCAATGGGCAGTCATTAGGTCAAAAAATGACCATTTTGACTAAAGTTGACTTTTTGGTCAAAAGTTGACCTATTGGGTCAATGGGATGGTCATTAGGTCAAAAATTGACTTTATTGACCAAAATTGACTTTTTGGTCAAAATTTGACCAATAGGGTCAATGAGTTGGTCATTGGGTCAAGGATTGACCATTTTGACCAAAGTTGATTTTTTGGTCAAAAGTTGACCAATTGGGTCAATGGGTTATTCATTGGGTCAAGGATTGACCATTTTAACCAAAGTTGACCATTTGGTCAGAGATTTACTTATTGGGTCAATAATTGGTCATTAGGTCAAAAATTGACTCTTTTAACCAAAATTGAATTTTTGGTCAAAAGTTCACCCATAGGGTCGAAGGGTGGTCATTGGGTGAGAAATTGACCACTTTAACCAATGTTGACTTTCTGGTCAAAAGTTGACCTATTGGGTCAATGGGGTGGTCATTAGGTCAAAAATTCACTATTTTGCCCAAATTAACTTTTTGGTCAAAAGTTGATCTATTGAGCCAATGATTTGATCATTGGGTCCAGGATTGACTATTTAGACTAAAGATTAATTTTTGTTCAAATGTTGTCATGTTGGGTCAATGGGTAAGTCATTGGGTCAAGGATTGATCATTTTGGCCAAAGTTGACATTTAGTTAGAGATTGACTTATTGGGTGAATAATTGGTCATTAGGTCAAAATTGACTATTTCTACCAAAATTGACATTTTTGTCAAAAGTTGACCCATAGGGCCAACGAGGTGGTCATTGGGTCAGAAATTGACCATTTTGACCAAAGTTGACTTACTGGGTCAATGGGTTGGTCATTAGGTCAAGGATTGACCATTTTAACTAGAGTTGACTTTTTGGTCAAAGATTGACTTATTGGGTCAAAAATTGGTCATTAGGTCAAAATATGATTGATTTGACCCAAATTGAATTTTTTTGTCAAAAGTTGACCCATTGGTTTAATGGAATGGTCATTGTGTCAGACATTGACCATTTTGACCAAACTTTATTTTTCGTTAAAAGTTGACCTATTGGGTTAATGGGTTTGTCATTGGGTCAACGATTGACCATTTTGACCAAAGTTGACTTTTTTGTCAGAGATTGATTTATTGAGTCAATAATTGGTCATTAGTTCAAAAATTGACAATTTTGACCAAAATTGACCATTTTGACCAAAATTGATTTTTTTGTCAAAAGTTGACCTATTGAGTCAACGGGGTGGTCATTGGGTCATAAATTGACCATTTTGATCAAAGTTGACTTTCTAGTCAAAAGTTGACCTATTGGGTCAATGGGGTGGTCATTGGGTCAAAAATTCACTATATTGACCAAAATTGACTTTTTGGTCAAAAGTTGACCTATTGGGCCAATGGTTTTGTCATTGGGTCAAGGATTGACCATTTTAACTAAAGTTGACTTTTTGTTCAAAAGTTTACCTAGTAAAAGGGTTGGTCATTGGGTCAAGGATTGACCATTTTGGCCAAAGTTGAGTTTGTAGTTAGAGATTGACTTATTGGAGAAATATTTGGTAATTTAGGTCAAAAATTGACTACTTCTACCAAAAAAGACATTTTGGTCAAAAGTTGACCCAAAGGGTCAACGAGGTCATTAGGTCAGAAATTGACCATTTTGACCAAAGTTGACTATTTGGTCAAAATATGACTTATTGGGTCAATAGGTTGGTCATTGGGTTAAGGATTGACCAGTTTGACCAAAGTTGACTTTTTGGTAAGAGATTAACTTATTGGGTCAATAATTGCTCAATAGGTCAAAATTTGATTATTTTGACCAAAATTGAGTTTTTGGTCAAAAGTTGACCCATTGAGTAAATGAGGTGGTTATTGTGTCAGAAATTAACCATTTTGACCAAAGCTGACTTTTTAGTCATAAGTTGACCTACTGAGTCGAGAGTTTGGTCATTGGGTCAGAAATAGACCATTTTGACCAAACTTGACTTTTTTATTAAAAGTTGACCTATTGGGTCAATGGGTTGGTGATTGGGTCAATGATTGACCATTTTGACCAAAGTTGACTTTTTGGTCATAGATTATTTTTTTGGGTTAATAATTGGTGATTAGGTCAAAAATTGACTATTTTGACTAAAATTGGAATTTTGTTCAATAAATGATATATTGGGTAAACGGGGTGGTGATTAGGTCAGAAATTGACTAGTTTGACTACAGTTGACTTTATGGTCAAAATTTAACCTATTGGGTCTTTGGGTTGGTCATTGGGTCAAGGATTGAACATTTTTACCAAATTTAATTTTTTGGTTAAATGTTGACCGATTGGGACAATGGGTTAGTCTTGGGGTGGTCATTCGGTCAAAAAATGACCATTTTTAACCAATGTTGACTTTCTGGTCAAAAGTTGTCCTATTGGGTCAATTGGGTGGTCATTGGGTAAAAAATTCACTATTTTGACCAAAATTGACTTTTTGGTCAAAAGTTGATCTATTGGGCCAATGGGTTGGTCATTGGGTCCAAGATTGACCATTTTGACTAAAGTTGACTTTTTGTTCAAAAGTTGACCTGTTGGGTCAATGCATATGACATTGGGTCAAGGATTGATCATTTTGGCCAAAGTTGACTTCTTAGTCAGAGATTGACTTATTGGGAGAATAATTGGTCATTAGGTCAAAAATTTAATATTTCTACCAAAATTTACATTTTGGTCAAAAGTTGACCCATTGGTTCAACGGTGAGGTTATTTGACAATTTTGACCAAAGTTGATTTTTTGCTCAAAAGTTGACCTATTGGGTCAATGGGTTGGTCATTGGGTCAAGGATTGACCATTTTGACCAAAGTTTAATTTTTGGTCATAGATTGACTTATTGGATCAATAATTAGACATTAGGTCAAAAAATGATTATTTTGACCAAAATTGAGTTTTTGGTCAAAAGTTGATCCGTTGGGTCAATGGGGTGGTCATTGTGTCAGAAAATGACCATTTTGACCAAAGTTGACTTTTTGGTCAAAAGTTGACCTTTTGAGTCAAGAGTTTGGTCATTGGGTCAGAAATTGACCATTTTGTCCAAACTTGACTTTTTGGTCAAAAGTTGACATGTTGGGTCAATGGGTTGGACATTAGGTCAAGGATTGACCATTTTGACAAAAGTTGACTTTTGGTCAGAGAGATTGACTTATTGGGTCAATAATTGGTGATTAGGTCAAAGATTGATTATTTTGACCAAAATTGAATTTTTTGTCAAAAGTTGACCCATTGGGTTAATGGGGTGGTCATTGGGTCAGAAATTGACCATTTTGACCAAACTTTACTTTTTGGTCAAAAGTTGACATATTGGGTCAAAGGGTTTGTCAATGGGTCAATGATTGACCATTTTGACCAAAGTTTACTTTTTGGTCAGAGATTGACTTATTGGGTCAATAATTGGTCATTAGGTCAAAAATTGACTTTTTTTACAAAATTGAATTTTTATTCAATAGTTGACATATTGGGTCAACGGGGTGGTCATTGGGTCAGAAATTAATTATTTTGACCAAAGTTGACTTTCTGGTCAAAAGTTGACCTATTGGGTCAATGAGGTGGTCATTGAGTAAAAAATTCACTATTTTGGCTAAAATTGACTTTTGGTCAAAAGTTGACCTATTGGGCCAATGGGTTGGTCATTGGGTCAAGGATTGAACATTTTGACAAAAAATGACTTTTTGTTCAAAAGTTGTCCTGTTGGGTCAAAGGGTTGGTCGTTGGGTCAATGATTCACCATTTTGGCCAAAGTTGACTTTTGATTCAGAGATTGACTTATTGGTTGAATAATTGTTCATTAGGTCAAAAATTGACTATTTCTATCAAAAATGAAATTTTGGTCAAAAGTTTACCTATAGGGTCAACTGGGTGGTCATTGAGTCAGAAATAGACCATTTTTTACCAAAGTTGACTTTTTGATAAAAGTTGACCTATTGGGTCAATGGGTTGGTCATTGGGTCAAGGATTGACATTTTTGACCAGGTTGACTTTTTGGCCGGAGATTAACTTATTGGGTCAATAATTGTTCATTAGGTCAAAAATTAATTATTTTGAACAAAATTGAATTTTTGGACAAAAGTTGACCTATTGGGTCAATGGGTTGGTCATTGGGTCAGAAATTAACCATTTGGACGAAAGTTGACTTTTTGTTTAAAAGTTGACTTATTGGGTCATTAGGTAAAAAATTAACTATTTTGACCAAAATTGATATTTTAGCCAAAATTTGACTGATTGGGTCAATGAGTTGGTCATTGGGTCAAGGATTGACCATTTTGACCAAAGTTAATTGTTTGGTCAAAAGTTGACCAATAGGGTCAATGGGTTGGTCATTGGGTCAAGGATTGACCTTTTTGACCAAAGTTGACTTTTTGTTCAGAGATTGAAGTAATGGGTCAATAGTTAGGCATTTGGTCAAAAATTGACTCTTTTGAACAAAATTGATTTTTTTGTCAATAGTTGACCAATTGAGTAGACGGGGTGGTCATTGGTTCAGAAATTGATCATTTTGACCAAAGCTGACTTTCTGGTCAAGAGTTGACCAATTGGGTCAATAGAGTAGTCATTGGGTCAAATATTCAGTATTTGACCAAAATTGACTTTTTTGTCAAAAGTTGATCTATTGGGCCAATGGGTTGGTAATTGGGTCCAGGATTGACCATTTTAACTAAAGTTAAATTTTTGTTCAAAAGTTGACCTGTGGGTCAATGGGTATGTCTTTGGGTCAAGGATTGATCATTTTGGCTAAAGTTATCTTTTTGGTTAGGGATTGACTTATTGGGTGAAAAATTGATCATTAGATCTAAAATTGACTATTTCTACCAAAATTGACATTTTGGTCAAAAGTTTACCCATTAGGCCCTCGGGTTGGTCAATGGGTCAGAAATTGACCATTTTCATCAATGTTATCTTTTTGCTCAAAAGTTGACCTATTAGGTCAACGGGCTGGTCATTGGGTCAAGAATGGACCATTTTGACCAAAGTTGGCTTTTTGGTCAGAGATTGACTTATTGGGTCAATTATTGTTCATTAGGTCAAAAAATGATTATTTTAACAAAAATTGAATTTTTGGTTAAAAGTTGACCCATTGGTTCAATGAGGTTGTCATTGTGTGAGAAATTATCCATTTTGACCAAACTTTATTTTTTGGTCAAAAGTTGACCAATTGGGTCAATGGGTTTGTCATTGTGTCAATGATTGACCATTTTAATTAAAGTTGACTTTTGTTCAGAGATTGACTTATTGGGTTAATAATTGGTCATTAGGTCAAAAACTGTCTTTTATGACTAAAATTGAATTTTTGGTCAATAGATGACCTATTGACTCAACAGGGTGGTCATTTGGTAAGAAATTGACCATTTTAACCTAAGTTGACTTTCTGGTCAAAAGTTGACCTATTGGGTCAACGATTGATCATTTTGACCAAAGTTGACCATTTGGTCTGAGATTGACTTATAGGGTCAATAATTGGTCATTAGGTCAAAAATTGACTCTTTTGACCAAAATTGAATTTTTGGTCACAAGTTGACATATTGAGACAACGGGGTGGTCATTGGGTAAAAAATTGTCCATTTTGATGAAAGTTGAGTTTATGTTCAAAAGTTGATCTATTGGCTCAATGGGGTGGTCATTGGGTCAAAAATTCAATATTTTGACCTAAATTGACTTTTTTGTCAAAAGTTAACCTATTGGGCCAATGGGTTGGTCCTTGGGTTAAGGATTAACCATTTTGATTAAAGATGACTTTTTGTTAAAAAATTGACCTGTTGGGTCAATGGGTTGGTCATTGGGTCAAGGATTGACCATTTGAGTCAAAGTTGTCTTTTTAGTCAGAGATTGACTTATTGGGTGAATAATTGGTCATTAGGTAAAAAATTAACAATTTCTACTAAAAATAAGATTTTTGTTAAAAGTTGTCTTATAGGGTCAACGAAGAGATCATTATGTCAAAAATTGACCATTTTGACTAAAGTTGACTTTTTGGTCGAAAGTTGACCTATTGGATCCATGGGTGGGTTATTGTGTCAAGGATTGACCACTTTGACAAAAGTTGACTTTTTGGGCACAGATTGACTTATTGGGTCAACAATCGGTCATTAGGTCAAAATTTGATTATTTTGACCAAAATTGAATTTTTTGTCAAAAGTTGACCTATTGGTTCAATGGGGTGGTCATTGTGTTAGAAAGTGACCATTTTGACCAAACTTTATTTTTTTTATAAAAGTTATCCTATTGGGTCAATGGGTTTCTCATTGGGTCAATGATTGACCATTTTAACCAAAGTTGACATTTTGGTCAGAGATTGACTTTTTGGGTGAATAATTAATTGGTCATTAGGTCAAAGATTGACTATTTTGACCAAAATTGAATTTTTTGTCAATAGTTGACCAATTGAGTCAACGGGCTGGTCATTGGGTCAGAAATTGACCATTTTGACCAAGGTTGACTTTCTAGTCAAAAGTTGACCTATTGGTCTTTGGGTCAAAAATTCACTATATTGACTAAAATTGACATTTTGGTCAAAATTTGACCAATTTGGCCAATGGTTTTGTCATTGGGTCAAGGATTGACCATTTTGACTAAAGTTGACTTTTTGTACAAAAGTTGACATGGTCAAAGGGTTGGTAATTGGGTCATGGATTGACCATTTTGGCCGAAGTTAACTTTTTAGTCAGAGATTGACTTATTTGCTGAATATTTGGTCATTTAGGTCAAAAATTGACTTTTTCTTCCAAAAATGACATTTGGTTAAAATTTGACCCATATGGTTATTGGGGTCATAGGGTTAGAAATTGACCATTTTGACCAAAGTTTACTTTTTGGTCAAAAGTTGACCTATTGGGTCAATCGGTTGGACATTAGGTCAAGGATTGACCAGTTTGACCAAAATTAACTGTTTGGTCAGTGATTGACTTATTGGGTCAATAATTGTTAATTAGGTCGAAAATTTATTATTTTGACCAAAATTGAATTTTTGGTCAAAAGTTCACCCATTAGGTAGATGGGGTGGTCATTGTGTCAGAAATTGACCATTTTGATCAAAGCCGACTTTTTAGTCAAAACTTGACATATTGAGTTAGGTCTTTGGTCATTGGGTCAGAAATTAATCATTTTGACCAAACTTGATTTTTTGGTCAAAAGTTGTCCTATTGGGTCAATGGGATGGTGATTAGGTCAATGATTGACCATTTTGACCAAAGTTAACTTTTTGGTCAGAGATTGACTTATTGGGTCAATAATTGGTGATTAGGTTAAAAATTGACTATTTTGACCAAAATTGGAATTTTGGTCAATAGTTGATATATTGGGTAAACGGGGTGGTCATTGGGTTAGAAATTGACCAGTTTGACCAAAGTTGACTTTTTGGTCAAAATTTGACCTAATGGGTCAATGTGTTGGTCATTGGGTCAAGGATTGACCATTTTGACCAAAGTTAATTTTTTTGGTCAAAAGTTGACCAATTGGGTCAATGGGTTAGTAATTGGGTCAAGGATTGACCATTTTGACTAAAGTTGACCATTTGGTCAGAGATTGAATTATTGGGTCAATAATTGGTTATTAGGTAAAAAATTTACTCTTTTGACCAAAATTGAAATTTTGGTCAAAAGTTGACCAATTTGGTCGATGTTGTGGTCATTGGGTCAGAAATTGTCCATTTTGACTTTTTGGTCAGAGATTGACTTATTGGGTCAATAATTAGTCCTTAGGTCAAAAAATGACTATTTTGGCCAAAATTAGAATTTTGGTCAATAGTTGATCTATTTGGTCAACGGGGTGGTTATTGGGTCAGAAATTGACTATTTTGACCAAAGTTGGCTTTTTGATCAAAATTTGACCTATTGGGTCAATAGGTTGGTCTTTGGGGCAAGGATTGACCATTTTGACCAAAGTTGATTTTTTGGTCAAAAATTGTCCAATTTGGTCAATGGGATAGTCATTGGGTTAAGGGTTGACCATTTTGACCATAGTTGACCATTTGGTCTGAGATTGACTTATAGGGTCAATAATTGGTCATTCGGTCAAAAATTGACTCTTTTGACCAAAATTGAATTTTTGGTCACAAGTTGACCTATTGAGACAACGGGGTGGTCACTGGGTCAAAAATTGACCATTTTGACCAATGTTGACTTTCTGTTCAAAAGTTGACCTATTGGGTCAAAGGGGAGGTCATTGGG
>CM040424.1:169620971-169642130 GCA_022702705.1 Papilionanthe hookeriana x Papilionanthe teres
ATCGACTATTTTAACCAAATTTGACTATTGGGTCAATGGGATGGTCATTGGGTCAGAAATTGACTATATTGACCAAAATTGACTTTTTGGTCAAAATTTGACCAATAGGGTCTATCGGTTGGTCATTGGGTCAAGGATTGACCATTTTGACCAATGTTGATTTTTTGGTCAAAAGTTGACCAATTGGGTCATTGGGATGGTCATTGGGTCAAGTATTGACCATTTTAACCAAAGTTGACCATTTGGTCAGAGATTTACTTATTGGGTCAATAATTGGTCATTTGCTCAAAAATTGACTCTTTTAAAGAAAATTAAATTTTTTGTCAAAAGTTCACCCATAGGGTCGATGGGGTGGTCATTGGATCAGAAATTGACCACGTTGACCAAAGCTGACTTTCTGGTCAAAAGTTGACCTATTGGGTCAATGGGGTGGTCATTAGGTAAAAAATTAACTATTTTGACCAGAATTAAATTTTTGCACAAAAGTTGATCTATTGGTTCAATAAGTTGGTCGTTGGGTCCAGGTTTAGACTAAAGCTGAATTTTTATTCAAAAGTTGTTATGTTGGGTTAATAGGTTTTTCATTGGGCCAAGGATTGATCATGTTGGCCAAAGTTGACTTTTTAGTCAGAGATTGACTTATTAGGTGAATAATTGGTCATTAGGTCAAAATTAACTATTTCTATCAAGATTGACATTTTGGTCAAAAATTGACCCATTGGTTAAACGAGGTAGTTGTTGGGTCAGAAATTGACCATTTTGACCAAAGTTGATTTTTTGGTCAAAAGTCGACCTATTGGGTCATTGGGTTGGTCATTGGGTCAAGGATTGACCATTTTGACCAAAGTTGACTTTTTGGTCAGAGATTGACTTATTGCGTTAATAATTGGTCATTAGGTCAAAATTTAATTATTTTGACCAAAATTGAATTTTTTGTCAAAGTTGACTCATTGGTTCAATGGGGTGGTCATTGTGCCAGAAATTGACCATTTTGACTAAACTTTTATTTTTTGTTTAAAAATTGACCTATTGGGTCAATGGGTTTGTCATTGGGTCAGCAATTGACCATCTTGACCACAGTTGTCTTTTTGGTCCGAGATTGACTTATTGGGTCAATAATTAGTCATTAGGTCAAAAATTGACTATTTTGACCAAAATTGACTTTTTGGTCAACAGTTGATCTCTTGGGCCAATGGGTTAGTCATTGGGTCCCGGATTGACCATTTTGACTAAAGTTGACTTTTTGTTCAAAAGTTAACCTGTTGGGTCAATGGGTATGTCATTGGGTCAAGGATTCATCATTTTGGCCAAAGTTGACTTTTTAGTCAGAGATTAACTTATTGGGAGAATAATTGGTCATTTGGTCAAAATTGAATATTTCTACCGAAATTGACATTTTGGTCAAAAGTTGACCCATTGGTTCAACGGGGTGGTTATTGGGTTAGAAATTGACCATTTTGACCAAACTTGACTTTTTGGTCAAAAGATGACCTATTGGGTCAATGGGTTGGTCATTGGGTCAAGGATTGACCATTTTGGCCAAAGTTGACTTTTTGGTCAGAGATTGACTTATTGGGTCAATAATTATTCATTAGGTCAAAAAATGATTTTTTTGACCAAAATTGAATTTTTGGTCAAAAGTTGACCCATTAGTTCAATGGGGTGGTCATTGTGTCAAAAATTGACAATTTTGATCAAAGTTGACTTTTTGGTCAAAAGTTGACCTGTTGGGTCAAGTGTTTGTTCATTGGTTCAGAATTTGACAATTTTAACCAAAGTTTACTTTTTGGTCAAAAGTTGACCTATTGGATCAATGGGTTAGTCAATGGGTCAATGATTGACTATTTTCACCAGAGTTGACCATTTGGTCAGAGATTGACTTATTGGGTCAATAATTGGTCATTAGGTCTAAAATTAACTATTTTGACCAAAATTGAATTTTTGGTCAACAGTTAACCCATTGGGTCAACGGCATGGTGACTAGGTCAGAAATTGACCATTTTGACCAAAGTTGACTTTTTGGTCAAAAGTTGACCTACTGGGTCAATGGGATGGTCATTAGGTCAAAAATTAACTTTTTTCACGAATATTGACTTTTTTGTCAAAATTTGACCTATTGGATCAATGGGTTAGATTTTCGGTCAAAAGTTGACCAAATGGTTCAATGGGTTGGTCATTGAGTCAAGGATTGACCATTTTGATACAAGTTGACTTTCTGTTCAGAGATTGACTTATTGGGCCAATAATTGGTCATTAGGTTAAAAATTGACTATTTTGATCAATTTTGAGTTTTTGGTCAAAAGTTGACCCACTGGGTCGATGCGATCGTCCTTGGGTCAGAAATTATCCATTTTGATCAAAGTGGTCTTTCTGGTCAAAAGTTGATCTATTAGGTCAATGGGGTGGTCATTGGGTCAAAAACTCACTTTTTTGGCCAAAATTGACTTTTTGGTCAAAAGCTGACCTATTGGGCCAATGGGTTGGTCGGTTGGTCAAGGATTGACCATTTTGACCAAAGTTGCCTTTTTTGTCAAAAGTTGACTTATTGGGTCAATGGGTTGGTCATTGGGTCAAGGATTGACCATTTTGGCCAAAGTTGACTTTTTAGTCAGAGATTGACTTATTGGGTTAATACTTTGTCATTATGTTAAAAGTTAACTATTTTGACCAAAATTGACATTTTTTGTCAAAAGTTAACGCATTGGGTCGTTGGGGTGGTCATTGGGTCACAAATTGACCATTTTGACCAAAGTTGACTTTCTAGTCAAAAGTTGACCTATTGGGTCAATGTGGTGGTCATTGGGTCAAAAAATCACTATTTTGACCAAAATTGACTTTTTGGTCGAAAGTTGACATAATGAGACAATGGGTTGGTGAATGGGTTCAGGATTGACCATTTTGACTAAAGTTGACTTTTTGTTCAAAAGTTGACATGTCTGGTCTATGAGTTGGTCTTTGGGTCAAGGGTTGACAAATGTTGGCCAAAGTTGACTTTTTAGTCAGAGATTAACTTATTGGGTGAATAATTGGCCATTAGGTAAAAAATTGACTATTTATACCAAAATTGACATTTTGGTCAGAAGTTGACCCATAGGGTTAACGGGGTTTTCATTGGGTCAGAAATTGATCATTTTGACCAAAGTTGACATTTTGGTCAAAAGTTGACCTATTGGATCAATGGGTTGGTCATTAGGTCAAGGATTGACCATTTTGACCAAAGTTGACTTTTTGGTCAGAGATTGACTTTTTTGATCAATAATTGTTCATTAGGTCAAAAATTGATTATTTTGACGAAATTTGAATTGTTGGTCAAAAGTTGACCCATTGGTTCAATGGAGTGGTCATTGTATCAGAAATTGACCATTTTGACTAAAATTGACTTTTTGGCAAAAGTTGACCTATTGGGTCAGTGTTTGGTCATTGGGTCAGAAATTGACCATTTTGGCAAAACTTTACTTTTTGGTCAAAAGTTGACCTTTTGGGTCAACGGGTTGGTCATTAGGTCAATGATTGACCATTTTGACAAAAGTTGACCATTTGGTCAGACAATAATTGGTCTTTAAGTCAAAAATTGACTATTTAAAAAAATAAATTTTTGGTCAATAGTTGACCTAATGGGTCAACGGCGTGTTCATTGGGTCTGAAATTGACCATTTTGACCAAAGTTGACTTTTTTGTCAAAAGTTGGCCTATTGGGTCAATGAGATGGTCATTAGGTGAAAAATTGACTATTTTCACCAAAATTGACTTTTTGGTCAAAATTTGACCTATTGGGTCAATGGGTTTGTCATTTGGTCAAGGATTGACCATTTTAACGAAATTTGATTTTTCAATCAAAAGTTGACCAATTTGGTCAATGGGTTGGTCATTGGGTTAAAGATTGACCATTTTGATAAAAGTTGACTTTCTGGTCAGAAATTGACTTGTTGGGTCAATTATTGGTCATTAGGTCAACAATTGACTATTTTGACCAATATTGAATTTTTGGTTAAAAGTTGACCCATTGGATCGATGCGGTGGTCATTGGGTTAGAAATTTACCATTTTGATCAAAGTT
This sequence comes from Papilionanthe hookeriana x Papilionanthe teres, assembly GCA_022702705.1. Lineage (NCBI taxonomy): Eukaryota > Viridiplantae > Streptophyta > Magnoliopsida > Asparagales > Orchidaceae > Papilionanthe > Papilionanthe hookeriana x Papilionanthe teres. The sequence continues at coordinate 169,625,028 of CM040424.1, forward strand.
GACTTTCTGGTCAAAAATTGACCTATTGGGTCAATGGGGTGGTCATTGGGTCAAAAATTCACTATTTTTACCAAAATTGACTTTTTTTTGAAAAGTTGACCTATTGGGCCAATGGGTTGGTCATTGGATCAGACATTGAAAATTTTGACAAAAGTTGACTTTTTGTTCAAAAGTTGACCTGTTGGGTTAATGGGTTAGTCATTGGGTCATGGATTGACCATTTTGGCCAAAGTTGACATTTTAGTCCGAGATTGAGTTATTGGGTGAATAATTGGTCATTAGGTCAAAAATTGACTATTTCTACCAAAATTGACCTTTTGGTCAAAAGTTAACCCATAGGGTCAACGAGGTGGTCATTGGGTCAGAAAATGACCATTTTGACCTAAGTTGACTTTTGGGTCAAAAGTTGACCTATTGGGTCAACGGGTTGGTCTTTGGGTCAAGGATTGACCATTTTGACCAAAGTTGACTTCTTGGTCAGAGATTGACTTCTGGGTCAATAATTGGTCATTAGGTCAAAAATTGATTATTTTGACCAAAATTGAATTTTTGGTCAAAAGTTAACACATTGGGTCAAAGAGGTAGTCATTGTGTCAGAAATTGACAATTCTAACAAAAGTTCACTTTTTGTTCAAAGGTTGACATATTGGCTTATTGGGGTAGACATTGGGTCATAAATTGACCATTTTGACCAAAGTTGACTTTTGGGTCAATGGGCTGGCCATTCGGTCAATGATTAACCATTTTGACTAAAGTTGACAATTTGGTCAGAGATTGACTTTTTGGGTCAAAAATTAACTATTTTGACTAAAATTGAATTTTTTCTCAATAGTTGACCTATTGGGTCAACGGGGTGGTCATTGGGTCAGAAATTGACCATTTTAACCAAAATTGACTTTTTTGTCAAAAGTTGACCTATTTGGTCAATGGGTTGGTCATTGGGTCAATGATTGACTATTTTGGCCAAAGTTGACCATTTGATCAGAGATTAACTTATTGGGTTAATAATTGGTCATTAGTTCAAAAATTGACTATTTTGAGCAAAATTGAATTTTTTGTCAATAGTTGACCTATTGGGTCAACAACATGGTCATTGGGTCAGAAATTGACCATTTTGACCAAAGTTGACTTTTTGGTAAAAAGTTGACCTATTGGGTCAATGGGATAGTCATTAGGTCAAAAATATACTATTTTCACCAAAGGTAACTTTTTAGTCAAAATTTGACATTTTGGGTCAATGGGTTGGTCATTGGGTCAAGGATTGACCATTTTGACCAAAGTTAATTTTTGGTCAAAAGTTGACCAAGTGGGTCAATGGGTTGGTCATTAGGTCAAGGATTGATCATTTTGACAAAAGTTGACTTTCTGGTCAGAGATTAACTTGTTGGGTCAACAATTGGTCAATAGGTCAAAAATTGACTATTTTGACCAATATTGAATTTTTGTTCAAAAGTTGTTTCACTGGGTTGATGCGGTTGTCATTGGGTCAGAAATTGACCATTTTGACCAAAGTTGACTTTCTGGTCCAAAAGTTGACTTATTGGGTCAATAGGGTAGTCATTTGGTAAAAAATTCACTATTCTGACCAAAATTGACTTTTTGGTTAAAAGTTAACCTATTGGGCCAATGGGTTGGTCCTTGGATCAGAGATTGACCATTTTGACCAAAGTTGACTTTTTGTTCAAAAGTTGACCTGTTGGGTCAATGGTTTGGTCATTAGGTCAATCCGGCCAAAGTTGACTTTTTAGTCAGAGATTGAGTTATTGGGTGAATAATTGGTCATTAGGTCAAAAATTGACTATCTACCAAAATTGACATTTTGGTCAAACGTTGACCCATAGGGTCAACGGGGTGGTCATTGGGTTAGTAATTGATCATTTTGACTAAAGCTGACTTTTTCGTCAAAAGTTGACCTATTGGGTCATTGGGTCAAGGATTGACCATTTTCATTAAACTTGACTTTTTGGTCAGAGATTGACATTTTGGGTCAATAATTGGTCAATAAGTCAAAAATTGATTATTTTGACCAAAATTAAATTTTTGGTCAAAAGTTGACACATTGGGTCAATGGGGTAGTCAATGTGTCAGAAATTGACCATTCTGACCAAAGTTAACTTTTTGGTCAAAAGTTGACATATTGGCTCAAGGGTTTGGTCATTGGGTCAGAAATTGACCATTTTGACCAAACTTCACTTTTTGGTCAAAAGTTGACCTATTGGGTCAATGGGTTGGTCATTCGGTCAATGATTGACCATTTTGACCGAATTTGACCATTTGGTCAGAGATTGACTTTTTTGGGTCAATAATTAGCCATTAGGTAAAAAATTGACAATTTTGACCAAAATTGAATTTTTGGTCAATAGTTGACCCTTTGGGTCAACGGGGTAGTCATTGGGTCAAAAATTGATCATTTTGACCAATGTTGAACTTTTTGTAAAAGATTGACTCATTGGGTCAATAATTGGTCATTTGGTCAAAAATTAACTACTTTGACCAAAATTGACTTTATGGTCAAATATTGACCTATTTGGTCAATGGGTTGGTCATCTGGTCAAGGATTAACCATTTTGACCAAAGTTGACTTTTTGTGTATAAGTTGACCTATTGGGTTAATGGGTTGGACATTGAGTCAAAAATTGACCATTTTGACCAAAGTTAACTTTTTGGTCAAAAGTTGACCTAATCGGTCAATTGGGTAGTCATTAAATCAAAAATTGACTTTTTTTGTCAAAAGTTGACCTATTGGGTCAATGGGTTGGTCATTGGGTCAGGATTAATCATTTTGACCAAAGTTGACTTTTTGGTAAGAGATTAACTTATTGGGTCAATAATTGGTCATTAGGTCAAATATTGACTATTTTGACTAAAATTGACTATTTGGTCAAATACTGACCTATTGGGTTAATGGATTGGTAATTGGGTCAAGGATTGATCATTTTGACCAAAGTTAACTTTTTGGTCAGAGATTGACTTATTGGGTCAATAATTGGTCATTATGTCAAATATTGACTATTTGGACCAAAATTGATTATTTGGTCAAATATTGACCTATTGGGTCAATGGGTTGGTCATTGGGTCAAGGATTGATCTTTTTGACCAAAGTTGACTTTTTGGTCAAAAGTTGACCAATGGGTCAGTGGGTTGGTCATTGGGTCAGCAATTAACCATTTTAACCAAAGTTAACTTTTTCGTCAAAAGTTGACCGATTGGATTAATGGGTCGTCGTTAGGTCATTGATTCAGGTATTGACCATTTTAACTAAAGTTGATTTTTTGGTCAAAAGTTGACCTATTGAGTCAATTGGTTGGTCATTCGGTCAAGGATTGACCATTTCGACCAAAGTTGACTTTTTTGGTCAAAAGTTCACCTATTGCGTCAATGGGTTGTTCATTGGGTCAAGGATTGACCATTTTGACCAAAAATGACTTTTTGGTTAAAAGTTGACCTATTGGATCAACGGGTTGGTCATTGGGTCAGAAATCGACCATTTTGACCAAAGTTGACCTTTGGGCCAATGGGTGGTCATTAGGTCAAAAATTGATTTTTTGACCAAAATTGACTTTTTGTTCATTGGATCAAGGATTGACAATTTTGACAAAAGTTGACTTTTTTGGTCAAAATTTAACATATTGGGTCAATCAGTTAGTCATTTGGTCAAGGATTGACCATTTTGACTAAAGTTAACTTTTTCGTCAGAGATTGACTTCTTGGGTCAATAATTGGTCAGTAGGTCAAAAATTGACTATTTTTTTACCAAATTTAAATTTTTGGTCAAAAGTTGACCTATTGGGTCAATAAGTTGGTCATTAGGTCAAGGGTTGACCATTTTGACCAAACTTGACTTTTTGGTTAGAGATTGACTTAATGGGTCAATAATTAGTCATTCAATCAAAAATTAATTATTTTGACCAAAATTGAATTTTGGGTCAAAAGTTGACCCAAAAGGTCAATGGGGTGGTCATTGTGTCAGAAATTGATCATTTTCACCAAAGTTGACTTTTTGGTCAAAAGTTGACCTTTTGGGTCAATGGGTTGGTCATTGGGTCAGAAATTGATCATTTTGACAAAACTTAACTTTTTTGTTAAAATTTGACATATCGGGTCAATGGGTTGGTCATTGGGTCAAGAATTTACCATTTTGACCAAAGTTGACTTTTCGGTCAAAAGTTCACCTACTGGGTCAATAGGTTAGTCATTGGGTCAAGGATTGATCATTTTGAACAAAGTTGACTTTTTGGTAAGAGATTAACTTATTGGGTCAATAATTGGTCTTTATGTCAAATATTGCCTATTTTAACCAAAATTGACTATTTGGTCAAATATTGACCTATTGGGTCAATGGGATGGTCATTAGGTCAAGGATTGATTATTTTAACCAAAGTTGGCTTTTTGTTCAAAAGTTGACCATTGGGTCAATGGGTTGTTCATTGGGTCAGAAATTGACCATTTTGACCATACTTGACTTTTTTGGTCAAAAGTTGACCTATTTGATCAAGGGGTTGGTCTTTGGGTCAAGGATTGATCATTTAGACCAAAGTTGACTTTTTGGTCAAAAGATGACCTATTGGGTGAATGGGTTGTCATTGAGTTAAGGATTGATCATTTTGAACAAAGTTGATTTTTTGGTAAGAGATTGACTTATTGGGTCATTAATTGGTCTGTAGGTCAAATATTGACTATTTTGACCAAAATTTACTATTTGGTCAAATATTGACTTATTAGGTCAATGGGTTGGTCATTGGGTCAAAGATTGATCATTTTAACCAAAGTTTACTTTTTTGGTCAAAAGTTAACCACTGGGTCAGTGGGTTGGTCACTGGGTCAGAAATTGACCATTTAAACCAAAGTTGACTTTTTCGTCAAAGGTTGACATATTGGGTCAATTGGTGGTCATTAGGTTAAAAATTAGTATTTTGACAAAAATTAATTTTTTGGTCAAACGTTGACCTATTGGGTCAATTGACATGTCATTGGTTCAAGTAATGAACATATTGACTAAAATTGATTTTTTGGTCAAAAGTTGACTTATTGGGTCAATTGGTTGGTCATTGGGTCAAGGATTGGCCATTTCGACCAAAATTGACTTTTTGGTCAAAAGTTGACCTATTGGGTCAATGATTGACCATTTTAATCGAAGTTGACTTTTGTTCAAAAGTTGACATTTTGGTTCAATGGGTGGTCATTAGGTCAAAAATTGATTTTTTGACCAAAATTGACATTTTTATCAAAAGTTGACCTAATAGGTCATTGGGTCAAGGATTGACAATTTTGACCAAAGTTGACTTTTTGGTTAAAAATTGACATATTGGTCAATCGGTTGGTCATTGGGTCAAGGATTAACCATTTTGACCAAAGTTGACTTTTTGTTACAGATTGACATTTTGGGTCAATAATTGGTCATTAGCTATAAAATTAATTATTTTGACCAAAATTGAATTTTTAGTCAAAAGTTGACCCATTCGGTTAATGGGTGGTTATTGTCTCAGAAATTGACCATTTTGACCAAAGTTGATTTTTTGGTCAAAGTTAACCTATTAGGTCAAGGGTTTGGTCATTGGGCTAGAAATTGACCGTTTTGACCAAACTTGATTTTTTGGTTAAAAGTTGACCTATTTGGTCACTAGGTTGGTCATTGGGTCAATGATTGACCATTTTGTCCAAAGTTGACTCTTTGGTCAGAGATTGACTTTTTGGGTCAATAATTGGTCATTTGGTCAAAAATTGACTATTTTGACCAAAATTAATTTTTTGGTCAATTGTTGACCTATTGGGTCAACGGGATGGTCATTGGGTCAAAAATTGACCATTTTGACCAAAGTTGACTTTTTGGTTAAAAGTTAACGTATTGGGTCTTTGGGGTGCTCATTGGGTCAAAAAATTCACTATTTTGAAAAAAATTCACTTTTTGGTCAAAAGTTGACCTATTGGACCAATGGGTTGGTCATTGTGTCAAGGATTGACCATTTTGACCAAAGTTAACTTTTTGTTCAAAAGTTGACCTGCTGGGTTAATGGGTTGGTCATTGGGTCAAGGAATGACTATTTTGGCCAAAGTTGACTTTTTAGTCAGAGATTGACTTATTGGTCGAATAATTAGTCATTTGGTCCAAAATTGATAATTTCTACCAAAATTGACATTTTGGTCAAAAGTTGACCCATATGGTCAATATGGTGCTCATCGGGTCAGAAATTAACCATTTTGACAAAAGCTGACTTTTCAGTCAAAAGTTGACATGTTGGTTCAATGGGTTGGTCATTGGGTCAAGGATTGACCATTTTGACCAAAGTTGACATTTTGGTCAGAGATTGACTTATTGGTTCAATAATTGGTCATTAGATAAAAAATTGATCATTTTGACCAAAATTGAATTTTTGGTCAGAAGTTGACCCATTGGGTTAATGAGGTGGTCGTTGTGTCAGAAATTGACCATTTTGACCAAAGTTGACTTTTTAGTCAAAAGTTGCCCTATTGGGTCAATGGATTGGTCATGGGGTCAGAAACTGACCATTTTGACCAAAGTTGACTTTTTGGTCAAAAGTTGACATGTTGGGTCAGTGGGTGCTCATTGTGTCAATGATTGACTATTTTGACCGAAGTTGACTTTTTTTGTAAGAGATTGACTTATTGGGTCAATAATCGGCCTTCGGGTCAAGGATCGACCATTTCGACCAAAAGTCGACTTTCCTGGTCAAAAGTCGACGTATCGGGTCACATGGCGGTCATCAGGTAAAAATTCAGTATTTCGACCACAATTGACTTTTTTGTCAAAAGTTAACCTATTGGGCCAATGGGTTGGTCATTGGGTCAAGGATTGACCATTTTGACCAAAGTTGACTTTTTCTTCAAAAGCTGACCTGTTGGGTCAATGGGTTTGTCGTTGGGTCAAGGATTGACCATTTTGGCCAAAGTTGACTTTTTAGTCAGAGATTGACTTATTAGGTGAATAACTGGTCATTAGGTAAAACATTGTCTATTTCTACCAAAATTGACATTTTGGTCAAAAGTTGACCGACATGGTCAACGGGGTGGTCATGGGTCAGAAATTGACCATTTTGAACAAAGTTGACTTTTTGGTAAAAAGTTGACCTATTGGGCCATTGTGTCAAGGATTGAACATTTTGACCAAAGTTGACTTTTTTGTCAGAGATTGACTTATTGGGTCAATAATTGGTCATTAGGTCAAAATCGATTATTTCGACCAAAACCGAATTTTTGGTCAAAAGTCGATCCATCGGTCAATGGGGTAATTATTGTGTCGTAATCGACCATTCCGACCAAAGTTGACTTTTCGGTCAAAAGTTGACTTATCGGGTCAATGGATCGGTCATGGGGTCGAATCGACCATTTCGACTAAAATCGACTTTTGGTCAAAAGTTGACTTATTGGGTTAATGGGTGGTCATTACGTCAAAATTGACTATTTTGACCAAGATTGACTTTTTGGTCAAAATTTGACCTATTGGGTCAATGCGTTGGTCATTGGGTCAAGGATTGACCATTTTGACCAAAGTTGACTTTTTGTAAGAGATTGACTTATTAGGTCAATAATTGGTCATTCGGTCAAAAATCAACTATTTTGACCAAAATTGACTTTTTGGTCAAATATTGACATATTTTGTCAAAGGGTTAGTCATTTGGTCAGGAATTGACCATTTTGACTAAATTTGACTTTTTGGTTAAAAGTTGACCTATTGGGTTAATGGGTTGGACATTGGGTCAAGGATTGAACATTTTGACCAATGTTGAATTTTTGGTTAATGGCTTATTAGGTAAATGGGTTGGTCATTGGGTCAAGGATTGACCATTTTGACTAAAGTTGACTTTTTGGTCAAAAATTGGCCTATTGGGTCAATGGGTTAGTCATTGGGTCAGAAATTGACCATTTTAACCAAAGTTGACCAATTGGGTCAATGGGGTGGTCATTAGGTTAAAAATTGACTAAAATGACTATTTTGACCAAAATTAACTTTTTGGTCATAAGTTGACCTATTGGGGCAATGGGATGGTCGTTGGGTTAATGATAGACCATTTTGACTTAAGTTGACTTTTTGGTCAAAAGTTGACATATTGGGTTAATGGGTTGGTCATGGGTTCAAGGATATACCATTTTGATCAAGTTGACTTTTTGGTCAGAGATTGACTTATTGAGTAAATAATTGGTTATTAGGTCAAAAATTGACTATTTTAACTAAAATTGACTTTTTGGTGAAAAGTTGACCAATTGGGTCAATGGATTGGTGATTGGGTCAAGGATTGACCATTTCGACTGAGGTTGACTTTTTGGTCAAAAGTTGACCAATTTGGTCAATGCGTTGGTCATTACGTCAAAAATTGACCATTTTAACTAAAGTTGACTTTTGGGTCAAAAGTTGACCTATTGGGTCAATGGGGTGGTCATTAGTTCAAAAATTGACCATTATAACCAAAATTGATTTTTTTTGTCTAAAGGTGACCTTTTGGGTCAATGGGTTGGTCATTGTGTCAAGGATTGATCATTTTGACCAAAGTTGACTTTTTGGTCAAAAGTTGACCTATTGGGTCAATGGTTTAGTCATTGGGTCAATGATCGACCATTTTGACCAAAGCTAATGTTTTGGTCAGAGATTGGCTTATTGGGTCAATGATTGGTCATTAGGACAAAATTTGATGTATTGACCAAAATTGAGTTTTTGGTCAAAAGTTGATTTATTGAGTCAGTGGGTTGGTCATTGTGTCAAGGATTTACCATTTTGACCAAAGTTGTCATTTTGGTCAAAAGTTGACTTATTGGGTCAATGGGTTGGTAATTGGGTCAAGGATTGACCATTATGACCAAAGTTGACTTTTTGGTCAGAGATTGACTTATTGGGTCAATAATTGGTCAGTAGGTCAAAAATTGATTATTTTGACCAAAATTGAATAGTTCAATGGGGAGGTCATTGTGTTAGAAATAGACCATTTTGACTAAAGTTAACTTTTTGGTCAAAAGTTGACCTATTGGGTCAACTGTTTGGTCATTGGGTCAGAAATTGACCATTTTGACCAAACTTTACTTTTTGGTCAAAAGTTGACCTATTGGGTCAACGGGTTGGTCATTGGGTCGATGATTGACCATTTTGACCAAAGTTGACCATTTGGTCAGAGATTGACTTATTGGGTCAATGATTTGGTCATTGGGTCAAGAATTGACCATTTTGACCAAGTTTACTTTTTGGTTAAAAGTTGACCTATTGGATTAATTGGTTTGTCATTGTGTCAAAAATTGAACTTTTTTACCAAAGTTGACTTTTGGTCAAAAGTTGACCTATTGGGTAGATGGGTGGTCATTAGGTCAAAAATTGACTATTTTTTACCAAAATTGACTTTTTGTTCGAAATTTAACCTATTGGGTCAATGAGTTGGTCATTGGGTCAAGGATTGGCCATTTTGACCAAATTTGTCTTTTTGGTCAAAAGTTGACATATTGGGTCAATGGGTTAGTCATTGTGTCAAGGATTGACCATTCTGACTAAAGTTGATTTATTGGTCAGAGATTGACTTATTGGGTCAACAATTGGTCATTAGGCAAAAAATTGACTATTTTAACCAAAATTGAATTTTTGGTCAAAAGTTGATCCTTTGGGCCAACGGGGTGGCCGTTGGGTCAGGGATTGACCATTTTGACCAAATGTGACTTTTTGGTCAAAAGTTGACCTCTTCGTTTAATTGGATGGTCATTAGGTCAAAAATTGACTATTTTTACCAAAATTGACTTTTTAGTCAAAAGTTATTGGTTCAATGGGTTGGTCATTGGGTCAAGGATTGAACATTTTAACCAAAGTTGACTTTTTAGTCAAAAGTTGACATATTGGTTCGATGGGTTGGTCATTTGGTCAAAAATTGACCATTTTAACCAAAGTTGACTTTTTGCTCAAAAGTTGACCCATTGGGTCAATGGGGAGGTCATTAGGTCAAAAATTGAAAATTTTGACAAAAATTGACTTTTTGGTTAAAAGTTGACCTATTGGATCATGGGTTGGTCGTTGGGTTAATGATTGATTATTTTGACCAAATTTGACTTTTCAGTCAAAAGTTGAAATATTTGGTCAATGGGTTGGTCATTGGGTCAGAAATTGACCATTTTGACCAAAGTTGACTTTTCAGTCAAAAGTTGACCTATTGGGTCAATTGGGTGGTCATTAGGTCAAAAACTGACTATTTTGACCAAATGTGACTTTATGGTCAAAAGTTGACCTATTGGGTCAATGGGTTGGTCAATGGGTCAAGTATTGACCACTTTGACTAAAGTTGAGCCTTTGGTCAAAAGTTTTCCTATTGGGTTAAGGATTGACCATTTTGACCAAACTTGACTTTTTGATCAGAGATTAACTTTTTGGGTCAATAATTAATCATTCGGTCAAAAATTGATTATTTTGACAAATATTGAATTTTTGGTCAAAAGTTGACCCATTGGGTCAATGGGGTGGTCATTGTGTCAGAAATTGACCATTTTGACCAAAGTTAACATTTTAATCAAAAGTTGACCTATTGGGTCTATGGGTTGGTCATTGGGTCAGAAATTGACCATTTTGACCAAAGTTGACTTTTTAGTCAAAAGTTAACCTATTGGGTCAATAGGGTAGTCATTAGGTCAAAAAATTGACTATTTTGACCAAGATTAACATTTTGGTCCGAAGTTAACCTAATGGGTCAATGGGTTAATCATTGGGTCGAGGATTGACCATTTTGACCAAAGTTGACTTTTTGTCAAAAGTTGACATATTGGGTCAATGGTATGGTCATTGGGTCAAAAATTGAACATTTTAACCAAACTTGACTTTTTGCTCAAAAGTTGACCTATTGGGTCAATGGGGAGGTCATCAGGTCAAAAATTAAAAATTTAGACCAAAATTGACTTTTTGGTTAAAAGTTGACCTATTGGATCATGGGTTGGTCATTGGGTCAAGGATTAACCATTTTGACCAAATTTGACTTTTTTGTCAAAAGTTGACATATCGGGTCAATGGGTTGGTCATTGGGTCAGAAATTAACCATTTTGACCAATGTTGACTTTTTGGGCAAAGCTGACCTATTGGGTCAATTATGTGGTCATTAGGTAAAAATTGACTATTTTGACCCAAAAGTGACTTTTTGGTTAAAAGCTGACCTATTAGGTCAATGGGTTGGTCATTGGGTCAAGTATTGACTATTTTGAGTAAAGTTAACTTTTTGGTCAAAAGTTTACCTATTGGGTTAAGGATTGACCATTTTGACCAAACTTAACATTTTGGTGAGAGATTGACTAATTGGGTCAATAATTAGTCACTCAGTCAAAAATTGACTATTTTGACCAAAATTGAGTTTTTGGTCAAAAGTTGACCCATTGGGTCAATTGGGTGGTCATTGTGTCAAAAATTGAACATTTTGACCAAAGTTGACTTTTAGATCAAAAATTAACCTATTGGGTCAATAGGTTGGTCAATGGGTCAGAAATTGACAATTTTGACCAAACTTTCCTTCTTTGGTCAAAAGTTGTCCTATTGGGTCAATGGGTTGGTCATTGGGTCAAGGATTGACCATTTAGACCAAAGTTGACTTTTCGGTCAAAAGTTGACCTATTGGGTCAATGGGTTGGTCATTGGGTCAAAGATTGATCATTTTGACCAAAGTTGACTTTTAGGTAAGAGATTGACTTATTGGGTCAAAATTGGTCATTAGGTCAAAAATTGACTTTTTTGTCCAAAATTGACTATTTGGTAAAATATTAACGACCTATTGGGTCAATGGGTTGGTGTTGGCACATTTATAGAGGTTGTGTGTTGTATTTTTGAAAAAATGGGTCATCAGATAGAAATTGTGCGGCGAATTTTAGATTTTAAATTTAATTTAAATATATATAATTTGAAAAGTAGTATTTTTGGTTTTTTTGAAGATAATTTTAAGTTTGAAAATTTTAAGATATGAAATCGAACCGATCTCACATCCCAAATAGTGTATATAAACGAGCACCACAACACAAACCGTGTATCTATTCCGAGGAATAGACATGTTGCTTGATGATGGGGCTCGATTAAATAAACTAAAAAATTCGTGACATCCGTTTAGCCTGCGAACCAATTTTATAAGCCGACAAGTTCCCCTACTTAATATAAAGGAATTAAGCAGGGTTTATATTACCCGGGTTCTTAAAGTTCCCTATAAGGGCAAGCCCCTATAGTTAATTACATCTTAAATGACGGTAATCATTTAAGAAAACTCTCTATAATGATCAGTGGTTTTGTTTTCAAGAATTTTAAAGTTTAGGGTTTCAAACAAATTGGATTTTGGAAATTTCAAAAGGGAATAGATCAAATTTGGAACAGTTTATTTTTAAGTGTCGAAAGGAAGAGAAGTAGGGGATGTCACGGACCCGAAGTGAACTTCGGTGACTTCCCGACTATCCTATGATTTGGCTTCAATTTGAGAGAATTATTTAATATTTCAATCATGCCAATTTTAGTTAATTATGACTAATATTAGTATGACATAATCATACAAATAGCCTCGAAGAAGTGAGGGTTTATGTCATACCAAACGACTACCTCGGAGTCCTAAGACCGGTTAGGGCTTAATTTGCATAACATAATTATACAAATGCCTAAGAAAAAGTTGAGGATTTATGTTACATTAGGCAAACTACCTCGAAATCCTATGGCTTAGTTATTTAATGCTAAGAAAGGTTTTGCTGAAGTAGACACAAGTTTTGCTGACGAAGATGGTCGTACTACCCACTGTGCTCCAAGCTCCTTGTTGTTGCAGAGGTTTGGTTTTAGAAAGTGGCAATTAAGAGATGAGAGAAGTGTTTTGGTTTAAAAAAGTTGAAAATTGAGATGGTTTAATGTTTTAATTAAAACAAATCTTAAAGTTGATTAAGCAGAACCGATTAAGATCCCACGATTCCGTCATCCCGATACCGCTATTTTCATCGGATTCACTTAGTCCAAATGAATTTGCTAAACTCAATTGAATGAGTTCCACACTTTCATTTAGACCGTGGAAAATCTCGTTAGGGATTCCCGATCATCCAACAAGACGTTTTAATTTAGTTGTAATTGTAGTTTTGTTGTTCTGTTTGTGATTAAATTTTGAGTTATTTTATCTTTTGAATGTTGTGACAGTGAATTTTATCTTGTTGTGACTTTTAGTTTAGTTTTGGGTTTCAGTTTTGTGGCTATCCTAAAAGGTTTCAATTTTCATGCAGGGTGACATTCTTGTTTAACATGCAAGTTTTGCAAGAAAGAAAGCATAGCGCAGGTAAATAAATTGTAATAAAATAAAAGCGTATCTGGCGGGTCTTCTCGTCATTCCAGACTGTACTTAAAACACATGTCAGGGCATTTAAATATTTTCAAGAAATATCTAGGTAAAGTTAAGGGAAGGTTCTGGTTGTCTACCAAAATCCTAATCCTACTGCTAGTCAATTCCTATGACGTCTAGTTTCTTGTATTTTTTATTAAGGATGATTTTCTTCACCAAAGAATAATTAATTTCGATTGTTCTTCTAAAACATCCCATCAAATTGGGAAAGTGCTTAGGACGAGTCCTAAACATCTTTTCAATGCTTCTGGGATTATTTCGAGTCCAAATGAATTTCATTGTACAGATGAATTGATCATCCAAAAATTTGGTTAAGTTTTGTTTTTTGCTCAATGAACTAGGATGTTTGATTATCCCATGAGTAGGGTGACATTTCATTTGATGTTTTATTCAAGAATTATAAGAGTGGTAGCCTTTAGGGGCAAATCGGTTCATTAGAGGATTTAACCTTTCTTAATTGAAGTTCGAGTTGATGATTTAAAGGTGATTTAATTATAAATTTTCAAATTGATTTTCAAATGTTTTTGATCATTTAAATTGATAATGTATTTTTGGGTTTCTTTAATTTAGTTGAGTTTTAATGATTTAAGTTTGTTGTAACTTAATCATGATATTTTTAATTATATATTTTTTTCTTTTAATTGGTTTAAAACTTTAATGTCTTGATTGTGAATTGTTTTGAGTTAGTCTTAATATTTCAGTTTTGTTTTGATCTTAGTTTTGGGTGATTTCAAATTGATTGATTTTAATATCTTAAGTTACTTTAATTTGATTTTAAATCATCTTTCATTAACTTAAGTATCTTTAAGCTTTTAATTTAATTATAAAATTTTCAAGATCATTCTTTTTAGTTTCAAAACATTATTTATTATGACTTCATTAGTAGTGATTAAGTGATGTTTGATGAATTCATTGATTAGGGATTCAACTTCAAAGTATTAGAATCTTCCTGGGTCAAAATCCCTTAACCTTAATAATTCACTTATTTAATTAACTTCCAAAGTTTAATGATTTAATTAATTAAGGTTTTTTTTATAAAATGTTCAAGGTAATTAATGGGTTTTTACCCTTTAACTCCCTTAGTTTCAATCATCCAAAAGGAAATTTAGATCAAATATTTTACCCTCCCTTTAGTTAATCCTAAATATTAATTAAGGTTAAAACCTTTTACTTACCTTAATGCCTTCTTAAGCTTATTCATCCCATAATTCATTAAATTAGAATCAAAAGGACTTGAAATTTTTGTGCCACCTCACTCACATGTCAATTAAGACATTAGAGGAGAAAAATGTGATTTTTCAATTTTTAATTTAATTTATATAATTATTTTAGTGAAAAACAGGGATTTTCAATAAAATTCAACAACATGACCAAGGTAAAGTTAATGTCCTTAGGAAAATTATGGGATGTTCCTACTGACCAGAGGATCACTTTGACCAATTTTAGTGATTTTTTGAATTATATTTTGTTTATTATAATTATTTTAAGTTTTGGAGTATTACTTAATTATAAAATAAGATTAAAGTTGAAAATTAAGTTTCATATTTTTCTTAAATCTCTCTGACCTCAAGGAACTCAGAGAAACAAATTTTATATTTTTTTTATTTTTCTTTGAATTTTTAGAATTATTTTAGTGGGAAAGGTTGAAAAATCCCTTTTTAATATTAAAAATGCAATAAGCCCTTAAAATTCAATATCTTTTCTTAGGGACTTAGGAAAAATATTTGGTTGGTTCCTAAGTGATTAGGAGACCAAATATGACATGTTTGTGAATTTTATTATTTTTTTGATTTTTATTATTTTTTAATTATTAAAATATTCAAAAATAGGTTAAAAATGAAAATTTTTGAAAAATTCCAATTTTAATTTTCATAGACTTCTCTGACACTAGAGAGGTCTCAAAATAAATTTGGTGAATTTTTGAAATAAATTTTGAGTTTTATGAATTTTTAAAGTTTAAAAGTGGTCATGTGATTTAAATTATTCATTTAGTGGGTTAAATCATTTTCAATTGATTTCGAATTTTTATGTGAGACTCCTCTGACCCTAAAGATCAGTGGAGAATTGATTTGTGATATTTTAATGAGTGGTTGTTTCAAATTAATTTAATCTTAATTTTAAGGTTTTGACCAAATTAGGGTTCATTTAAATGACTTAAGCCAAGTTACAATTTTCTGTGGTCCTCTGTTCCAGAGATAGTTCCCCTAATTTTTTTAGATTTTATTAATCAACATGCTAATTATTATAATTAAAATACCAAAACAGACACATAAACTTAGAAAATAGATAACTTGCCACAGAGGTAGCCTCTGGCCTTGGAAAATTCAGGGAATGTTCCCAAGATCAGAGGCTAAAAAAGCCCTATGGTCTCACGTTATGGTGAATTGTATGAATGAATGGAGAATTAAAATACTCAGAACAGTGTTAATTAATTAAAAATAAAATACTTAACAAAATAACTTAATTCTTTTTTCACATTAATCTCCTCTATTCACTGAGCAAGTGGGTATTTTTTGTTTATTTTTAAGATTTTTCTATGCAAAGATATGCATTTTTAAAGTTCTGGTATTTAAATAAATCAAAAATACCCTAATTTCATACTTATCCGACGTGGCGCTAGCTAATCCTAGGCAACTCCGAAACTCCACGCGGCGCGTTCCTATTCAGCGCCGCCATCTGAGTCAGCGCGCTCTTTTCATTCCGCGGTTCTATCCAGCTCGATCTCCGCCATCCATCCGATACACACTCGATCCAACGGTGGCTGGTCATCGTCCCCAACTGACTTAACCCGAGAACCGTCCACCTTCTAGACCTAAGATCTCACTCCAGACTCAACCAAATCATGCGTGGTTGGTCTCTATCGACGCGTCTAGCCTAGACGAAGCTATCTATAAAGCCAACATGCATTGGAATCAAACCAAATGAAATGGAGAATTGCTGGAAGTTCGGGAGGGAGGAGAGGTCAATACCTTGGCTCTGAGAGGTGAAGCCTTAATCAGAGATGCTTGGTACGTTCGTTGGAGTAAGAGGAGCCTCGGATGAAGCCTCGAGCGATGGTGAAGTGTTTCGCTATGAAAGTGACCAGACTCGATTTCGAGCTCTGGCCGATAGAGCAATTGGGAGGTTTAGAGAGGGGGCTTTCACTGGGCAACTCCTTCTCTTGGTGTTGGGAATGTGTGGGTAAGTTTAACTTGGTTTTGGTGGAGGTTCTGGGGATGTCCTGTTTTTGGTCTGATTTTCGACTGAGAAATTGAGCTCAGCCTGTAGGATTCAAGGTAGAAGGACAGTGAGGATCAAGTTCTCTTGGCTAGGAGGAGCTTTGGGAATAATTTGGGATGGATTCATGAAGAAATTTTCAGCACCTCATTCATGGCCGAAAGGAGTGGGTTTTATAGAGCTCACGGGAGAGGGGAGCTCAAGGCCAGGCAATGAGTGGTTTAGGCCGCTTAGGGTGAGGGCTGAGCAGGCCAGGTGGCTGGAGAGGGGATTGCCCACTGCCAAGCCCAAATTTTGGGTTTCAAGGACAAACGGGGTACTCAGGCATGCATGTTCCGGCGGCTGGGGTGGCTGGCAAGGACACTCAGATGGCTGGGCAGGCTAAGGAGGAGTGGAGAAGGGGTTAAGTGCCATTAAACCTGGCAGGGAGGTTTCTTAAGTGGGATTTGGAGATGGGACTTAGCCTTAGCCATGTGGTTTGGTCCCTTTGTCCAAAGTGATGGACCATTGGTCTATGGCTCATGAGACTTGGGTTGGGTCAGGTCAAACCCACCCTAGGAGGTCTAGGGTTGGC
>CM040424.1:169642628-169671987 GCA_022702705.1 Papilionanthe hookeriana x Papilionanthe teres
TTTTCTTCCTTTTTGCTCCAAATTCGCTCATTTTTATGATTTTTGCTTTTATCACCTAAATTCTCCATTCCTGCAATAAAATAAAGAAAATACCTTTCTTTAAAGTGTAATTTCATCAAAAATAGGTATGAATTTCTTAATAAAATTTTCATCGATCAGATATCAATGTTTAAGAGGTGTAAAATTAGAGGACTTTAAGGTGACAGACTAAAGCCCGTTTTTTAGTTTGATGTGAAAAGTTTTGTTATGAGAGTTAACCCCCAGGTGGAGGTGGAAGAGAGAACTCTAGAGTGAAAGCTAGTATCTTTCCTACCTAACCCATCTACAAGATTTCAAATCATCAAATTAATCTATGTTCTTTATAGAACTGAGTAAGGGTGAAGAATCTAATTGCTCCTGTTTATCACAATCTCTCTCGCTACTTGTTTTATTTTTACACATGTCACTAATTTCATTGTATGAGGAAGAGTACTTTTAATACTTTAAACTACACTTTCTGATTTTCACTAAGTATTTTAGTTTAGGATTAGAAGTTGTATTGTAGTAATAATTTTAAGATTTAATCAAAACCAAACTTTTATCGACCTTCCATGATAAGGAGTGTTATTGCAGACTAGAACTTCTCTTGAGAGCCGTCGTGATTAACCGCGATCTCTGTGGGATCGATATTCGGGGTTTAATCAGAAAGCTCTATATTACTTGATAACGATACGTATACTTGCGTAAAATCCCTACTATTTAAAGACATAATTGAAATCTTAATTTGCTTTGGGGTCAACCCTTTAGCACTGTTGTAAAGAAAGAAATTTAAATAAGAAAATTAAAGGATTAAACTCACTTATATTAATCGAGGAATAGGGGTGTAGTTAGAATTTTAATTTTCCTGGCTACTATTTATTAGTTTGCGCCTAGCCAGACATTTTATGTGTTGCCTTTTGTGTGTTTAGAATAGCCACGAAGAGATCTTTTGAGGCATATGCATTCATATTGATTATATTCGTTCATAATCAAGTTGTAAAACCTACTTCTCTTAATAAACAACAACCTATTCTGTCTTGCACTTCAAGAGACATATTACACATAATTTTACTGTGATTAGGTGGCTTTAGATGGAAGCCCTTTTCGAAAATATGTCCAGAAGTATCAGGCTTGCTCCATCCTTTATAGGATTGGACTATACTTCCCTTTATTTGCTACATTTTCTTCTCTTTAGAATTAATTTCGAGGCTCTACTTCCTCCAGTAAATCTTATTTTTAGTCTTAGGATTCTGAGATTGTTCATTTAGTTACAACGTAAATCCTCACCTTCTAACCTTTTTCACAATCATATATCATGTAATGTAAGTCCTAACACTCTAATGAAATGACAATTTTAACAATAAAAATCTCTTCTAAATTTCAAAATCAATAAAGTCAAATAATATGATAATTGAGTGTCACTGAGTCTCTCAGCATTTTGAATACCTCCTACTTCTCTTCATTTGTGTTCTCAGAAGAATTATTTCACTTTTGAGTTTTTCCATTTGAAATTCCCAATAATCATTTATGAAAACCTAAACTTTGAAATTCTTGAAGATATAACCGTAGCCTTAATCGAGAGCTTTTTAAATAATTTTATTCCTTAAGATGTAATTAAATATATAGGCACTCTTATAGAAAGTTAATAACATAGATTAGGGCCCGTTTGGGGCAGATTATTAGGGTGGGGCGGCGGTATAAAAGTGCGGCCGAGCATTTGTTTTGCGCTTATGAAATGCGGTAAGAAATCGCTGGAACGCCTCTCTTCGCAAATCCTTCTTTATTCGCCGCCGTGCTTCCAATCCTATTTATCTACTGCCATTTCCTCACGATTTTCTCCCAGCTCGTCGTGGTCGCGATCCAAGGCGGAGAGGATGAATCGTCCCGATCTTATCCCGATCTCGCCCCGATTGCGGTCCGAGGTTGTGAGTAAAGGCTCGTCCTTCGTTCGCGCAGCTGAAGCATGCGAATGTATCTCGATGTAAAGGAGAAGAAGGATCTTTTGTTGCCGATAGGAATGCCAAATACACTCCGTAGGGTTAGATCCGACACCGATCTGCACCGATCGACGCCGTTTTGGTCGAGATGGACTACTCAAGTGAGATTTCAGGAAGAAAAGGTGGAGGAGAAGGTCAATCTATAGGTGATGTCGATTTCACTAGCAATCGCGAAGGAGGCAGAGGAGCTCGTACATTCAAGTGGTGGGATTAAACTAAAAGATCATATTCATAAAATAAATCAACACAATCCTGCACTAGCAATTGCACCCCACTCATATTGTGCCAATCGATCAACTTTTATTAATAGTAAAAATATAATTGGAGTTAATCTCTTAATTTACACATGTATATGGAGCATAAAAGTGACATGTAACTTTTCAAGATTTATTTTTTGTAAAGTCCACTGTATGAGCTATATTATATAGTCTTAATTTCTCCAAATAGTATGTACATAAAAAAAGATGTAATAAGGAACGAGTTTGGTGTTGACAATGTTATCAAATTATGATATTATACGTCATGTATATTAGGAGCCAGAGCACTAGAAATTAACAGGGATGAAGTGTGCACCTCTATTGCGTTATTATTTGAAAAAAAAAAATTGCAGTCTTTTTTTTGGCTAAAATCTTGCATTTGTAAGGCTCTTGGTAAGGCTTAATAACAAATCTATTTTACAAGTTCTATTTTTTAGTTTGTTGGAATATATTTCTGTTGGTTACGGCCATCGAAAATCCACCGGCAGGCAACTTTTTGGACTACGATTATTTTCTAGTAGTGGTTCATACATTTATAATTAAAAATATATTTATCATATATTTCTTATATATAAATTTTATTTCAATAAATTTTACTAGCTTTTTGCCACTAGATGAGTAGTACTTTTAAGCATTTGTTTGTGCCCGTCCGCCTCTCTACCTCAACCTCCGCCGCCATCCTAGCGTCTAATTCCCGCATAGCTCGTCATAGCCGCCAAGGCCAGATAGATGCCGCGCGCAAAGTTTTCGATGAAATGCCTGAGCGCACAATTGTCTCGTGGAACTCTCTCATCTCCGCTTACTTCATAAAACGGCAGCCTCAAGATGCCCGCAATCTTTTTGAGCGGATGCCTAAGCGAAATACCGCATCGTACAACGCCATGATCTCTGGCTACATTAAGTTAGGCCAGCTTTCTGACGCCTATGCAGTCTTCAACTCCATGCCAGACCGAAACGTCGTCTCCTGGACCTCCATGCTCCGCGGGTACATGCAGGCTGGCGCTATTAATGAGGCCGAAGCCCTGTTCTGCCGCATGCCTGTGAAGAATGTCGTCTCATGGACTGTCATGCTTTGCGGGCTTATTAAAGATGGTCGCATTGATGTTGCCTGTCAACTATTCGATCAAATGCCTGACAAGGATGTGGTTGCCAGGACCAGCATGATTTCTGGGTATTGTCAGGTAGGCAGAACTAGCGAAGCTAGAGAAATTTTTGATAATATGCCTCGTCGGAATGTGATAGCCTGGACTGCAATGATCTCTGGGTATGCCCATAATCTACAACTTGAACTCGCAAGGAAGCTTTTTGAAGTGACGCCGCTGAAGAATGAGGTGACATGGACTGCCATGCTTACTGGGTACACCCAAGCAGGGAAGATTGAGGAGGCCGTTGATTTATTCTTTTGGATGGAGGAAAAGCCTGTGATTGCTTGCAATGCCATGATTATTGGACTCGGGCAATGTGGAATGGTAGCTGAAGCAAAAGATGTTTTTGATCAAATTTTAGAAAAGGATGATGGGACATGGAGCTCGATGGTGAAAGTATACGAGCAAAATGCTTTCCAATTGGAAGCATTTGATGTGTTTCGCTCGATGCAATTGGCCAATGTGCCCCCAAATTATCCTTCAATTATCAGTGTACTTGCTGTTTGTGCTGGCCTGGCAGTTATTGTCCATGGCAAGCAGGTTCATGCGAAAATGATTAGAACACATTTTGACAGTGATGTGTTCACTGTTTCGGCTCTTATCACAGTTTATGTCAAGTGCGGTGACCTTGCTAAGGCTAAGATAATTTTTGATAGTTTTGAAAGAAAGGACGTTGGAGTGTGGAATTCCATGATAGCAGGCTATGCACAACATGGACTGGGAAAGGAAGCTCTACAAGTTTTCAATGATATGTGCTTCACGGGCATGATACCTGACGAGATTACCTACATTGGCGTTCTTTCAGCTTGTAGTTATTCTGGAATGGTCAAAGAAGGGAGGGAGATTTTCAAGGCCATGAGTTTGAATTCCTTGGTTAGACCTACGGCTGAGCATTATGCTTGTATGGTAGACATGCTCGGTCGAGCTGGCCATGTTGATGAAGCAATGGAATTGATTAATAATATGCCTGTTGAAGCTGATGCTGTTGTATGGGGGGCTCTACTAGGAGCTTGTAGGATTCATAAAAATCTAGAAATTGCAGAAATTGCTGCGAAGAAGCTTTTGCAGCTTGAAGCTTGGAATTCAGGCCCTTACATTTTGCTATCCAATATATACGCTTCTAGTGGGAGGTGGGAGGACGTTGCTAAATTAAGGAAGGCTATGAACTTGAGGAATGTCAACAAGTCTCCTGGCTGTAGCTGGCTTGAAGTTAACAAGATTGTGCACATGTTCACTGGTGGAGACTTAATAGCACATCCTGAGAAGCAAATTATTATTAGCTTTCTGGAGAGATTGGATAGCTTATTGCTGGAGTCAGGCTACCACCCTGATTTTAGCTATGTTCTTCATGATGTTGATGAGGAGCAAAAAACACATAGTTTACGTTATCATAGTGAAAGGCAAGCAGTAGCGTTTGGCATTTTGAAGGTTCCTAAGGGAATGCCAATTCATATCATGAAGAATTTGCGGGTTTGTGGTGATTGTCATGTTGCAATCAAATTGATATCAAAAATTATGGGACGAGAGATTGTCCTAAGAGATTCAAACAGATTTCATCATTTCAAGGATGGCTCTTGTTCTTGTAGAGATTACTGGTGAGCTTTAACGCTTTATTACATCAATTCAGTTACTTTGTCACCTTTTCATTGCATGTTTACATACAAATGTGAAGCTATCTAACTTACAAAGTCCAAGCCTGGTTATGCCACAATTTTCTCTTGTGCAGGTGAATTATTCTGAGTGAATTTATCAGTTAATAGTGGAGTGAATGCGATATTTGCTACATTGGGTGGGTATTTTATGCAATTTCTAAAATACTGATAAAGTCTTAATGATGTTGATTCTATTGCTTTTTCTATAATCATTCACATTTCATGTTATTCATATGATTCAATCAACAAATAAATTTTGTAATTCTTGCACCGAAGAGCTATATTTTCTTGGTTTCTTATACCGTCCGTAGATGCTTTATGCTTCCATGCAGTTATAGATTATTTTAGATGGTAACACAACACACCTGGATGATAATAATAACTTTGTAACTAAACGAAACTTAAAGTTGAACTAAATCATATCTAATTAATTCACCCGGTGTTTTTAAAGGTTCCATGCACATATAATTTGATAATTTGATATTTTTGCTCATAATGGACAAATTGGTGTGCTCGAAGAGAAATCGTTGTATCACCTTAAATGATCTTCCACATTCATAAAAGTTGGTAGAAAATTATTTTCAATAAAAAAAGCTAAACTGTCTATGCTTGTTTCATGCACGGTCTAGGGATAGATTAATCTTCACTAGTACCTATTCTCTAGACATTATCTATCATGCTTTTTTCTCGACCACAAAATTTTTATCCCTTCATTTCTTACTCTATTATAAAGTCGTATTATTTGCCTTGCAGATTACTATTTCAAAACGATTTCTTACCCGCTATTTAATTTGTTTGCAGAAGGGAGGCCGAAGCAGCTCTCTTACAGCTACAAAACTAAGAATAGTTTGTTCAAAGGAAAGATCTAAATGTACAATAAGCTTATAATTTTTTTTATTTTTTTTGGTAAGGTAGATCTAGGAAGACTTGGGCTTATTGTATAAAAAATGATCTTAATTTATTAGAATTAAATGAAAATATGACACTAAATAGGACGCAATGGAGAAAAAGGATTCATGTAGCTAACCCCACTTTGTGGGATTAAGGCTTTGTTGTTGTTGTTGTCGTTGTTGTTCTTAGGTCAACGTACGTTCGAAGTGTATGAATCACCTTTGATTCCACTAATACTTGTATATAATGGCACATGTAATACTTGGTGTATGGTTGAACTTTGCAGTGTATGGTTAATGTGAGTAATTTTATTTGATGTAAATGAATTTCGATTGTCTAATCATATTTTTTGGAAGATTGGAGGAGTTCGGGATGGTTCTTTGTGTAGAATGACTAAGTGATGGATTAAAAGTTCTTGAATTCTGGTAGTATTGAGTTATTGATTTTGTGTGGAAGAAATGGGTCTTGGTTGGTAAATATGACGCGTGTGAACTTTCTTTGGATAGCTGGGAATGCGAGGAAAAGGGTTTAGAAGATATTCGTGGTGATTGTGTGGATATTTTGGTGTAGATTTGAATAAAGTGTTGATGGCTATGTCTGGAGAATTATATGAAGCTTTGATATTTTTTAAACAACTTATTATTAGGAGTGTGGGATCTAAGATAACAACTCCTTATAGTCATAGGGAAATGTGGTGTAAAGGATAACAATACAACAACAACAACAACAATAAAGCCTTAATCCCACTAAGTGGGGTCGGCTACATGAATCCTTTTTCTCCATTGCGTCCTATTTAGTGTCAAATTTTCGTTTAATTCTAATAAATTAAGATCATTTTTTATGCAATAAGCCCAAGTTTTCCTAGGTGCTCAGCTTCTGCCTTTCTTAACATAAGTTGTATTTAAAACATCTACTCTCCTAATCGGATCATCAGGTGGTCGACGTCTAATGCGACCAAACCATCTAAGGTGACTCTCTCTAATTTTATCCGTCATCGGTGCAACTCCAAACCCTTTTACGGATATATTCATTTCACATTTTGTCTCTAAGTGTAAAGCCACTCATCCACCTAATCATTCTCATCTCGGCAACACTTAACTTAACATTATGCTTCTCTTTTAAAGGCCAACATTCGAGCACCATAGAGCATCGAAGGTCTCACCACCATCTTATAAAATTTTCCTTTCAGATCTAAGCGGTACTTTTCTATCACACAATAGAGCCGTACGCATTCCTCCACTTCAACCAACCAACCCGAATTCTACTATTAACATCCTCATCTATATCACCATCGCTTTGAACAATGGACCCGAGTTATCTAAATCGTTCACACCTTTTAATAATTTGATCACCCAAAGTTACACTGTCGTCACTAGTACCTACTATTACTAAAATTACATTCCATGTAATCAGCTTTAGTTTTACTCAAACGAAGACCTTTAGACTCCAATGTAGACCTCCATAATTCAAGTTTTTCCCTGGACTTTTTCTCTTGTCTTATCCACAAGGAGGATATCATCGCAAAAAGCATACACCAAGGTACATCCTCTTGTAAATGCCCAGAAGACCATCCATAAATAAAGCAAAAAGATATGGGCTTAAAGCGGATCCTTGATGTAAACCAACGTAAATAATTAAATACTTGGTCAATCCTCCTTCGGCTCGAACACATGTAACGACTCTAGCATACATATCTTTAATGACTTAATATAAGTCATATCAACACCTTTCTTCTCGAGGACTCTCCAAAGAACATCTCTAGGAACCTTATCGTAAGCTTTTTCTAAATCAATAAAAATCAAATGTAGATCCTCCTTATTATCTCCGTACTTCTCCATCAAACCTCTCAATAAATATATAGCTTCCATGGTAGACACCTTGCGCGTAAATCCAAATCGATTATAGAAATCTTCGTAATACGTCTTAACCTATGTTCAATTACCCTCTCCCATAATTTTAAAGTATGACACATCAATTTAATTCCTCTATAATTTGCACACTCTTGTGCATCTCCTTTATTCTTAAAAATGGGGACCAAAATGCTCTTTCTCCACTCCTCGGGCATCCTTTTAGTTTTTAAAATAATATTAAAAAGTTTAGTAAGCCAGAAATCCCCAAATCACCTAAACATTTCCACACGTTACACTCTGGATATCATCGAGTCCTACGACTTTCCCCTGGTTTTCTTTAAAGCCTCATCAACTTTTTTTTACTAATGCGACGGTAAAAATGAAAAGTTTTATTATTATTAACGATATTAAGATCACTAAGGTCAATCGTACTTTCAGCGATCATTATTAAAAAGTTTTATCAAAATAACTCACGCACCTATGTCGAATATCTTTTTCTAAGAAAGACTTTTCGATTTTCATCTTTAATACATTTTACTTGAGTTAAATCTTTACATTTCTTTTCTCTTTGTTTGCGTAGTTTATACATATATTTTTCACCTTCCTTAGTATCTCAAGATGTTATAAAGCATCACTAAAAGCGAATTTTTAGCGTCACAGTATTATTTTTACACTCCTAGCGGCCGTTTTATATTTTTCCAGCTTCTACGTTTTTACATTTAAACTAATTTTTATAACGACAACTTCTTATATTTTATCTTTTTTCGCACATTATTATTCCACCACCAACTATTTTTATTTATAAAAACTTTTTCTTTGATTCTCCAAGTACATCTTTAATCACTGTTTAATAAGTATTATTTTTAATATTTCCACATAACATTCGCGTCTTCACGAACATCCCAAATATTTAAATCTTGAATTTTACTCATAAAAATAATTTTATTTCGTGTCTTTTAGGTGCCTCCCATCTTATTCTACGATGTTGAATTCTAGTATTCTTTATTTTACAACTCTTCATCTTAAAATCTAAAACTAATAATCAATGTTCGTACTTAATTGCTCACTTGGAATAACCTTACAATTCTTACAATCTCGACGATCTCTTCTTCTCATAAGAAAATAATCAATTTGTGTTTTATTAGATCCATTCTTATAAGTAATAAGATGCTCATCTCTTTACAATGTGTAATAAAAATTAACGCAAAAATAAAAAATAAAAACTTAATTACAATAAAAAAAATTAAAAATAGACTATTTTTTCAGCAAAGAGGAGTGTTCCATGTTTCCTAAGTGGAACAATGGAATAACCATGGTTCTGAAAATCAGACTGAGTTGTTAGGATAAAATAGGTGAACAACTTCTACAAGCATCACATAGTAATGTATCTCTTATTCTGATTTATTGTATGCTTTAGCACAAATGTCGAATCAATAAATCCTTTTTTTCATATGATCAGGATCTTGTATGAAACCTGTAGTTATTCATATCAGAGATTTGCTAAATTTTTACGATGTGCATAGAACCCCTCAAGAACTATCAAGCCATAATCTATTACTCTATCTTTTCTATTATGAATTTATTAATTCATAAGAAATGATGTGTCAATGAATATATCTAAAAATAAATGTATTAGACGAGTAAAAAATTTGCTAAATTATAACTAACATGCTTTATAAACCACTAGGGAGAATTATTCTCTATCGTCTTGCTTGTGATATTGTCTCCAACAAAATTTAATAAATCAATAAATAAAATGCTCACACATTGAAAAATTCATGAGTTAGCTCATCATAATATTTCCACCTGAAAGGGTGAACTGCTATAACTTAAAATATCTTAATAAAAGGTCGAATTTCATCGAAATTAAGAAGAGTGTAAAGAGTCGCTGCTCAAAGTTTCTAATCGCTAAGATAATGTGATGTGCACCTCCTTGATGCTTCACCTAACTATTGAAAAATATAAAGTGTTGAGGGGGCACCACACAAGCTAACTCTTTTATGGACTTACCTGAACTAGTCGGAGCATAAAATTGTAGTCTCTTGTAGTAAATATGTCTCACATATCGATCATCTCGTTGAATTGTATTCTTCATAGTTTTTCTTTAGTAGTACTATATTGGATCTCCAATTAATTTCTTGTATGATAAATGTACTGGTAGATGCTCCATGGACTCGAAAAATAAAGTGAAAATATTATTTTGAGTTTGTAAAGTACTACTGAAATATTTTCTTCTAAATGTAGTATGCCACCAAGTTTCAAACGAGTTGCACATAATTCCCAAAAGAACGTCCTAATTTTAATTAATTAATTAAGTACATTGCTCCGCAAGGAGCTAAATGCGGCGACATCAAATTTTGCAGAAAAACATGACAGTGATGACTTTTCATTCTAAATAACTTTCCTGCTTCCACATCAACACAAAAACTTAAATTTTAAGCATTTCTTTTAAAGAATTTTAGTGATTAGAGTCACTCGCAAATTAGTCTGCATTGGGCTAAAGACAGAGAAAAATTAGCTTTGAGCATAATAAGCTTTCCAATAGTAGTTTCTTAGATCTCTAAACATCGACTTTTGCAAATCTCTTTAAATCTAGGAGGACATTCACGTTTTCTTTGATTTTCCCTTAGCATCCGTCACAGAGTTGATGATATTAATGAAGTAAATTTTCTGTATATGAATGACATACAGATTGTGTTTGATTGTCTTATCATTTTAGTAGGGGAGATCCCAAAAGATAAACATCTTTTTAATGATGAGTAACACCAGAGGCTGGTAAACGATGTGCAAATGATATCCTTGCAAATGTAAGTAGCAGTCTGGAATAATTCATCCGCAGTTACTCTTGGAGGTGGCGCTAATTTCTCGACTTCGTTTCTTTTGAATACATTCTTTTTCCCCTAGAAAGATATTCAGCATTTAAGAACATTCGATGAAATTCAAATCATAAAAATTTTCTGCCAACGTAAATGTCATAAATTAATCCATGAAATTTGCACAAGCACACTTTCCAAAAATGCTCCACCCAAATAACATGGCATTTGTTGAAAATTACTTATTATCCATTAATAATATTTTCATTCGTAAATTATTTTTTCTTGAGTCATCATGTCGTTATACCTCTTTCCCTGCGAATATGCAGCTCATTTATCAACTACTCGCAGCTCATTTATCAACTACTACAATTATACATCAATCATACATTTAGGGAAACTATGACTAGGTATAATAAGTATCAAGAAGGAGAATGGTTTTTTCACGCAGATCATAGATGGTAGATTGCATGGTGTAATGATCACTAGCTAACAAAAGTAAGGTGAAATATTCTAACTGTACAGTGTGAAGTCATTAGAGTATTAGTCAAGCCGCACGTTACGTGCTTGCAAAGCAAACTCAAGATATATTTGTTAAAAATATTTCTACACCTCTCCATTTGTAGAATGACTTATTTACCTCAGTTTTGGTCAACTAATTTCTATTGCTTAAAGTCTGGTTAGACTTTACTTGAGCTTAATCCTATAATAAACCCTAACATTATTGATCTCTCTATAGAGATGATTGTACAACTCAAAGCAAATTTTAAATATTGTATGAAGCTTATTATAACTAATAAGAGTTATGTAAACAAGTCTGATGATCAGTTGAATAATTTTGACGTAGGAGCTATCTACTAAAAATGCTATGCATGAAAATAATCTTATGTAAAAATTGTTAAACAAATGATTACTCTTCAAAAATAGACTTCACAATTGTATTTATCTCATCAAAATCATTCAAATGAGTCATCGGGCTTAATTGTTACCCTATTTGAACACTTTTTGAGCAAACGATTATCAAGAGAGAGAAAGTGATAATTTGGAGAGATAAAGCGATAATTTGACCTTAAGCTTATCGAAAAGACTCAATATTGACTCCAATATTCAATTAAAGTTGTTTTAGAGTTTAAATTACACATTTAAAAATAACTTAGTCCAATAAAATTTTTTAATCAAAATTGATCATTTTCTCTCTTAAAGTGGGTCTGCTTTAGCGAGACAAATCTTTTTATAGAGCTTGAATTTAGTAATATTAATTGGACTTTGAATTTATGACATTTGACCCTATCAATTTGACCAAAGTGAAATTTGGGTCAAAATCCAACTCCCCAACCACCATAATCACTGGATTAACCACCCATAAACTTCAAACGGCCATAACTTTTGATACACAACTCTATTTTTCAAACCATTTTAAGCATTGGATTCCCTATTTCAATTCATTTAAAATGGTTTATATAATCAAATTCTTCTGAACAGCTTTGGTAATTTTACAGGAAACCTCATATTTCTAGGTTATTTACAAAAAAGACCCTTTTTATAATTAAGTAATTTGTTATTTATTATTAAATGCCACATCACTAATCCTTGTAATCATTTCTTACTGGTCCAAAAGCCAAAAACTAAGATTCGTTGATTTGAACCAATCCTTAAATCTCCTCCACATTGCACCACTCCATAAAAAACTGCTCCCCTCTATCTTCTAATGAACCGTAACTCCCCAAAGCAGCCTCTATTCTTCCCACTTCCTCTCTCTCTCTCTCAATTTCCCCTTCCAAACTCAAAAAAAAAAAACAAGAAGAAGAAAAGGAAAAACAAGGGGAGAAGCATGGAGAAACCAAGAAACACATAAAGCAAGAGGAATTTATTTAAACAAAGATATAATATCTGAAATTTATTCTTAATTTGAAACTTAATCATGCAATTTTATGATCCCTCATCATTCATCAAATCATGTTTGCAGTTTTAGAATTTACCACGTGAAATATAAATTGTTCCATCTATTTGCATTTCACATACTTAAATATAAGTTTATCATGTCATATGTCTAACCTATTGAATTTTTATGAGTTATTCTTTATATGATGTTATTGTGTGAAAGTAATATATTTTCATTTCTAACTAGTTTAAATTGAACCTACCTTGCATAAAATACATAAGGTTTTACTTTTAAGGATATTATTCCATGTCGATATATCTTTATTTTATGAATTTAACATGTCCTCATATATGTTTCATCAAAACCAAAAGCTATGTGTAGGTTTTATGTTGTAGTTTCAAGTACTATTTATAATTATATTTTTCATATTAAATGTTGAGCCTTATGTGAATAATTCATAGGGCTTATATCATATGTTTAGTATATTGTTTGTTTAATTTTTAATTTCATCAAAATGATATATTTCCTTACCAAGTTTGCTAAAACTGAAACCCATATCCATGAATTCATCCTTGGACGAAAGCTTTTAGGTTCAACTATTTTTTAATCGCCTTTAATTAGCAAGACTGAACCCTAGTTATCTTCTAATCCACTTAGCCAAAAATTAATATGTATTAAATTCTTTCTAATCCATTTGGCTGAATGTTTATTAGCTTAATTGCCTTTCAAATCTTCTTAAACTACCCCAACTGAACCCTTAGCCTAATAATAACCTTTTTTAATCCACTTAATCATCATCTAATTAATAATAAACACTCTTTAATTAATCTAATTGAAGGATTAAAATTGAATTAATAAATTAATTAAACTAATAGTAACTTAGTTAAACAATAAGTAACCCAATTAACCCATTAATAATATGAGATATCTTAATTAAATCTCTGATAATTTAATTAATTATTTAAACATCTCATTAACAAACTAATTCAATAAACATATTAATAACTTAATCAACCCAATTAAACATTTAAGTAACTTATTGAGAAAGATACTTAACAAATTAAACATCTAAATTAATTAATTGAAAATTTTAATCAATAAATTAAAGATTAATAACATTTCACTATTAATAAATTAATAATCTAATTTAAAAATTAGACTATTTCCTAATAATTTAATTTAATAATTAAATAGCTCATTTAATCTACTGATAATTAATTAAATTATTGATGACTTTAAATTAAATAATTCAACATCTTAAATTAAACCATTTATAAGTTACTTAAACAATTAAATGACATTAATTAATCAATTAAAATTTTTTTATTAATTCATTAACATTTTTGTCAAATAATTAATAAAAAAATCGACCCACTAATTAATCAACTTTAATTTATCTTACGAAATTTTAAGCCTTTTGAAATGAGAGAGGAAAGTGTTTATTTGTGTATGTGTGAATTAACATGTATGATTGTTTAAAATTTGAGTGTTAAATTTAAATCAAAGTATGTAAATAATTTGTATATGTAATTATATATTATTTATGCCTTATGCATGCATGTATGTATATTATATGTATGTATTTGTAAATGTGTATGTGTCAATAGCAAGTATATGTAAGTAACCTAGAATAAGCCCAATGGATAATTCACTTAATAAGCTTTTATCTTATTTTAAGTTATTCAACCTGATGTAGTTTTCCTAAGAAACTAGTGGAAGCTCTGTGATGATAAACTACATGATTTGCACGTGGCTGTGTGTTTACCTATTGATGCAACAAAAATATATATGGTTTATGCTATCTAATTTTACTTATTTTCTATTATATTGCACATTAAAGAAATGTATTTTTCATGATTTGTTGCACGTATGATGATTTTAGATGATTAGAGCGAAAAGAATAAAAAAGGAACGAATTCGGAGCGACAAAGGAGCGAAAAGGAGCAAAATTGTGGTAAAGGTATTCTAGCGCCGCCGGCAACCAAATCCAGAGAACTCAGAAAATATTATGGACGATAGAGCGCCGTCGGCTCCCAAGGTCGGTGGAATTCAAATTTTGAGAGTTTTGGTGAAATTTTGAAGGGATGCCTATGGAAACTCTTGAGATTTCGTCCCTAACTCTTAAATAACTGAATTTGGACGAGGGAAGAGAGTTCTAGAGGAGTTCTAGAGATTTTAAGAGTGTGCTCTCTTATATTCCATTACTTTCTCTTAGTTTTTAGTGTTATGGTTTAATGTAGAAGAGAGGAATTCTTCTCTAAGGAGTGAAGAAGAAGAAGTAATGTGAGATATTGTTTCTTCCTTTCTATTCTAAATAGAGAATCAAGTATTGTAAATAAGAGAAGAGGATTCGAAGGAACTTTAAGGAGTTTGCATTGGGGAAGAGAAAGAGATAAGTTGTATTTCCTTTTGTGGTTTGTATGACTTTTCTTTTATATATAAAATCTATATTTTATTGTATCTTCTCCATGAATTCTGAGTAGTCTTCTTTGTCTTTCTTCTTGCTTAGAGATGTGATGAT
Source organism: Papilionanthe hookeriana x Papilionanthe teres (assembly GCA_022702705.1). Classification (NCBI taxonomy): domain Eukaryota; kingdom Viridiplantae; phylum Streptophyta; class Magnoliopsida; order Asparagales; family Orchidaceae; genus Papilionanthe; species Papilionanthe hookeriana x Papilionanthe teres. The sequence continues at coordinate 169,657,655 of CM040424.1, forward strand.
GGTTTGAAGTGGATTTGATATGCTTTTAATGTGATGAAGAAATTGTGATGGTTTTTCATTTAAAACTTAATTTAATTTCGATCTGGGCCATTGAGATGTTAAAATATATTGTTAAACATTAAGTTTGAAAGGATTTAATGTCCTACAACAATAATGAAAGATCCATTCAATTTCCATGGATAAATTGCGTAGTTCATGGGAATTGCGTGCAAATAAATAGGGTAATGTGTTCTGAAGGACTTCAATGTAGAGATTTCTGGGTGACAGGCTGAAATTCCCGGATTGGTTCTAAGATTAGTAACTAATATCAAAAGTTAGCCTTCGAGTGAAGGGTGAGTGGGAGCTCCGAAGTGAGAGCCGGTATCCTCCCAGCTTAGTCCTAGAATTAGTAACTAAACTTAGAATGTGTCAATGTTCTTTTCTTATTTAAAGGAGGGGGGTACTCTTCTAAAGGTAAAGAATCATTAATGCTCCTATTTGGCACAATAAATTACATAATTAATTCATATCAATCCACACATCATATTCTCATTGCAAGAAGAGAGATACTTTTCTCATATATCAAAAACCTTTAAAATATTTAGTTTAGTGTGTCTGTTATTTAATTTTGTTTTCAAAGTTATTAGAAGTAATTGTAGTTTAGTTGGTTTGTTACTGTTTTCTGCATAGTAGTAGTAGTGTTAGAAGAAAGTTCTTGTGCTTTATTCTAATTTATTAAAATTTTCACTTTGCTTCAGCTTAAAACCACCCTGTGGGGTCGACAATCAGGACTCTACTAGAGCCATGTATTACTTGATACGATACGTATACTTGCGTTGAATGCTTTGACTTTACAAAATCATTATAAAGATATAAATTTGAAGTTAACAAAATCTTACATTTAAAAATATAGAAGTAAAGTCTGGTTGCATCAAGGTTTTGACGCCGTTGCTGGGAATTATATCTTCTTGTAGTTGTGTCGATTTCGTGTATTCAAACCAATCGCATCAGGTTTTTGGTGCCGTTGCTGGGGAGGTAACGAAGTCAAAGTAAAAAAAAAGTGTTTGTGTGATTGTATATGCATAATAGTGGATCTATAGGTTTAGTGCCTTACGATTCAGAGTTAGAGCGTGCTGTCAGAAAAATTAGAAAATAACAAAAACAAATAAAAATTATTGCGAAATGAAGAATATTCAAGATAATCAGAGAAATGATATTGGAAATTTGCCAAGACCTTTAAGAGATTATGCTATCACAACAGCAGATGAAATTCATATAACTATTCAAAATCTTGATGTTGCTGCTAATTCATTTGAACTTAAATCTGCTATTATACAAATGGTACAAAATAATCAATTCGATGGAAAACCTAATGAGGATCCAAATTTACATCTCGCTAGTTTTTTAGAACTGTGTGCTACTTTTAAATACGATGGAGTGTCTAGTGACGCTGTCAGACTTAGACTTTTTCCTTTCTCGTTAAGGGATAAAGCTAAGGCGTGGTTAAACTCGTTAGAACTAGGATCTATTAGAACTTGGGGATAATTATCTCAAAAGTTTCTATCAAAATATTTTCCTCCATCAAAGACTACTAAGTTAAGAAATAATATTACATCTTTTTGTCAGTTTGAAGGAGAGTCAATATATGAAGCTTGGGAGAGATTTAAAGATCTTCGTAGGAAGTGCCCACATCATGCTTTACCAGATTGGTTAATAATTCAAACATTTTATAATGGATTAGTGGGGTCATTAAGATCTATTATAGATGTTGCTGCTGGTGGATCATTAATGTCAAAAATTTTTGATGAAGCATACACATTAATTAAAAAATGACTACTAATAATTTTCAATGACCCTTTGAACGGTTAAATCCTAAGAGAGTAGCTAGTGTTCATGATTCAAATATGATTACTATGGCAGTTTCTCAAATTGCAGCCCTTTCTAAAAAAATAGATCAATATGGAATGAATTATTCTCAACCACCTCAAGTGTTGGAGGAAAATTCATTTGGACAGATAACAGAATCTCAAACGCCTTATGAGACTTTAAATGCTATTAATAGACCTAACAATCCTTATTCAAATTATTATAATCCTGGTTGGAAGAATCACATAAATTTCAATTGGAATAATAACAATGCTAATGTTAACCAGCACTGGGCTAACAATTCTATGAATCCAATTGGAAATTTGAAAAATCAAGGAAATCCTAATTTTAGATCATCTTATCCCCATGGATTAAATAGTAACCCACAATTTAAGGATAAGAAGTTGTCTACTGAAGAAATGATTTTGAATATGAGAAATCAATTACAAACTCAAGGTGTTGCTATGAATAATATTGAAAATCAATTAGGACAGATTTTCACTGCACTTAATAATAGACCTTCTGGAACACTTCCAAGCAATGTGGAGATCAATTCAAAAGATCAAAACAAGGAACAACTTAAGGCTATTCAATTAAGGAGTGGAAAAGAATTGGAAAGTAGAGTGCAAAAAGAAGTTGAAGTAGAAAAGGAGAAGGTGGAAATTGAAAAAGGTTCAAACAAGATTTATCCAGGCTTGGATTGTCCTCTTGAGCCAATGAAGATAACTGTTGAAAAGCCACCTCCTCTATTTCCTCAAAGATTAAAGAAACAAATTAGGGATAACAGATTTAGAAAATTTTTGGAGATCTTTAAGAAATTAATGATAAATATTCATTTTGTTGAAGCATTAGAACAAATGTCTGACTATGCTAAGTTGATGAAAGATATTTTGAGAAAGAAAAGAAAGTTTACAGATCACGAAACTATTGCACTTAGCGGAGAGTCTAGTGTAATAATTCAGAAGAAGCTTCCTGAAAAACTTAAAGATCCTGGTAGTTTCACTATTCCGTGTGCTATAGGTGAATATTTTTTCGGAAAGGCTTTATGTGATCTGGGAGCGAGTATTAATCTTATGTCTTTATCATCTTTCAAAAGGTTAGGAATAAGAGAAATCTCTCCTACATCTGTGACTCTTCAGTTGGCCGATCGTTCCATTACTTACCCTAAAGGAGTGGTGGAAGATGTGTTAGTAAAAGTGAATAAATTTATCTTTCCTGTGGACTTTATTGTACTTGATATGGAGGAAGATAAAGAAATTTCAATCATTTTGGGAAGACAATTTCTCCCTACTATAAGAGCGGTAATTGATGTTCAAAAAGGAGAATTAACTATGAGAGTTAATGATCAAGAGGTGACCTTTAATATTTTAAAATCTATGAAATATCCCTCAATGGAAAAAGATAATGAATGTTTTAGGATGGATGTCTGTGATTATCTTAGAAACGATCATTTTAAGAATATATTTGAAAAAGAAGAAGAATATAAAAAAATATTTGAAGAAGAAATTAAAGATGATGAAAATTCAGATAATGAAAAGAATGGAATTGGAATATGTTCAGGAGAGATTCAAAATATTAGACACTATGGAAGGTGGAAATAAAAGCTTAATTTCATCTATCATAAAAACTCCTGAAATTGAGATGAAAATTCTCCCTAATCATTTAAAGTATATGTTTTTAGGAGAATCTTCTACCTTGCCAGTTGTAGTATCTTCGGAGTTAAATGATTATCAAGAACAAAAACTATTGGAAACTTTAAAAAGATACAAGAAAGCCTTTGGATGGACTTTGACATATATTAAGGGAATTAGTCCTTCGATTTGTATACAAAGAATTTTATTAGATGATGAACATAAACCGAGAGTTGATCCGCAAGGAGACTGAACCCTATAATGAAAGAAGTAGTTAAGAAAGAGATTTTAAAATGGTTGGATGCTGGAATTATTTATCCTATTTCGGATAGTGCTTGGGTAATTCCAATACATTATGTAACGAAAAAGGGAGGAGTGACTATTGAAGTAAATGAAAATAATGAAATTATAACCACAAGACAAATTAATGGATGACGAATTTGTATTGACTATAGAAAATTAAATGCCGCCACAAGAAATGATCACTTTCCTCTTCCTTTTCTATCAAATGTTAGATAGACTTGCTGGACACAAGTACTACTGTTTTCTGGATGGATATACTGGTTACCACAAAATACCTATTGCTCCTGAGGATCAAGAAAAGACAACATTTACTAGCCCCTATGGAATCTTTGCTTTTAGAAGAATGCCTTTTGGACTATGTGATGCGCCTGCAATATTTCAAAGATGTATGATGTCTATCTTCAGTAGTATGATAGATAATGGAATATAAATTTTTATGGATGATTTCTCTATATTTGAGACTTCATTTGAAATTTTCCTGGAAAACTTAGCAAAAGTTTTGTAGCTTTGTGAGAAAACAAATCTAGTTCTGAATTGGGAGAAATGTCAATTTATGGTTGCAGTAGGAATTGTGCTTGGGCATAAAATTTCTGAACATGGTATGAAAGTCGATCCTGCTAAAATTAGAGTGATTGAGAGATTGCCGCCACCTACTACTGTGAGGGAGGTGAGCAGTTTCTTAGGACACGCTGGATTTTACAGGCGATATATTAAAGATTTCTCTAAAATTACTAAACATTTATACCAACTTTTAGAAAATGATAGAAAATTTGATTTTAATGATGAATGCTTGAAAGCTTTTGAATTATTAAAAGAAAAGTTAATCACTGTACCTATAATTGTTTCACCCAACTGGGAGAAACCATTTGAACTGATGTGTGATGCTAGTGATTATGCAATCGGAGTAGCATTGGGGTAAATGTATGATAAAGTTTTCAAAGTTATTTGTTACGCTAGTAAAACTCTTAATGTGGCTCAAATTAATTATACCACAACTGAAAGAGAACTATTAGCTATAGTATTTGCTTTTGAAAAATTTAGACCTTATTTAATTGGAACTAAAAGTATTGTGCATGTAGATCATTCAATTATCAAATATTTAATGCAAAAGAAGGATGCAAAACCTAGACTCATTAGATGGATACTTCTTCTGCAAGAATTTGATTTTATGATAGTTGATAGGAAGGGAACTGATAACCAAATAGCTGATCATTTATCCAGAATAGAAAATGATAAATTATCTGAATTTGAAAAAGAAGTTAAACTTTCCTTGATGAGAAACTTTATATTATTATTGAAAGAAATTTGCCTTGGTATGCTGATATTGTGAATTATATTGTAAGTGATATTGTACCACCTGATTTAGCAAGGCAATAACTCAAGAAGTTTAAAATGGTGCAGAATTCTATTTTTGGAATGAGCCAAATCTATATAAACAATGTAAGGATATGATTATTAGGAAATGTGTGCCATAAGAAGAAACAAATTTGATTATTCAATAATGTCATGATTCTGAATTTGGAGGTCATTTCGGTGTTGATAAAACTGCTTTTAAAATTTTACAATCGGGATTTTATTTGCCTACTCTATTTAGAGATGTTTATATATATATATTAAATTATGTGATCGATGTCAGAGAGTAGGTAATATATCTAGAAGAAATGAAATGCCTCTAAATTATAATTTAGAAGTTGAAATTTTTAATGTAGGGAGATTAGATTTTATGGGACCATTTACTCCTTTTGGAAATATATATATATATATATATATATATATATATATATATATATATATATATATATATATATATATATATTGGTCAATGGTGATTATGTCTCGAAATGGATTGAAGCTATTGCTTTGCCAAGATGTGATGCTCGGAGTGTTTCAAAATTTTTAAAGAAAATATATTTACAAGATATGTAATGCAGAGTGTGAGCATAACTGATGGTGGATCCCATTTCAGATATAATCAAATTAAGAGATTAATTGAGAAATTTAACATTATTCATAGAATCTCTACTGCTTATCATCCCCAGACTAATAGTTTAGCAGAAATATCTAATCGTGAAATTTAAAGAATCCTGGAGAAAACTGTGGATACTCATAAATTATATTGGTCTGCTCGATTAGATACTGCTTTATGGGCTTATAGAACTGCTTTTAAAACCCTTATAGGAATGTCTCCTTATAGACTAGTGTTTGGTAAGACTTCCCATTTACCAGTTGAATTGCAGCATAAAACATATTGGGCGATAAAAGAGTTAAATTTTAATTTTAAAATTGCTGGAGAGAAAATATTTATGCAATTAAATATATTAAAAGATATTAGAAATGCATCTTATCACAATGATAGGATTTATAAAGTGAAAAGGAAGTTATGGCATGATCGGAAGATATTGAAAAAGAACTTGGAATTTGGACAAAAAGTTTTATTATACAACACAAGATTGAAGTTATTTCCTGGAAAGCTCAAGTCTAAATGGTTAGGACCTTTTACAGTTGTACAAATTCATTCTTTTGAAGCTGTTGATATTAAAGATCCTGATACTGAAAAGATTTTCAAGGTTAATGGACATCGATTAAAGCCTTACTTTGACATGTTTCATCCTGATTTCAAATATGCTTTAATGTTGAGTCATCTCGATTAACTAAATGATTTATCGGGCAGAATACGTTTAACCAAGCGCTTTATGGGAGGCAACACATATGTATCTTTGTTGTGTGTTTGCTTGTTTGTTGTAGTTGTGCTTTTTAGATAGTTGTTTCCTAATCCTAATTACTTTTAAATACTTAAAAAAATTGATAAATGATGGATCAAATCGAGATATTGGAACGTTTTGGATCAAACAAAGTTCGGTGTAGTGTTTTACCACTGGCGCCGCCGGCGCCAGAATGGGCGTCGTCGGCACCTTTTCTTTTATACCCAACTGAACTTATCTGTTTGAGCGCCACCGGTGCCCAAAATCTGCCTGAACGTTTTTAAGTTTCAACATGCGAATTTTGGCAGTTTTTTGCGGGATTTTCGTCCTTAAAACTCCCCAAAATCCATGTTTTACTTCTAAACTTCAGAAAAACGAAAACCACCAATACCCATTCGGTTCCTATGGATTCCTATGCCATTGAAACCTCTCGATCTTGCATTTGCAATAGGAGGAAGTTCATTAGTTTTGAAGCCCAACGTTTGTTCAACAAAGTGATGGTGAAAAGTCAAATTATCAAGGAATGGGGCTTCATTAATCGAAGTATGGACAATTCTTCGACTAGAATTGAAGAAATTATTAAGGAGAGACGTTGGGAAGTTCTTTATTTCACTACCGTCGCCGTTGTTGTTCCCGTCGTGAAAGAATTATATGTAAATCTTCATGGGATCAACCAAAGGTTTGTGTTCGTGCGTGGTAGATTCGTGCAATTCACTCCTACAAAAATCATTGATCTCTTCATGATTGAAAGTGTTCTTATTTGCCACTATTCAAATTTCAATGCCACTCGAGATAATATGAATGACGTGTATCAGTATCCGACGGATGAGAGTGAGGAATGGGAAATAAGGGAGAATGGATATATAAGTTTCTCATCCGCATCTCTCAATCCAGTATCGAAGCAGTGGCACTACTTCATTTTGGCAAAATTGCTTCCTACATTGAAGATAAGTAAGGTGACCAAGGAAAGTACCATTTTGAATTTCTGCATTCAAACTAGAAGGCCGGTTGACATTGGCAATCTTATTGTAAAATCAATACTTGGATTAATTGTGCATGGATTGAAATATGGGCTTGGACACCCGTCCACCATATTCCTGTTATGTAGTTAGTCACATGTACCATATGAAAGTTGGGAAAAGTTTATTCTTCCATGGAGACCTATTGATCTAACCAATCTATATAACTACCAGACAGTTAGAGATGAGGATGATATGAATCTACTTACTAATCAACCGATGGAGACTTCTCAGCGGATTCAACCCTACTTTCCTGAAGGCTTCAAAATTATATTGCAGAGGATCAAGCAATTGGAGAAAGAGGTACGAAATATTATGAATGCGATCAACAACATTTCTAATTTGTTCGATCATCTAGATTGAAGAATGAAAGAACAATTCGATTATACTGGTCGAATGGAAATGGGCTTGGTCAATTTGATGAAGAAGAATGCTGTCGTTGCTGAAGAATCATCTGACGAATTTCTAATTCGTCCATTTTATAACCTATTTGTGCATCATCAATCGATTGAAGATATTAGAGGAGAGGAGAGTTCTAATACTAATATGGAGTAATTTGGATGGATTCTACTTTATGTTGTGTGTTTGATTTGCTATGCTTAGTTATATTTGGTTTGAGTAATACTTCTTTGCAATTTGAACTTGGATTGGGATGTGTTTACTTTTAGTGTGTGCTTAGATATTAGTGCTTGCCTATCGTAGAGTACTTGCTGCACTAAATATCTAAGAATTGTTGGTTCGAATGAACTTATTTAGTGTGTTTGATGTAACTTGGATTTTATATAAATAAGATTGTTGTGTGCTGTTTGTGTATTGAAATGCGTTAATTATTGCTTATGGGATGATGTAAAAGCCTATTGAAGTGATAAATGTCATTGTGAACATCGAAACGATCGAAATTATGAAAAAAAATTTCAGACCCAGAAAATATCTTGGATTGGCGCTGCCGGCGCCGAAATCCAAAAAGTTTGGCTAATTTTTTTAAATAGAGTGCCGCGGCGCCCGAACCTAGAAATTGGCTTTAAACCCTCGATTTCACGATTTTTGCTCTGGGACCCACAAATTTTTCCATTTCCTTCGTCTTCTACCCCCATTTTCGCGACTTTGAAGGTCTAGAGCTTGCTAGATCTTGGATTTAAGGAGATTTCAAGGCTATTCGGCACCGGATTTACACTTCTCTTGGTAAGAGCTTCACCTTAAAATTTTTGGATTTTCACCATGGAAATTTCTCACATTGCTTTTGGTGGAATTTTATGAGATTTAAAGAAATGTTGAGATTTCCGCGATGAAATTTGCTCTTACTTATTTAGAATAGTGTTTGGAGTAGATACATTATGAATTTTGGATTTATTTGAATATTTTTTGCAAATTTTAGAAATTCACATGGCTCCAAGAGGAAAGAAGAAATCGGATTTTTATGAGGAGAGATTCGTCAACGTCAAAGCCCAATTTTGTTATAACTCTATCTTTCACAACAGGAAGTGTATTCAGGATCGAGCTTTTGATAGTCCTGGTGGAACTGTAGAACAGTTAATTACAGAGCGAAATAGTGAAAGATTTTGTTATTTCACTGTGAATGTTGTTATGGGAGTTGTTCGAGAATTCTATTCGAATTTACCCTGGACTGAGACTAAGTAAGTGCTTGTTAGAGGAAAGATGGTTGAGTTTACTCCTCAACGCATCAATGCTTTTTATCAGACTCGGGAACAGTTTGTATGTGAATGCGAAAACTTTGACACTGGAAGGGAGAATATGAGAGAAGTTATTGCTTTTCTGACTGACGGGCGAGTAGAGTCGAAAGTAAGTTAAAAACAGTTGATAATTTCCCTGCCTTCACATTGAATGTTGCTTCAAAGTTATGACATTATTTCATTTCTGCAAGGTTATTACCATCTTATCACCACATCGAAGTTACTAGAGATAGAGCGATTCTGAACTACTGCATACAGAAAATGAAAAAAGATTGATATTGGATCCATTATTTACAAGAATATTCAGAAGATTGTTAGAGGTGAAATGGCTGGAGGATTAGGACATCCTGCTTTAGTTCATGGCCTCTGTGTTCGCCTCTGGAGTTGAGTTCAGTATTTCTAAGGAAGTGGTTCTACCATTGAGACCTATCACAAATAATATTATTCATACTTATGAGTTTCATGTAGGAGCTAGAGTTGAGCGTAGGAGTACTGATATTCCTACTACGAGTTATGATGTTCCTTCTACTTTTGAGCCGCCTACTTTATCTGATATCATGGAGCAGCTGAGACTACAGAGTACTAGTATGGATAAACTCCATGGTCGGATGGATGTATTTGAGGTGAGGAGTGTTGTAAATGATGATTATCTGCAGAGGAGAGTGGATTTTGATATTTCTTATTATGATGCTTAGGTTAGATTTATGAGGGGGGAGTCCGATGAATTTTTCCTACTTGCCCCAACTATACACCATATAGACCTGACCCTGCTGATGACCCTGCTACTGATCCTGGTGATGGAGACTGGTAGATAGTTTGTTTGTTTGTAATTTGTGTTGATCTTGTTGTATTGTGTTGTATTGATGTGATGTAGTGGACATTTACTTTTCATGTGATGTAGTGGACATTTACTTTTCATGTGATGTGTACCCCTATTGTGTTGTACTGTGTGATGTTGTGTTATTTACTTTTCATGTTGAACTGTTGTGTTGTACTAAAACTTTAAAAATTGTTTGTTTCCTGTTGTAGTGTTTTGTTGAATGTTTAGATGTTTACTATCAATTTATCTTTACCCATGTAAATATTTAAAAATTGTTATATCACTGCTACTAATTGTTTCATGCCTACTAGTTATAAATGTTGATTAATACCAGATAGCTATTGATGATTTCAAGATCCCAACACAGAAAGGTTAGTTTTCTTTTACTCTCAACTGTTTCAAATTCATTGAAAAAATTTAAGTTTGGGGGAGGGTAGATAAATACTAAAAGTTTATTAGTTCTCAACTGTTATATTTTCAAAAGTTATTAGCATGACTTCAGACAATTGAACCTCATTATAAGATAACTAAAACTTTTTATGTCAGTTGAATATTATGGAAGTATAAGATGAAAATTTTTGGTAATAAAAGTTGATTTTATATAAGTAAGATATATGGTATGAAAGGGTTTGATTATAGTTAACTATTTAAAGTAAAGAAAACCGTATTTTAGAAATGTTAAGGGACTTAAAGTGTTGTGTGCTAAGAAGAGATTGTAACTTGATGAAAAATAATAAAGCCTGTACCCAACTATAAAGTAAGGAGTTTGAACTTTAGAAAGAGGTGAGGAAGTTCAAAATCATTAAAGACTATCCAGATATAGTAATCCTTAAGAAAAGGAAAAAAAAAGAAAAGAAGGATTGAAAAACAATCCCAAAAAGAAAAAGAAAAAAGAAAAGAAAAATATTTATGAGGAGAAGCTTGAGGAGATGCCTAATCAAAAATTGGCTTCACTTGAATCACCCTAAATGGAAAACATGATTTCACTTCTGAATTTATATTTAAAGTACTAGACTACATTCTAGTAAAGTTTGCATGAACTCCTTTGTCACATAATCTTTTAAGGCACTCTTAATGTGACAATTTATGGTTCATCTTGAGATAAATAGAAGACTAGAACTCATAGACTTGATTGCTGAATATTCTTATGCCTGTAATTTTGACCTAAGTTACTAAACTTTTTTCTTAAAATCTAACCACTATACTTTTCAGAATGAAAATTTTAGTGTCTTACAATTGAAAAGTACATTGCCTAGAGTTACATTTTTTGTAGTAAAAGGATTACTTAAGGACAAGTAATAGTTTAAGTTTGGGGGATTTTGATGCACCAAAAATATATATGGTTTATGCTATCTAATTTTACTTATTTTTGGTGATATTGCACTTTAAAGAAAGGTGTTTTTCATGATTTGTTGCAGGTATGATGATTTTAGGTGATTGGAGCGAAAAGAATAAAAAAGGAAAGAATTCAGAGCAAAAAGGAGCGAAAAGGAGCAAGATTGTGGAAAAGGTATTCTGGCGCCGCCGACGCCCAAATCCAGAGAGCTAAGAAAATATTATGGACGATAGAGCCGTTGGCGCCCAACGTCGGTGGAATTCAAATTTTGAGTGTTTTGGCGAAATTTTGAAGGGATGCCTATGGAAACTCTTGGGATTTCGTCCCTAACTCTTAAATAACTAAATTTGGACGAGGGAAGAGATTCTAGAGGAGTTCTAGAGAGTTTTAGAGCGTGCTCTCTTGCATTCCATTACTTTCTCTTAGTTTTTATTGTAAGAATTTAGTGTAGAAGAGAGGGATTCTTCTCTAAGGAGTGAAGGAGGAGTAAAGTGAGAGATTGCTTCTTCCTTTCCAGTCTAAAGAGAGAATCAAGTGTTGTAAAGAAGAGAAGAGGATTCAAAGGAACTTTAAGGAGTTTGCATTGGGGAAGAGAAAGAGATAAGTTGTATTTCCTTTTTCTTGTTTGTATGACTTTTCTTTTATATATAAAATCCATGTTTTATTGTATCTTCTCCATGAATTTTGGTTAGTCTTCTTTTTCTTTCTTCTTGCTTAGAGATGTGATGATGGTTTGAAGTGGATTTGATGTGCTTTTAATGTGATGAAGAAATTGTGATGGTTTTTCATTTAGAACTTAATTTACTTTCCATCTGGCCAGTTGAAATATTAAAATATGTTGTTGAACATTAAGTTTGAAAGGAATTAATGTCCTACAATAATAATGAAAGATCCATTCAATTTTCATGGATGAATTGCGTAGTTCATGAGAATTGCGTGCAAATAAAAAGGAAAATGTGTTCTGAAGGACTTCAATGTGGAGATTTCAGGGTGACAGGCTGAAATCCCCAGATTGATTCTAAGATTAGCAACTAATATCAAAGGTTAGCCTTCGGGTGAAGGGTGAGTGGGAGCTCCGAAGTGAGAGCCAGTATCCTCCCAGCTTAGTCCTAGAATTAGTAACTAAATATAAAATGTGTCAATGTTCTTTTGTTATTTAGAGGAGGGGTACTCTTCTAAAGGTAAAGAATCATCTATGCTCCTATTTCGCACAATAAATTAGATAATTAATCCATATCAATCCACACATCATATTCTCATTACAAGAAGAAATATACTTTTCTCATATATCAAAAACCTTCAAAATATTAAGTTTAGTGTGTCTGTTAGTTAATTATGTTTTCAATGTTATTAGAAGTAATTGTAGTTTAGTTGGTTATTACTGTTTTCTGCATAGTAGTAGTAGTGTTAGAAGAAAGTTCTAGTGCTTTATTCTAACTTGTTAAAATTTTCACTTTGCTTCAACTTAAAACCTCACTGTGGGATCGATAACCAGGACTCCACTAGAGCCCTGTATTACTTGATACGATACGTATACTTGCGTTGAATTCTTGGACTTTACAAAATCTTTATAAATATATAAATTTGAAGTTAACAAAATCTTGCATTTAAAAATATAGAAGTAAATTCTAGTTGCATCAAGTTTTTGGTGTCGTTGTTGAGGAATTATATCTTCTAATAGTGATGCCGAATTCGTGTATTCAAACCAATCGCATCACCTATCTTTCCTTACATGTGAGCTTACCTATATGTTTATTTATTACTTTTCTGGGATAGATGAGATAATGGGAATGGTTTAAATTGATGGATGAGAGGTTTATGGAGCAAATGAAATGCCTTTGTACTGAGTAAGATGAAAAGAGATCTGGCAAAATCTGTTATAAGTTTAAAAAAAATCTTCATAATCTATAAAGTAAATTAAATGTGCTCTAAGAAATATGATTTCAAAAAATCTTAAAAAGAAAACCTATCCATTTTCAATTAAAAGCCATTTAAGATTTAAAAAAATTATGAAAAGTCATTTCTACTTCAATTAAAAGTGCTCTAAAATTTTTAAGTCTTTTCCAAATTAATAAACTCATCTATAACAATTAATAGTTCTTTAAGATGAAAAACTAAATTTTAAATCAACCTATAAGAAAAAAACATTCAAACTTCAATCAAATGAGCTCTAAATCTATAATCTTTTAGAACTTAGAAATGCTCAAAGAGAACGGTTTCAATCTTCTTCACAATTTTTTTATAGAAAATTCTCTTAGAAAACTCATTCAAAAAGGAAATTCTATTTTCAAAACTTTAAGACATCCTTTAGAAGCTGTTCTTATAAGAACTTATTCTCTTATGAAGTCTTTTCTTTAAAACATAAAAAAAGATTATTTCAAAAAAAACCTCTTTCAACTTATTCTTTTAATGAGTCTTATGGAAAATCTTCAATGTAATTCTTTTTAAAGAGGTTCTTTTTTTAAAATATTTCTTTATAAAAGATCAATAAATACTAATTAAATCTTTTAAGCAATTCGTCTTTACTTTAATCAAAATTTTTTTAAAGATAATTTTCTCAAAACCCTTGAGCTATAGGAATCTAAAATAAAAATCATTCTTGAAGTCTCCTTTCACTTGATGAGCCTTGGAAAAACTTACATATTCACTAAGATTGAGTGACTACATGAATGAATATGTTTCTCCTCAGAAATGTATACTTTCTTAGCCTCATATGCTTGAGTTCATAAGTCATAGGTTATCCTCATTTAAATAACCCATAATAAAGATAAATTTATATTTCCAAATCCATTTGAATGAAATGATAATTTTTATTAAGATCTACATATTATTTTATTAAAAAAATACATTTTAAAACTTTAATGGTAATAAAATAAAAAAAAATACATTTTAAAACTTTAATGGTAATAAAAGTAAGACTTTTGAACGAAAACTAAAAACATAGGATGTAAAAATATTATTTGATTGACAATTTAACCAAAACTTC